>OZ038453.1:4111129-4147272 GCA_964036195.1 Sphaerolaimus hirsutus | reverse complement strand
CAGTGTTGTCTGATTAAAGTCTCAAATTCAAGTGTGGTTCAAATTACCAGTTCAAATTAGACCCTTTACTTTTATTTAAAATTTAAAAGTAGTAATGAGTAAAATACATTTATGTTTACAGAAAAGGAAACGGAAAAATTCGCTGAAATTATGCTGGAAATGGAGAAAAATTTGAAAGTTGACACCCTGCCTACAACAAATCAGGCTGCCAGAAAGCAAATATGCTAGGCTAGTCAAATCTTATCCCTGGGTCAGATATCAATGCGATGTCATGATGTTGTATCCCATTTATGCTGCAATGTATTTATGGAGTGTTTACATTTTTTAATAAATAAAAATTGTATGCATTTTTTGTTGTGTTTTAGACTAGTTGGCTGAGTTAGTGATTGTTGGCATGCTGCCACTTACTGTATTTCTCCATGTAAACTGCCCCCTGTGCACAACGCCCGGGGGCATTATACAGCTTTATAGCAGAGTTGTTAAAATACTGGTATTTTTGGAAAGTGTAAGTGTAAGCATAAATACACTTTTCAAATTTTGAGTATGGATACTGTAAGCCTAGGAAAGTGTAAAAAAGTGTAAGCGTAAATTTTTTTTAAGAGAGTGCTCTTGCTGTTGAGCATCGGATGACACCCTTCCTTTCACTTTTAGATGAATGTACTGAATACTGATCATTCCATTTTTTTTCACACTATTTTCATCAAACACAATCATCAAAACATCATCGTTGGAATCCATCATCTGACCCAAAATTCCAAATCTGATGCCACAATAATATCCGAGAGACTTATGTATACCGACTTATATTTCGACACAATTTATATTTCTATTGCTAGTTTCAGTGAGCTATTGCACATGTGCAGTTCTTTTTTGATACACATTCTTGTTAAATTTCTTTTTTGTAGTTTTACACTTTTTCAAAAGTGTAAAACTGGCCTGTGTGAAATTTTTTAAACACTATTATTACCCAGATAATTTGCCTGGGAAGGCGTAAAAAAGTGTATGGGTATTTTATGAAAATGTAAGTGTAAGCGTAAACATAAATACCCATTTACCTGGGTATTTTGGGTAAGTGCAAATACACTTTCTCAACTCTGGGCGCTATGCTTGGTTTCAAAAACATTAGCCAAGTTGAAATATTCAACATGAAAAATCAAGCTGAATGGTAGTGAAGTAAAATGTCCACTTGGTTTGTTTGAATGTTGGTCATTTCAGAACACATTGTTACTCTGCATTATGCACAGTTTTCCATTAAATTGACTACACACTGGGAGGGAACAGAAAATATGCAAATATTTAGGCTAAACTTGCCATGCATAACGCCCCCTCAGAATGATTTAACACCCAGGCGTTATACAAGTTTTGAAAAAAGGTTGCTGAAAAGTGCCTCGGTTTCATATAATACCCAGGCAGTTTACACAGAGAAATATGCTAGTGATGGAGTAGTACCATGTCAGGGTTCAAAAGGGCACACCATGGCATGTTGCTATTTGTGTTTGGTGTCTTTTCACTGTGGTACCATTGGCACTTTATGCCCCTTCTCTGTGGACTTTGGTGCTTGGTGCCATTTTTCTGGCCCTTTTCCACCACTACTGCCAATGTAATACACAAAAATAGGCAATTAACTGCATGTGCAGTGTCCTGCTTCTTGAGATCTAATCAAAGTGGGAAAACCATGCCTTTGAAACCATTAATTAAATTTATAAACCACTAACTCTGCTGGGTCAGTCCACACATAATATACACTTGATCCTTTCAATACACTGACCACTGCTGGTGCCCCAGTGTCATATTCCTCTAACCAGATGTGTTAAAATATATTGTGGGGGGGGGGGTGGAATTGACACCACCATTTGGCAAAAATGAGTTTGAAAATAACACTTTCAAAAGGTTTTGAGGTGTCTTACACAAATTTTTCTCTTCAAATTCTCATGTTTTCAGTGGTTGTCATATGCAATGATGGCAAACCCTCTGATGGAATGTTTTCCAAAATTATTTTCCTCTGATTTTTTTGAACAACCCCCTGAACAGGTTTTCAGATTTTGGTAGGGCTACAAGTAATTGCCACATATTTTACCTGTGTCCTGATCTGTGTCCAAGATTTCAGTGTGTTTTGGCAGTACACATACACCGGCATCTAAAATACTGTGACAATATAAATTAGAATCTCCAGATTACCAATTTTTGTCATTTGAATGAAATTAAATCTTAATTCATGGAAAAATTTGCTTGAAATATTGCAAGTCTTTAAAAAATGATAAAATGTTTCCAAAAAAAGTTTTTCAATATTGAAGTGCCATTGAGAACCATTAAATGTCATCAAATACATTTAGCAAAATCTCATGCATGCACATCTGTCAGACTTCTGACTCCCACCTTCGAATGTAATATTTACATTCCAGTCCGGGTCTGAATCTGACCTGGGGGCACTCCCAGACCCTGTAAAAAGCCCCATAGAATGTCAAATGCCATGCAAAGTGTCAAAAGTCATGGAAAATGCCTGCAAAATGGTAACCGAGTTGTCATTTTGCAGGGCATTTTCCATGACTTTTGACACTTTGCATGACATTTGACATTTTACAGGGCTTTTTACAGGGTCTGGGATTGGCACCAGAGTCCTTGTGTTGGCTTGGCATAACCAGATGTAAGGAGTTTGCTTAGCTGTGAAAATTGGGTGGGGGGTAATTTGAGGGGGGGGGCGGTGATTCTGATGATGGTTTGATGGATTATGTACTTTTAAACATTTGGAATTTCATACAGGGTGTGTGATTGGCACCTGCTCACTTATATTCACATGTATTTGCCCTGACTTATTACTGATTACTTGTCCTGGTGACATTTTTGTGCCTGAAACAAATTGAAAAAGCTAACATCTTTTGCAGGGATTGTGTTGCAGGACAAAAACTGTGGAAACACATCAAACAGCTGTAGGTTTTTGAAGCCACCAGTGTGACCTTTGTATATCCCTGAAATACATTGGTAACTGTGCATTATTGAATTGAAGAGTATTATATTCATGATTACCACCAGGGATAACAGTGTCTTATTTCCATTTCTTTTATAGAATCTTCTCTGCTACTCAATAATTGAAAAAAAAATAAAAAAATAGAACTCATGTTTGCCAATAAATTGATAAATCACTAGTTATTGGTAATAGTATATGCAATGCATTCTTGACAATGTGGAGATGCTATGTTAAGAGTTTCCACTGTTTTGTTTACAGTGCCAGACCTTTTTTATTTTGGAATGATAAAAATTATTTGGTGAAAATCTGTTGCACTGTCTCACTGAAAAGTCTCATCAGACTAAGTTTACTTGCTCCCTGGTTTATTAACTTGTGAAATACAGTAAATATTTGGCAAAGTGTCAAGACAAGTTACAAGTTCAAGCATCACTTGTCTGTAACAAACCATAGGGGTCCCTGATAACCTTTTGACCCACAGCTTGCTCCTTGAAATCAACTGCTGCATTTGGAACTCGTTGCTCCAGTAGCTAAAATGTTGATGTAATTGTACTTTCAAAAATCTAGATAAAAAATGTGCCCATCTTTTGTTTACTCACAAATATACCAATGGATCCAAAAATTTGGGTTGTGTCTTCCAAATTTCCCAGTGTGACAGATAGTGTTGGGATACTTTCTGTCTGATCTGCATTTGAGAAAAAATTGTTATTCAAAGTTAAATAAAAGTTATATAGAGTAACTTTGTGTAATTCGTTTTTAAAAGGGAAAAAGTAAAAAACGCACCAGGTACAAAGTCAGCGGATGACATAACCAAAGGTGGTTTGAAGTTTGATACATGATATGTTGGTGGTGGCTTTGTGTTCTAAAAAAGTGAAGAAAAAAATTGAATTTTGGATGTCAAATTTTGGAGAATGTCAAATTTGGAACACAGATCTTTATAAACTCACATTGCCAACATGAATGAATTCTGGGTCCTCTGAAATATAAAATGATTGTCAAAACTCATGAAAAATAGGCATTTTTCTTTAAATTTAAAAAAAAATAAAATGGAAAAAGTTACCTCTGTAAAAAAGTGAAGGCTCATCTGCACTAACAACATTGTGAAAAAGTCCAAAAATTGTTACCAACATTTGCAACCTCATTGGCGACATTTTCGCTTGTCAAGTGGACAATATTCAATAAATAGACAGCAATTTTCTGCACGTGTAAGAAAAAATAAATATGCTGAGTTGTTTATACTAAAGAAATTCACTTGACTTACTGTTCATAGAATTTTTGTGCGGAAATATGCATGGAAATATTTATTCCACAAGTTCATTTCACAGAAAAGTCAGAAAGGCTGTTTGAGGAGTGCAAAATTTACATAAAATAATAAGCTTTCATTTAAATATTCGGCCTTTGATTGTGTATGTGCATAATTTTATAAAAGCAGCTGCGTGAAATGCAAACATTTTTTGCACAGGTGTCATTATGATGGGTACTGTATTTACTGGAAATACCCCCAGGGGTTAATCATTTCACAGTGCAAATTTTCAGGGGGGTTAATCGAGGGTAGGGGTATTTCTAGGGGGTTTATAATTTGATCAAAATTTTCTTGAACTCCAGGTATAGTGATGTAAAAAGCGTTAAGCGGCGTATACACGGTTTCGTGTGCGGACAAAAAAAACGAGGGAAAAATTTCCATAATTCCGCAATAAAGTTCCATATCTGCAAGGCACTGAAGTATACTCACTAGTTAAGTGTACACACATAGGGTGTCAAAATATTTTTTTACAGAAAATGGAAAACGGAAAGGTAAAAATTTTTCACTTTACAGAAAACAGAAAACGGAAATGTAAAAAAAAATTTCTGCCAGAAAACGGAAAACGGAAAGGTAAACAAATTTCACTCAGCGGAAAACAGAAAACGGAAAGGTAAAAAAAATTGTCAGCCGGAAAACGGAAAAATGAAATGACGGAAAACGGAAAACAGAAAGCGAAATTTTCACAGAAATGGAAAAAATAAAGTGAAATTTGCACGGTAATAGACAAATTTGCAGAAGGAAAACCTGCATGCAGGTTTGCCTGTTTGGCTTTGATTGTGGTAGCTGTACATTCTGCAACTATGTATCATGCCAGTAACTTCACTTGTGGTTCAAGCTTAACTGAACCAACAAAAAATCATCAAAAGGCAGCAAAAATACACTACAACAATAAGAATTTAGCAAAAGTGAACTTTGATGTAACTGAACAGTAAAAAGTGTACTCAGTGGACTGCAAAGTATGTGTCCAAAATTACTTTCTGTTATTTACAGATTTGGATACAGATAAAAATTATGAATGACAGAAGAACCTGGTAGTTAAAACACCACAGTGGAAAAAAAATACAGATTGGACAAACAATGGAAAAATGCCAGAAAACTGAAAATCGAGCCAGAAAATGGAAAAGTGGCCTGGTAAAATGGAAACAGAAAGGTTAAAAATTTTCAGCCGGAAAATGGGAAAATGGGCTGGAAAAACGGAAACAAAAAGGTAAAAAAATTTCAGCTGCCAGAAAACGGAAAGGTAAAAAATTTTTGGCTCTCGAAAAACGGAAAACGGAAGGGTAAATTTTTTTCGACTGCCGGAAAACGGAAAACAGAAAGGTAAAAAATTTTCCTGCGGAAACAGAAATTTGACACCCTATACACACATGCCAATTTGCAAATAATTCGGGCATGTCGTTCAAGACTTGAAAGCAAATTACAGTTGTCGGTTCGGTTTCAAAACAAAAACCGAACCGACAACTGTAATTTGTTTTTAAGTCGTGAACGACATGCCCGAATTATCTGCAAATTGGCATGTGTGTACACTCAACTAGTGAGTATACTTCACTGCTTTGTCTTGCAGATATGGAACTTTATTGTGGAATTATGAAACTTTTTGTCTTCTTTTTTTGTCGGTACGAAATGCAGTGGCGTGGAGTACGCCGAGCATAAATAATAAAGTTACTTTTATCCACGCAAAGTTCCAAATTTCTCCACGAACGTAGGTCGCCTATGGTATTTATTTCCAAAACGTTAGTGAAAATCCCATTAGGTAATCTGAAAAATTTGCTTTTTTAAGTTGAAGAAAGTTTTTAATGTTATAAATATAAATATGTATACTGAAAAGAGCAAAGATAAATTTACTTTATATAAAAGTAGTGGTAAACAAATTCAATCCATAATCATACAAGTTAAAGCTTTTTAAAATCCATCACCATTTCGTGATACAAAAACATCATTGTACCGTATTACCTCGAAATACCCCCAGGGGTATATTATTTCGCCAGCAAAATTTGAGGGGGGGATAATTCGAGGGGGGTTTATTCGAGGGGGGTCTATTATTGTGCCAGAAATTTTCGGAAATTCCCCATACGCAGACGTAGAAAAATCGAACAATCACATAGATTTATGTGTTTATACGCATATATTACTTTTAATACACAAAAACCCTTCCCTAACGTCACTTAATCATCAGTTTTAACGTGTGTTCTGGTGCCGGTTCCGCAAGTGGACAGGTTAAGAGTTACAAGTTAAAAGTTGAGTAAAATGACAAATGACTAATTTAAGAGTTGAGTTAAAAGTTGAGTTAAATGTTAAGAGTTGAGTTAAAGGTTGAGTTAAATGTTAAGAGTTGAGTTAAAGGTTAAAAGTTGAGTTAAGAGTTAAGAGTTGAGTTAAGAGTTGAGTTAAGAGTTTAGAGTTAAGAGACAAGTGGAAAATGATGGTAAAAAATAAAAATGTGAAATTGGTATCGGTTTGCTGGCATGGTGCCAATGTTGTATGCAAGTCAATTGAAAATAACGTATCCAAAAAAACTATTGCTAAAAAAAGAAAAAATCGTGGAACATTGTTTCAAATCTAACGCTCAAGATCCAAATTCATTTTTTTAATTTTTTTAATTATTTTTATTACATTTTTACCCCATTTGTCTTTTAAATCAACTTTTAACTCACCTTTCAACCTTTAACTCAACTCTTAACTCAACTTTTAACTTTTAACTCAACTCTTAACATTTAACTCAACCTTTAACTCAACTCTTAACATTTAACTCAACTTTTAACTCAACTCTAAAATTTTAACTTTTCTCTTAAACTTTAACTTTTCTCTTAAACTTTAACTTTACTCTTCACTCGCCATTTGTCATTTTACTCAACTCTTAACTTTTACCGTATTACCTCGAATTATCCCCCCCCCCTTGAATTAACCCCCCCTCGAATTAACCCCCCCTCAAAATGGGCTGGGGAAATAATAAACCCCCCCCCCCTCGAAATACCCCCCCTCCGGAATGATGTACATCATGTATGCAATGTACATGATGTATTTAATACTACTTATTTGCATCGCAGCTACACTTATACGCTCATTTGTGTACAGATGTACATCGATAGCCCCAATATAACCTATTTTCTCACATTTATTACCGTTTTTGTGTAGGAAAAAGCGTGATCTTTCGTATGAATTTCACGAAATTTTCTGGCGAAATAATAACCCCCCCCCTCGAATAAACCCCCCCTCGAATTAACCCCCCCTCAAATTTTGCTGGCGAAATAATAAACCTCCATGGGGGTATTTCGAGGTAATACAGTAACTCTTAACTTGTCCACTTGCGGAACTGGCCCCTGCATAGTAAAGATCACAAACTACGGTATTTGTCATGTATGTTCACGTTACACTCAATTTTAGGGGAGAATTTCGAGGGGGGGTTTATAATTTCCTCACCCGAAATTTAGGGGGGTATTTCGAGGGGGGGGGGGGGGGTTAATTCAAGGGGGGATAATTCAAGGTAATACGGTAACTACAGTATTTCCTCGAAATACCCCCGGGGGGTTATTGTTTCATAGTGGTCCCGAGAGGGGGGGGGGGTTAAACAAGGGGGGTATTTCGAGGGGGGTTATTATATCGCCAATTTTTTTTTTAAATCCTAGTACAAAATCGTTGTTTGTGATGTACACTGGGGTAGAAAAAAGCATCAATAACTGACATGTATAGACTCCTGTAGACTAATAGTAGTACGTAGATGGTATAAACACTGTTCTAACGTGATTACGACATTGTTTTAACGTGTTCTGCACTACACAGAACACATAGTGCAGTATTTGTCATGTACATTCTCTTTACACTCAATCTGGTGGGGGGGGTATTTCGAGGGGGGTGATTGTTTCATAGTGGTCTCGAGAGGGGGGTGGTCAAACGAGGGGGTATTTCGGGGAAATACGGTACCCTAAATCCTTGAATAAGTCTCTGGGGAGTTATTTTTTGTCAGAACTTTTTGAGGGGGGAGTTATTCAGGGGGGTATTCGGGGGTAGTTATTTGTTACCAGAGTTGGAAAAACGTATTTACGTTTACCCGAAATACCCGGTTATTTGGGTATTTATACTTACGTTTACATTTACTGTATTTCCTCGAAATACCCCCCGGGGGGGTGATTGTTTCATAGTGGTCCCGAGAGGGGGGGGGGGGGGGGTTAAACGAGGGGGGGGGGGGGTATTTCGAGGGGGGGGGTTATTATTTCACAAGAAAATTTTTGAAAACCAAGTACGAAATTGTCGTCTGAAACGTACGCAGACGTCGAAAAATGAAACAAAAACAGCCATTTATAAGGTTCTGTAGACTAATATTAGTATGTAGATGGTATAAACACTGTTCTAACGTGACACCAACATTGTTTTAACGTGTGTTCTGCACTACGCAGAACACAAACTGCAGTATTTGTCATGTACGTTCTCTTTAAACTCAATCTGGGGGGGGGGGTATTTCGAGGGGGGGGGTGATTGTTTCATAGTGGTCTCGAGAGGGGGGGGGGGGTCAAACGAGGGGGGGGGGGTATTTCGAGGAAATACGGTATGTTTTCCAAAAATACCATTACGTTTTGTTACGTTTTCCTGGCACAATTACCCGGGTACCAGAGAAAACGTAAAAATAAGCTACACGAAACAACGTGTCTATGAAATGTGCTCTATTACCCAGTCACATATTGATTTTGTGTAAATAGTTACACCAGTGGACGTAAATAATGCCAATTATGTTGTGTAATTGTCTTTTTGACAGTGAAAATATTGTAAATAAATGTAATAAATCAATTGTAAATGTAATCAATGTGTCAATTTTGGAATATGAACAGTGTCTAGGAATGTGTTACCTATAAATACAGGCAGAAAAGTGGAATGTGCGTTTGTGTTGTAGATAATACAATCATTCACTGTTTTGTTTTAATCATATCCTGCTGAAGTTTTGAAGTAATGTAATTGTAAAGTGAAGCGTGCTAATCCATGTGTTTGCTATACTGCGAGGCCATCAGCACCAACATTCGTAAACAAATAGACAAAGATTTAAATAAGATTTTTTTTGCTATGAAATGTAGGTAAGTGAAAAATGTGGATGGAAATTATGTATACATTGTTGAAAAGGTCACAACAATGGTCTTCGACAACAACAACAGAAGCTCTGCCAATATGGGGCACTCCTTGAAATTTTTACGTATTCCTTGGTATTTTAAAAATACCTTACATTTTAGTGTTTATACTTTAGATCTGGAAAAGGTATTTACGTTTACGTTTACGTTTTCCAAAAATACCAGTATTTGAACAACTCTGTTTGTTACTCAGAAAACTTGGACTTGATTGATTGTATGGACGCAGTCTGTCAATTCGTGTAATTCAGGCATTTAACTGTCCAACAACAAAAATTGTGCATATACACTGCATATTTACACATCATGTATCTGCTTTCACTGCTGTAGGCCAGAGTTGTTAAAATCCTGGTATTTTTGGAAAGTGTAAGTGTAAGCATAAATACACTTTCCAAATTTCAAGTATGGATACCAAAAGTGTAAGGTATTTTCAAAATACCCAGGAAAGTGTAAAAAAGTGTAAGTGAAATTTTTTGAGAAAGAGCTCTCACTGTTGAGCATTAGAAAACATAGTTTTCACCTTTAGATCAATCTATTTATCATTTTCATTGATTATTTCACATTTTACTGCCAATTATCAAACATTTCAAACTAATAAATTTAGTGGTATGTAGTTGCCTGATAATGGCACTTTGTCAGTGTTGATATTTTACTGATTAAGCAATGTGATACACACTGTTTAAATGCAAAAATGTATATGCAGCAAATATCAATGCAAAAGACAGTCGACTTTGTGTCCAGCTGGTTAATTTCAATTGATCTTTTCCTTTATACAAAAGTATGATGAAACTGTAGAATGCCATGGGTACTGTTCAAAGGTCAGAGATAATGCTAGTTTGCACATTTGCCATATCTTCTGCATTCAATGCATAACTGCATATGTGCACTGTGAAGTTTTTTTTTGTACATTTTTTTGTATTTTGTACTTTCTCAAAAGCATAAAACAGGGCCATCTGAATGGGAAAAAAATACACTTTCTGTAACCGGGTATTTTGCCCGGTATTGCAAGAAAAGTGTACGGGTATTTTATGAAAGTGTAAGTGTAAGTGTAAATATAAATACCCATTTACCCAGGTATTTCAGGTAAGCGTAAATACACTTTCGCAACTCTGCTGTAGGCTAACATTGTTTTGTATTTTTGTATTGTATCTTTTTCATCCAGAGGGTGGAGTTATTCAGGAGGGGGGAGTTATTCGAAGGGGGAGTTATGTTTTCCTCACCTTGCCAACAGGGGGGGGGGGGGAGTTATTCAAGGGGCGGACTTATTTGTGGGGGACTTATTCGAGGATTTGCGGTACGTACTCTCCAGGTTTCAACGGAAACACAGAAAACTCATGAATGAGCTTTTTGAATGCACTTGAGTATACTTGAAGAAGGAGTTTTTTGGATTTTCCATCAATTGCAGTTGACAAATCCTTCGTTCAGGTAAACTGAAATGTGTCATAAGGTCAACTTTTCAAATTTCAAGTTGAAAATTTATTAATAGAGCCGTTGTCCAATATTTAAATCCCATAAGATAAATCCCATAGATGACACTACTAGCAAAACATTTTAAATAAATACAAAAATTTAAACAATGGCACACAAATTTGGCATGCGCACGGGCAAGCTAACAAAAAATATGGAAAGATCTTCAAAACTACAAAAAAATACATTTTCCACCATCATTTTTACAATCACATCAGATTCAAATTGGTGAATCCAATCGCATCATTTGATCGTTTTTGCATAATTCGCCGCTGCATCGTTGCATTCATAGATTTTCTTTTCAAATGATTTCCATCGTGATTTTTCCCTTCTGGGGAGGCACTCCCAGACCCTGTGAAGTGCCTTCTAAAATGGAAAATGTCATGCAAAGTGTCAAAAGTCATGTAAAATGCCCTGGAAAATTACAAACGTACGTTTGCCATTTCCCAAGGCATTTTACATGACTTTTGACACTTTGTAAGACATTTGACATTTTACAAGGCTTTTTACAGGGGGGTCTGGGGGTGGTACCAGTTAGGAAGCTCATTTTGCAATTTGAATTCTTGTGCAAATTTTGTGGACAAGTGAAAATACAGCATGTTTCATGGAAGTGCGTAAAATGTGTACTCGAAATGAGGGTAAACTTGGCATTGTCAGCGTGTTGTCAGTATTCAGATACACTCTAGCGACATTACACCTTACAACGAAATCTACCATATCCCAATGAAAGAACAAACATTTTTTATATTTTTTAAATTGCTTCTACTTTAGGTGAACTCGGTGCAGTTTTTCATGTTTTTATTCATCAAAATATGGTAACATTCATTGTAAGGTGATCTGTGTGTCCAGTTTACCTGCGTTTCCGTGTTAACAATTTACCACAGATTATGACTTGTATTTTCACTTGTCCACCTGAATTCTCGAAGCAATGTTAGATTTTCAGATTGGGATCACAGCAAGCTTGAAGGAGTCTGGAAGGGGGTGTTCTTGGAGGATTGAAAATAGACCTTAGACTAGTATTATTGCAAGATGATATAAGAATTTTTTTGCTTTTGAATGAAATGAACCCCCTGGTGCCAGTTCCGCAAATTGAGAAGTGATGAGTAAAATGGCAAATGCGAAGGGAAATGTGAAGTAAATTGGCAAAAGCGAATTGAAATGGCAAGTAAATTGGCAAAAGCGAATTGAAATGGCATGTAAATTGGCAAAAGCGGATTCAAATGGCAAGTAAATTGGCAAAAGCGAATTGAAATGGCATGTAAATTGGCAAAAGCGAATTGAAATGGCAAGTAAATTGGCAAAAGCGAAGTAAAAAAGAACAGTAAAAAAGGTAATTTCGCTTTTGCCAATTTCCTTTTCAATTCACTACTCATTTCACTTCGCATTTGCCATCTCACTTCCAAATTTGGGGAACTGGCCCCAGAACAATAACACAGCTGCAGATATGGAAGCTTCCACGGAACATAAAAATGTTTTCTTAGTTTGAAAGTTTTGGCTGTTCTCCATACTTCAACAGTAATTTCCGACAGAAATCAGTGAAAAGACATTCTGTTAGATTTACTACGGTAATTTCCCAAAAACACAATGAGTGTTTGACCGTAAATCCTCGAATAAGTCCCCGTGGGAGTTTTTTTTTCCTCAGAATTTTTTGAGGGGGGCCTATTCGGGGGGGGGGGGGGGGTTATTCGAGGGGGGAGTTATTTTTTCATCGAAATATTGAGTAAAATACTTTATCAGTATATCATCTGAATGGGGTAAAGTAGGCTGCATATAACGATGGCAAACCCTCCAGAAAAAAGTATTTAAATTTTTAAGTGTTTTTTCTAAACTGACTTTTCAAATTTTCGAATTTTTGCCTAAAATAGTTTCCGAGTTTCAAATTTAGTTTTCAAATTTTCGAATTTTCGAATCTTTTTTGGTAGTTTTCGAATTTTTTTGGGCACTTTTCGATTTTTTAAAATAGTTTTCAATTTTTTTTTGAAAAAAATTGGATTTAAAACAATAAATGCAGCATTTTGGTAGTTTTTATGTTCAGATAACCTTTGGACCATGGTTGGTTTTAGTAAAATTCTTTTTACTAAAATTGTATTTTATTTTTATTCAAATTGTATTTTATTTTAATTTTATTCATGTTCCAGTTTATTTTATTTTATTTTATTCTGAAATGTCATTAATAAAATAAAATGAAACCATTTTACAAAAATTTTACAAATATTTTACAAAAATTTTACAAAAAATCTAAAATCTTGGATGCAAGGCCATAAAACAATGTGCACGCTTTGTGCAACAATGTGCACACAAAAAAAATTTTATGTAGACTTGTGACATCGGTTGCTATGTAGGTATCTTGAATTTTGACCCTCACAGGGGCCGGATAGATCTGCAGCTAATTTGCCCCTCCTGAGGGAAGATAGCTAATAATTTGTTATTTGGGGGGGGGGCTTGCGGGGTTAATATATAGGCTTTTTCATGGTATGGAACAAAGTAAATGGGAAAAAATCACATAGATTAGTTTTTTTAAGGTAACAATATATAAAAAAATGTGAAAATTTGCGATTTTGAGCAAAAATCACAACAATGAAAGCAACAACATAGCATCAGTTCTGCAAATTGGCAGCTAGAATCTTTAACAAGAGGATAGTGATGGAAAAGCGCCAGAAAAAAGGGCGCCAGGC
This sequence comes from Sphaerolaimus hirsutus, assembly GCA_964036195.1. NCBI lineage: Eukaryota > Metazoa > Nematoda > Chromadorea > Monhysterida > Sphaerolaimidae > Sphaerolaimus > Sphaerolaimus hirsutus. The sequence continues at coordinate 4,133,754 of OZ038453.1, read as the reverse complement.
GCCAAGGGCGCCATGGCGCCATTCGGAAAATGGGCGCCAAGCGCCAAGGGCGCCAAAGAAAAAGGGCGCCAGGCGCCAAGGGCGCCACGGAAAGAGGGCGCCAAGCGCCAAGGGCGCCATGGCGCCATTTAAAAAATAGGGCGCCAGGCGCCAAGGGCGCCAGTATAAATTGGTGCGTACAACACCCTGTGTGTGCTAAAAATGCTTCTACAGCACTTTTGTACATGCATTTACGTCTTAATTCACGTTCTCCAGGATTTAATAAAAAAACAGGACTAGCAACAGAATGTTTTATATAAAATCCACATGACAAATTCAAACACAATGGAAATTGTCGTTAGACAACAATTCACTTCACATAGACTTTTTCAATCAATGTTCCCTTGAAATGGACAAAAACGGAATTGCAACGATTTGAATCCATTGATTTATGATTTTGCAAGTTCGATGGTCCATCATTCTCGTCTTCTGATCGGTCAGGCACATCTTATGAACCATTCGACAAAAGATTCCCACCCACTCGAACCACTTTGTCCATTTTTCTGGCGAATTTAGATCATCCACGGATGCGTTGTTCATTTTTTTCATTTATACAACGCTCACCTTGAAACCCTGCTGGCGCCTTTTTGGCGCCTTTTTAAAGCAGGGCGCCAGGCGCCAAGGGCGCCACGGATAAAGGGCGCCAAGCGCCAAGGGCGCCATGGCGCTTTTCAGAATGTGGGCGCCAGGCGCCAAGGGCGCCACAGAAAAAGGGCGCCAAGCGCCATGGCGCCATTCCATCACTACAAGAGGATAGAAAACTTTTGATAGAATTTTACAGACACTCGAGTTTTTGTAAAATTTTACTATAATTGTAGAAAAATTCGAATTTTTGTACAATTTTACTAAAATTTTACAAAAATTCGAATTTTAGTAAAATTGTATTTTTATTTTATTAATTTTCCATTTTATTTTATTTTATTCTCCAATTTTCTATTTTATTTGTATTTTATTTTTATTTTTTTCTGAGATTTTGCCAACCCTGCTTTGGACCTTTCTCACAGTTATCTTAAATCACTCAAAGTACTTACCTATGTGGGCTAGTTTACTGTATCATGGACCATGGTTTCATACACATCGATCAAAAACAGGGAAAGGCAAAGAAATGAAACATTTTCAAAAGCAAGACCAACACACACAAATCAGATGCAGTCTTACCACAAACTATTTACAAATTACCTTGAATAATAACCTCCTTTTCTAGGGACTATGGACCCCTGTAAAATGCGTTGTAAAATGTCAAATGTCACAGTGTCTAAAGTCATGTAAAATGCCCTGAAAAATGGTAAATATAATACAAATCATGTAAATACAGTGTCTCAATTCATGTAAAATGTTATGTAAAATGGCAAATGTCATGACGTGTCTAGGTAAATTCATGTCAAATGCCCTGTAAAGTGTCGAATGTCATGCAAAGTGTCTAAAGTCATGGAAAATTAGTTCTTGGTTGGCTGCAGTTGGTGCACGTGCAGTGCCATTTTTCCTGTGGTTGAATGTCTTCCAAAACAAACAACCCCCTTGTATGATCGATGATCGATTTTTTTTGTTGGAGCGGCATCTGTTTCAGCGGATATAGGGACTTGGGTGGCGCGCCGCGGTTGTAATTGTTCGGGCTTTTGTGCATTTCTCCACGGAAGTGTCACGGTTGCGGCACAAACATTTCATTGTTTTGACGCTTTTTCTGTGTTTTAACGGCTCGGTCTGACGCACCGCAAATCATATGTCGGTTGATTTAGCATGTTGAAGTGAAGAATGCATTTTGTGACCTTGAAATCCCTGTAAAATTCGAAAAGTCTTTTCGAATTTTCGAATCTTTTGAAAAATAAATCGATTTTTATGTATTTTTTTCACCGCGTGCTCAAAAATTCGAAAAGTCTGAAAAAATTCGAAAATTCGAAAACGTTTTCAAATTTTCGAATCTTTTTTTGCCATCGTTAGCTGCATAAACGTCTGAGCCAGAATAGAAATCCCATAATTAATGCAATAAAATCAATGTTAGTGTGCATAAACTGCAAAATAATGAATGCTTTTAATGAACATATAAACATACATACGTTATTTATACGTGGATTCGTTCCCACCCATTAAAAGAGGGGGGAGTTATTTGAGGGGGGAGTTATTTTTTCCTCAGTCAGTTTACAGGGGGGAGTGATTCGAGGGGGACTCATTCGAGGATTTACTGTAGATATACGATGGAAAATTGGGTTCGTCACATCACAGGGAGGAAGTGTAAAGATTTTTATTTTTCAAATACCGTATTTGCTTGAATAATCCCCCTGGGGGATTATTATTTCGTCAGACTTTTTTGATGGGGGATTATTCAAGGGGGGAATTATTCAAGGGGATGAATTATTATTTCGTCAGAATTCTCAAGCATGTTTCCATCAACTCATTCGACAAAACATGCTTTATTTACACAAAAACATGCTATTCTAGTTCAAATTAGACATAAAAAATTGATCGTATGCCTTGAGGGGGGGATTATTCGAGGGGGGGAATTATTTTTTCCTCACTCATTTTACAGGGGGGATTATTTGAGGGGGGAATTATTCAAGGGGGGAATTATTCAAGCAAATACGGTAGAAGAAAACATGAAAATTTTATATGTATTTATATTTTCACCCGTTTATAAGGGGAATGAGTTATTCGAGGGGGAAGAATCATTCAAGGGGGAAATTATGATTTCGTAAAAAACTTTAAGTGTGTTTCTATTTACTGATGTGCTTTATTGATTAGGGAAGGCGTTATTCGAGGGGCGTCTTATTCAAGGATATACGGTAAATTAAAACCCGAATGATATTAGAAAATTTATGAAAAAAACGTGTTATACTCGGCGTACATGATACTCTGCCCTCGCACTGATTTATGTCTCGTGTTGGAAGCGTGCCAATGATTATCAAATCATGCGATTTCCGTAAAAAAAATGAAAAAATTCATCGATGTGAAAATGTTAATGAATAACATTACTCCAACAATCAATTTTGTCATATTTTTATGAAACTCACACGCGTTAACCATTATTGGCGCACTTCCAGCGGGAACCATGTGTGCAGGGTGTAAAGTAACCAGAGTATAAGTTGTTTTCCGCACAAAAACGTGTGACTGGATGAAATCAACTGCGAAATGAATGGAATCTGTGCAGTCAAAGTCAAATGTTAAACATCGTAAGAACTTCGTCAAGTCTGTTAAGTTTTATCTACTGGCATTATCTAAAGTGCCATTAACTCCTTGATTTACCGTATCGGCTCCAATATTTTTATCACAACTGTAAAATACCTTTTATTATAAGGTACCTCTTATTTTATCATAATCATACTATTGAAGGCAATACCATTGTTTCCATATGCATGTAAACTTGTGAATTTTTATTAGCATTTCATTTACAGTATTTCTTCTAATAGAACGGCATACCTACAATGGAAGGGAACCTCCAGTAGAACGACTTGCCCTGGCGTTATTTGGCACTCAATAGAACAGCAGCTCCCAATTGAACGGCACCTACACTAGAATGGCAGGTAGAAATTATGTTGGAAGAGTGCCACGACACAAAAATATAAAAAATAGATCATGAGTATAAATATAAAATAAATACAAAAATATAAAACAGTCAAACATTGGTAATTTATTTCAGGGTTGTTAAAAGGTACGTACGTTTACTCAAAAAATACGCATACGTGAGTACGCGGTAAATACGTTTACATATACTTTTAGAAAAAGTAACATACTCACATGCACGCGTACATTTTTGAAGCATACGCGTAAAGAAAATGTATTTCTGAGAATGCAATGTGGGACATATTTTTTAAGGTGACTTAACTTTTAAGGTTCAATGTACTCTATTTCCTCGAAACCTCCCCCCGGGCTGGGGGGTGATTCTTTCATAGTGTAAATTTTGAGGGCGGTTAAACAATAATGGGTATTTCGAGGGGGGTTATTACTTCGCCAGAATGTTTTCATACTCTCAGTACTGATCATTGTTTGTAACGTACGCCGACGTAAAAAAATACCATATAAGCACTTATAAATATAAGAGTCTATAGACTTATTTATATCCCGAAGTATGTAAATAGAGATGACATAAACCCTGTTCTAGCATGACGCAGTCATTGTTTTAACGTGTGTCCTGCATTAAACGATGGCAAACCCTCCGAAAAAAAGTATTTAAATTTTTAAGTGTTTTTTCCAAAATGAATTTTCGAATTTTCGAATTTTTCCTCAGATTAATTTTCGAATTTAATTTTCGAATTTTCGAATTTTCGAATCTTTTTGGGGAGTTTTCGAATTTTTTGGGTAATTTTCGAATTTTTTTACATACTTTTCGATTTTTTTGCAAAAAATATTGAATAAAGAGCTTTGAGATGTTAAGTAGTTATGTTGAAATAGTTATGGGTGCTTGGTGCATTCCTGCACATTGCTCAATGTGACCAGGTCCACCCATAGTGGAATTGTGGGTGGCTGTTATGGGGGGGGGTTCCACCTGACTATTGTGTCATTCCATTCTGTTGTACATTTTTATCTATATATTTACCATAAATCCTTCAAAAAGTCCACCTCAAATAACTCACCCTTGAATAAGTCCCCTCAAAAATTACTGACAACAAATAACCCCGCCCCCCAGGGGGACTTATTCGAGGATATACAGTATTTTTATTAAGTATATGATGGCATGTTCGGAAAAACTCATTTTACACGTTGAAATACTGGGTCAAATTGTATAATTAATTTATACATCACTAATCCAACCTCAAAATGGAATCTACATGTTCTGCAGATCATTTTAAGTATTTAACGGTCCAAATCGGCCAAGAAATGACCGAGTTATTAAGCTTCAAAGTCAACTAGCCAGATCTGCCATGTAAAATCAACACGTTTTTATAAATAGACACCCCCCCCCCTTCTTGGGACTGGGGGACGATTCAAGGAAAGTAACAATTTGGTTGAGAGCAACAGAATGTGGCGACACAAAGTCTGGTGGACCCACCCCCTAAAATGCCTTCCCCGATTCCAGCGCTGTGTCCGCCATGGATACCATTTCAACGTTCATTGACGTTTTTTTCTGTTTCGATAGACTTTTTCAGACGCACCGCGTATCAATTATCAATCGATTTAGCACATAGAACCTAAGAATGTGTTTTTTTCCTTGAATTCCCTGAAAAATTCGAAAACTATTTTCGAATTTATGAATTTTCGAATTTTCGAATTTTTTCAAAAAAAAATCGATTTTTAAGTGTTTTTTCCAGTGGTGGAATAAAAATTCGAAAATTACGAAAAAATTCGAAAATTTGAAAATATTTTCGAATTTTCGAATCTTTTTTTGCCATCGTTAGTGGGGGGGGGGGTTCGATGGGGGGTCTATTAGGTAATTCGTAGTGGCCATTTTGAGGGGGGGGGGGGTAAATATTTCGAAAACCTACCCAGTTCTACATACTCTATGAAGAAAAGTGCTCACTTTTGTATTTTACTGGAAAAAAATTTGTACTCGCATTTATGCGTACGTACGAGTAATAAAAAAATAAAAAAAAAGTATTTTACGTTTTCTATACTTTGTGATGAGTAAAAGAAAAATGATTGACGTTTAAATTTACTTCAGTTTAAATAAAAGTTCAGTAATTCTAACAACTCTGATTTATTTCAAATTGATGCTCTGATATGAAAACTTTGCTCATGTTCAGGGTTGGCAAAATCTCAGAAAAAAATAAAAATAATATAAAAATAAAATAGAAAATTGAAGAATAAAATAAAAATAAAATGTAAAATTGAAGAATAAAATAAAAATAAAATACAATTTTAATAAAAATAAAATACAATTTTAGTAAAAAGAATTTTGCTTAAATCAATCCTGGTCACGATCTAAAATAAAAAATAAAAATAAAATAAAAATAAAATGAAAAATTGAAGAATAAAATAAAAATAAAATGGAAAATTGAAGAATAAAATAAAAATAAAATACAATTTTAATAAAAATAAAATACAATTTTAGTAAAAAGAATTTTACTAAAACCAACCCTGCTCATGTTTGATAAAAAAAGTAAAACTGTGTTCAAATGAAAAATGTGTGAAAAAATAGACCGACAGCAACCAATAGGACGTCAGGTAAAAAAGTAATTGAAAAAACAAAAACGGCGCTCTTTTATTAGAATAAATACGGTAACCATTTATCGTTGAGTAACTTTGACACATATTTACACTAATTTGATGTGAAGAGTAAGTATTTTAACATGGACACAGACACGCGTTATGTTTCTATGTGGTTGTTTACACTCACACAGCAATAGGTACCGTATTTCCTCGAATTACCCCTGGGGGTTAATTTTTTCAGAGCAGAAATATCGTGGGGGGTTTATTATTTCGCCAGGAATTTCTTGAACTCCAAGTACTAATTTGTTGTCTGTAACGTAAAACGTTTACAGAGAAGTAGAAAATTCGATAGTTGTTCAAACGTTTACTCATTTAAACGTAAACACTACGTTTACTGGATAAATATCGGTACTTACTTACTCGCGTACTTTGTGAAAAATTTCCGGTGCATAAAAAGCTACAAACAGCTACAAAACTGGCAACGGAAATAATTGTAGTTGCGATGGGTAGGGAAAGCAACGACTCTCGCTTTCACTTTTATACATTTTTACGTCTTCCTAGGCAGGGTTGGTTTTATAAAAATTAATTTTAGTAAAATTGTATAAAAATTGTATAAAAATTTTATTTTATTTTAATTTTATTCTTGTTTCATTTTTTAAATTTTGTTTTATTCCCAAAAGTCATTAATAAAATAAAATGACACATTTTACAAAATTTTTTACAAAAATTGTAAAAAAATTTTACAAAAAATCAGAAACATGCATGCAAGGCCAGAAAAATGTTAAAATTAGACCTATACATAAAAAACCTGTGACAAATTTTTCCCTTACTTTTCAAAAGTTGCATGCAGTATGTATTGTTAGCTAGCTGCAAGTGTAAAGTTACAATTATTGATAAGAATGGTTTGCATTTTCAGTAGAAGGACTACTGGAGTGTGCTGGGCACATTTGTAAAATGTCATGCAAAGTGTCAATTGTCATGACAAATGTAAAGTAAAGTATCAATTGTCATGCAAAATGTCAAGTGTCATGTAAAATTTCAAGCAAAGTGGCAATTGTCATGACATATGTCATGCAAAGTGTAAATTGTGTATCCAATTCTTGTGTTTTTGTATCCATAGTATGTTTTATATCCAAATCTTATGTTTTTGTATCCAAATGTTCACATAATATTTGGAGTCAACAACAACATAATTTGAATACAAAACATTTCAAAATAAAACAAGATTTCGAAATAAAACATGAGATTTGAACACAATTTGCTTGACAATTGATACTTTAATTTTTACATGTCATGACAATTTACACTTTACTTTACATTTGTCATGACATTGACACTTTGCATGACATTTTACATGACATTTGACACTTTAACATGCTTGTGACTGCCCCCAGATCCATGAATAAACAGGTAGAGACTCAAGCAATGAGACAAAATTTTACAAAAAATATGAATTTTTATACAATTTTACAAAAACACGAATTTTTATACAATTTTACAAAAATTCAAATTTTTATATAATTTTTATTTTTATTCTTAAATTTTCCATTTTATTTTATTTTATTTTATTCTTGAATATTCCATTTTTTTATTATTATTTTTTTCTGAGATTTTGCCAACCCTGTCCCTAGGTACAAAATCGAAAATAATCTGTGCTTTTACGTTTTCCCTGAGCAAAAATATGGGTATCTACGTTTACACAAAAGTAAAGAAAACTGAGGGGTGAGTAAAAATAAAATACTTTACGTTTTTGTTTACTTTCTCTGATGCTGACTGATTCATTCAAAATTGATTCACTATTTGATGTGATATTTTCAGTTCTTTTCAGCAATTTTCAGCAACCGATTTTTCTTGAAATACCCCCACCCAAGGTTTTTTCACATTGCAAATTTTGAGGGGGTTTAATCGAGGGCGGGGTATTTCAAGGGGGTAGTTATTTGGCCTGGTGTGTGTACGGCCTCTGTTATTCACTCAGTTGGAAATTCCTTTACAACTTGTAGACTATGCGATTAGGGGTAGTCGATGGATGTGCAATGATTAATGTGTGTTTTTTTACTTGCGTTTGGCTTTTATGGTCTGAGTCAAGTAAACCAATTGAATTGAATTATGCATATTTATTTCTTGCAAAATGTAGACAATGCCTAAAAAATGTGGAAAATAGTCTTGTTGTCTGTTCAACAAAATTTAGCATCATAAATATATACTAGCACAAAACGTTCACGCACACAGATAAATGTATCATAACCTTATTAGCTTATTAAGGCCGTATTACACCTGGACGGAGAATTACAAAAAAATTAACATTCCGTAAAATTGATTACATCAGACAGAATGGATTGAGATTCAGTGCTGTAACTTGAAAGTAAGGTAGTGTTGAAATACTCTTAATTATCTTTGTTGATTAATTAGTTATGAGTTAGTTATTTGTTAGTTTTTAAGTTATGAGTTAGTTATTTGTTAATAATTAGTTATTTTCCAGTAACTTTTTAAATATTATCTAATTATTTTAAGTGAACTATTTTACATTATATGATTTCTACGTTATACAATTTTAATAAGCATGAATAGTGATGTAAAAGCGCAATGGCGCCTGCGTATTTTTGACCGGCGCCAGGAACAAAATGCCTGGCGCTAGCGCTAAAGCAAGAAGCGCCATGGCGCTTCTGGCGCTTGGCGTCATTTTGCTCTGGCGCCATTGGCGCCTGGCGCTGGGGCTGGAAAAGCGCCATGGCGCTTTTGGCGCTTGGCGCCAAAGTTCTGGCGCTTTTCACATCACTTGTCATGACTCATGAGCTAATAAAGACCAATTTTACGTGATCATTTTACGCATACGTTTGAGCTGTAATACGGTCTTGAAATGGCCGACATATACTCACAGTCACGCGAAATTTTTTTTTAAAATTCAAAAAAAAACCCTGTCCACCACCATTTCCTCACATGTATCACATCAATGTCAAATTGGTGAATCCAATTGCATCATTCGTCCGTTTCTGCAGCAGGCGACGTTTCACGAAATTCATAAAGGCCCTTTTCGCAACAGTTCCGCTGTTCTGCCTTATGTTCAATTGGCAAAATGATTCCTGCAATTCTTGCAGAAACTGCACGTCTTCAGATCGGACTATGGCGAAATCGCGATGATTCACTCCTTTGAGTCTGGGGGGGGGGGGGTTATTTATTGAGGGGTACTGTATTTCATTGCGTAACCCCCCCCCCCCCGTGCACAACACCCAGGGGCACTCCCAGACCCTGTAAAAGACCCCGTAAAGTGTCAAATGTCATGCAAAGTGTCAAAAGTTATGTAAAAGCCTGGTCCCGTATCATTGTTATCATTTTTATTAGTTATGCCATTTTTATCTTTTTGCATGACACATGACATTTTACATGGTCTTTTAGGCGGTGTTTACAGTCAATGACCATGTGATGACAATTTTTTTATATTTTTCAAACATTTCTGGGCTGAGAATGGAACATCTGATAGGCTCGATCAATTGTGATTTGATCAGCCTACAGCCCGAAGAATACATTAAACTCCACACATTTCACAATCATACACACTAGATCATACCTTTTTGCTGTCATCACAAACTGTCACAGAAATTTGTTCTAGTCCTAGTCCTTGTAATGCTGCGATTACAGCTCGGGCGTAAAATTGACCAGCGTAAAATTGATTTTTGGGCGTAAAATTTATTACAGGTGAATGGATAAAGATATGGCGTTGTAATTTCAGTCAAAGAAAGCGCACATGCAGATGTTGCTTGTGTCCAAAGCTCATCAGTTTTTTTAAAATTGTACTAGAAGTTATGAATTTTGGCACAAATTTTTTAAATTTTACACCCTAATTTTACACAACTTACAGTGCATAATTGCAAAAATTGTGCTAAAATTCATAACTCCCAGTACGATTAAAATAAACTCATTGGCTTTGGACACAAGAAACATCTGCATCTAAGCTTTCTTTGACTGAAATAACAATGTCGTATCTTTATCCATTCATCTGTAATTAATTTTATGCCCAAAATCAATTTTATGCCCAGTCAATTTTATGCCCGAGCTGTAATCACAGCATTAATGAGGCTGCATAGAACAAATTTCGGCGATAACCTGTGATGACAAGAAAAAAATATGTAGTATTCAGGATTATGAAATGTTTGACATTTGACATTTTTTCTAGGTTATGAGGCTCATCAAATCATTATTGCTCAAGCTGTTGCACATATCAAACATTTCATTTCATCCCAAAAAATCACACAGTCATTGACTGTAAACACCGCCTTACACTTTGCATGACATTTGACACTTTACAGGCTCTTTCACAGGGTCTAGTGGCACCAGTTTACACAGCTTTATAGCACCCTGGGGCGCTATGCTTGCCTTTAAAAAAAAATGTTTTTTAAAAATGGCTGAAAAGGTTGATACATCTACTTAATGCAATTCAACACACTGTCTCTTATTAGTCCACAAATACAGTGCCCCAGTCTTTTCCAGCACACTGATTACGCCACAGTGGTGTTCGCTGCCCGATCCATACACTGGCGTTTGTACATCTGTGCGTGAATGTGAATATTTTAGTGTATGATGACCATTGCATTTTCTGAATATTTTCAATTAATGTATCATGCACATTTTCATGCACAATATACAAGAACACTGTAACACATGTTCAAAATGCCAACACATTTCTGGAAATGGAAATGCATTCACACATTTCACCCTCAATGCACTGCACCAGTGGTCAGGTTGAGAGTGGTGCCAACTTTGAATGTCAATTTGACTCTATTTAAAAAAGTTTTGATACATTTTTGAATTTTTTGTTGTCAGTTGTGGTTTTTCTTGACACTTTTCACTTGTCAAAGTATTAAGTGATTGGAAAATATTGGCAATAAAAAAGGGAAATGTGACATTCAATAACCCTCTCAAGCTTCATGTTAAGTTTCAAGGGCCCTGTGCCGTTATGCATCTAAACCCGTTATGCATGTAGAACTGGCACACATTAAGTATACCCGGCATGCTGAATATATGCAATAAAACATATGATCTAGTGATTTGAAAGGTGAAAATCTTTAAAAGGTATGAAAATAAATGACTTTGTGTGAAAATTAGGGTAAAATTACTGAAACATGCTCCAGATAGCATCGCAATTGGGGGGGGGCTGTTCAGGGGAAAGTAGCCAAAAAAAATTGCCTTTGGTATAGATAGATAGCTGGGCAGCTTGGGGTAGGGTTACCCGCCCCCTTTCTCATTCCTGTGTGTATAATGTGTCTAGAAGGGGTCTACATGCATAATGGGTTTACCTACATGCGTAATAGGCATGACCCGTTTCAAGTTCTCTGGAAGCACATTCTGAAAGTTGAAACTATACATTCCACTTGAAATGAGGCAATTTGTCTAGTTTCCAATGTCAAAATTTGTGACTAAATTAATCTCATGACCAAATGTTTCTTGGGAAAATTATTTTTCACCCATTTCAGTCTGTCCCATGGCTTTAAGACCTGATTCTTCACTGCTATCTGGTGCTGTCCAATCATCGTCCAGTGCTGACCATAAGCCTCTGATTGGAGACACATATTCCTTTCGAAGCAATTTTTCCAACTGCAAAAGTGGTGGGGGGGGGGGTTACGGGGAGGGGTTACGTACCCTATCCCCCCATGGACATCTTCCCCCCTGGGTTGATATAGCCCTCGAGGACTACTTCAGCCCGAGGACTACTTCACCCTGACTTTTATAACGTGGGGGGAAGTAGTCCTGCATACAAAATAGTATTAAATAGTACATAAGTCTAATTACTCTATTGGGGCGTCTGTTTGGCTATGGGAATGTGTGCGGCGTATTCCACTTACCATCCCAATCCCAGACCCAAGCGTACACGCCCATTTACAAAATGGGATGGGCATCTGCTTTTGCCCTGCCTTTATTGCATTTGTTTTTGAGGGGTCAGCGACGGCATGCATCAGAAGGCGACTCGGATAGGATTATCTTACATTTGTGAACTTCTTGTGCGCAGACATGAGTGAGTGACATTTGCATTTATTTACTGTGTATTTACAGAGCGCCGTGTATTGTGTGTGTGGTGTGTGTTGTGCCGCAGTGTGTACTTATAGTTATGTCATTTAAGAGCGTCTGTTAAAGATAAATATGTTCACTTTGCTGAACTTTCGCTGGCAGTAATTACCAATTAAATACATAAATAGTAATAATTAGATAGTAAATACGGTTATTAAATATCTATAATATGCTGTCATTAGTGCATTAATAGTGAATTGTGTGAAATCGCTCAAATATAAACAAATGCGTTTTGAGTGCAATGTAAATACAATTTTTTCATGGACAAAATTGGCGCCGATAAAAGCATAAATATGTAATTTTGTCCATGCTAATTACACTACTACCAATTCGCGCCGCCTGACAGCCGGGCCACTCGACGCAAATATAAGCGTGCAGCAGATCGAATCGCAAATTTTCACCTTATTATGCAATGTGTTTCACCACTGAACACTTAAAATGATCAGAATCACATGGAGATTTCATTTTTAACAGTGTTGCATGTGTTGCATTATGGTAATCATGACAGACAAAACATCAATGCAACACAGACAAAACATTAATGCAACACAGACAAACACATCAATGCAACACAGACAAAACACCAATGCAACACGACAAGTCTGTGATCCATTAGTGTTTTGTCTGTGTTGCATTGATGTTTTGTCTGTGTTGCATTAATGTTTTGTCTGTGGTCCATTGGCGTTTTGTCTGTTATGATTACCATAATGCAACACATGCAACACTGTTAAAAATGAAATCTCAATGTGATTCTGATCATTTTAAGTGTTCAGTGGTGAAATCATACAGTTTTTCTTCATAATATTTTGTTTTGTTTCATCCATACTGCATCACAATATGAAACCAAACAGGTAAATATTTATAAAAATGTTACAGCACATTGCTCTTCTATAAACGCTTCTGTGATGCTTCTACAGGCTGAAAGAGTGACTTTTTTTGTTGGCGGCATTATGGCGCCTGGCGCCATTGTTTCTGGCGCCATTTTGTCAGATGGCACCATGGCGCCTGGCGCCATTTTCTCTGGCGCCCTTTGGTGCCCGGCGCCAATTTTTTGAATGGCGCCATGGCGCCATTGGCGCCTGGCGCCATTTTTCTTGGCGCTTTTCCATCACTAGTACAATCTCATTGATTTTTGTGATTTTCGTTACATGTGCAAATCGATATCTCTTGCAATCAAAAGTTACATCAGTAACAATAACCGCAGGCCCAAATAATTGCCGCTTGGCACCCATTTTCAGTGGCGCCCTTGGCGCTTGGCGCCCATCTTCTGAATGGCGCCATGGTGCCATTGGCGCCTGGCGCCTTTTTTTCTGGCGCGTTTCCATCACTAGTTAGAACAGTGTTTATACCGTCTAGGTACTTATAAATATAAGTCTATAGAGTCTTATATTTATAATACATGGCGGTTTTTGTCGCAATTTTCAACGTCTGTGTACGTTACAAACATCGTTAAAATATTGGGGCGGATTAGCGTGGAACGTTGATGCCTGGGAAAGTGATCAGGCAATCGATTGTCAATGCGGCAGAACAGATGCCCCTGGGTCACGGGCAACGGGTAAATGTAAAGCAAGGCCGCGTGCAGCGGGTCAATGTAATGCACACAATAGGTATTACATTACGTATATATAATGGGTTGATATAGTTCTCATAACTCAAGGACTGTTGGGCGATATAGTCCTCGAGGACTATATCATCCCCCGGGGGAAGATGTCCATAGGGGGATAAATACCTGTAATCTACGGGGAGGGTGATAAAAAATGTGACTAGAATGGGTGTGGTTTGAATTTTGAATGTTCATTTCATGCCGTGTAAAATGTTAAATGTAAAATGTCATGCTACATGTTATGTTAATTGTAAAATGCCCAATTATATTTTTACTCATCATTTCTGGAAATTAGACATTTTACATGACATTTGTAACTTATTTTGTGGGATGGTTTGGCTGGTCTGAACTGGCCAAAACAAAATCAAATAAAGTTCAAAAAATGTTTCAAAACTTCTCATGGTGTTTTTAATGTTGATCTGGAACAGAAAACTCTCAATAAAAATATACCCGATCCCTATTTTCAATACAATAATTCATGATTGACAATCAAACAGAGTTGGAAAAACGTATTTACGTTTACCCGAAATACCCGGTTATTCAGGTATTTATACTTACGTTTACGTTTACGTTTTCCAAAAATACCATTACGTTTTGTTACGTTTTCCTCACCAAAATACCCGGGTACTAGGGAAAACGTAAAAAAAACTTGTGATCGTTCACAAGTGCACATGTTCAAATGGGCCACACCACCTGCAGCCAACAATATTCTTGTGTTTTTGCATAAACACATTTTACATAAACGTAAAAAGTGACTGCACGCTTGCACTTACACATGGAATACTGGGTACATATTCATAAATGTGTTCAAATGCTGAACACTTTTTGTTTGTTTGTGGAACCTTGTCTTTATAAATTTTTTTGTGATGAATTCTGAACGCTTGCAACAACTGTGAGTAGCACACGTTTTGAAACTGGTAGGGCGAGTGCAAGCTCTGGTGCGAATCCCAGAATGTAAGATGCCCTGTAAAATGTAAAATTTCATGCAAATGTCAAAACTTATGTAAAATGCCCAGCAAAATCGCAAAGATTTGCCACCTTCCAGGGCATCTTGCATGACTTAAGACATTTGACATTTTCAAGGCATTTTACAGGGTCTGGGACTCCCCCAGAATCACCAGCGTAGTTGGATTTCGCCACACTAAAACAGAAAGTGGTGCAGATGGAGCGATTTACCCATCTAAAGCTGAAAATAATGGTATTTTCCAACCCACAATGGCAAATACTGTGTATAAGTAAAAAATTTACGTTTACGTTTCTTTTTACGTATTCCATGGTATTTTAAAAATACCTTACGTTTTAGTATTTATACTTTTGATTTGGAAAAGGTATTTACGTTTACGTTTACGTTTTCCAAAAATACCAGTATTTGCACAACTCTGCAATCAAATAAAAGTTTTACCTTTTTTGCTTTGATGTGTTTCGACTTGGAATCTTCGCACACAATAAATTGTGGGAAAACATCGAATAATGTAAGATTTTTAAAGCCACCAGTGTGATTTTTCAGGTTGCCTGCACATGAAAAGAGTTGGGTTGAAAAAGGGTTGCTTTATGCTCACTTCAGCAATGATGTAAACATATGAAGGGTGTGCTTCTAAAAGTACCGATCTACAAAAAATCGATTTTGAGATAATCACAATTGAAAGTTTGGAGTATGCAATACCCATACATGGGTTTTGGGTATGGGTATTTTGGCCATATTGTTGGGTATCCACATGCATGGGTATAATCATTGTCTATACACATAACACTAGCTATATAAAATTTAGTGAATACTACTTTTTGTAGTACAGTACGTTTTAAAGGAACAAATTGGTAATAGCATGTAGATCAGTACCTTTAAAAGCACAAAATCAGATAGATGTAGATAGGTACTTTTACCCATAGAAAAAAGCACAAATTGAGTTTTTGCTGCTGATGATGCTGAGCTGACATCGGTACTTTTAGAGGCACAAAAAATAAAGTGCAGATCAGTACCTTTAGAAGTACAATTTTGAAAAATGTGTGTAGATTGGTACTTTTAAAGATACAAAAGCTGAAAAAGCTTGTAGACCAGTACTTTTAAAATTTTGGATACTGTATTTTGCGATTTTTTGCATTTTTCGACCCCCCCATTAGTGATGTAAAGGCACCGGGCACCGGTGCCCCGGTGCTGGGCACCGAAGGGCACCAGCACCGGTGCTGGTGCGGTGCCATTGCAATCTTCAGGGGTACCATGCCGGTGCCGGTGCCATTTTTTTCAGAATAGCACCAGTGCCGGTGCGGTGCGGTGCCATTTTTTTGCCGGTGCCAAAGGTGCTAGCACCAGGGCCAAAGTAAAAGGCACCGGGAAAGGCACCGGCCAAGGCTTCATGTGCTGTGCAATTTTGTCCATAGTGTAGTATTTGATTGAATTACTACAAATTCAATCAAATACTACAATAGTATGTGCTTATTCATATTTCAAAAAAACAGCGATATATTTACCCAACCGTTTTCGCCTATTTTGTAAACCTCCCATCAAATAAATATACCTACTGTGAAATCCATTATACCCAATACCTGATCTGATGAGCGAATAAAAAATTTGCTGAATTTTAAATCATTTTTATATTTTATATTTATCTTACTTGTTTGTTCAAAATTTGTTGTCAGTTTATGACAGAGATAGTTCCATTCTCTGTACAGCAACGACTCCGATCAGTAGACAATAGTGGCTATGGACATTGTAGTGAATTAAATATTTTATCTTTCATTTGTAATCATTGTAATTGCTTCATAAAAGTTATTGCCACATCATTCTGATCATTTGAAGTGCTCAACCATCAAAATCGGTTGAAAATTCATGGAAATATGCACTTCCAAAGGTGAGACCACTGAGAAACTGCCCGATATTTACTTCAGAAATTCCAGCCCGGTGCGGTGCCTTTCGGTGCTAGCACCGGCAACCCGCCGGTGCCCTTCGGTGCCGGTGCCATTTTTTCCAAAAGGCACCGTTGCCGGTGCGGTGCGGTGCCATTTTCTGGCCGGTGCCCCAGGGTGCCAGGTGCCCTTTTCATGCGTTGGCAAAGGTGCCGGTGCGGTGCGGTGCCATTTTTCCCGGTGCCTTTAACATCACTACCCCCCATATCTCAAAATTTAATTTCGCACCCCCACATATTATATTTTTTTGAAGCGCATTTTGATGGGGACCCCAAAAATGGTCCTAACTCAAATGTGACAAATTTGTAAATTGGTACTTTTAGAAGCACACCCTTCATATTGTCACTTCAGCAATGAGAGTCACTGTCTGATGATCAGGGTTGGTTTTATAAAAATTCATTTTAGTAAAATTGTATAAAATTTTTTTTTTATTTTTATTTTATTCTTGTTTCATTTTATTTTATTTTATTTTATTCCCAAAAGTAATAAATAAAATAAAATGACACATTTTACAAAATTTTTACAAAAATTGTACAAAAAATCAGAAACATGCATGCAAGGCCAGAAAAATGTTATAATTAGACCTATACATGAAAAACCTGTGACAAATTTTTCCCTTACTTTTCAAAAGTTGCATGCAGTATGTATTGTGAGCTAACTGCAAGTGTAAAGTTACAATTATTGATAAGAATGGTTTGCATTTTCAGTAGAAGGACTACTGGACACATTTGTAAAATGTCATGCAAAGTGTCAATTGTCATGACAAATGTAAAGTAAAGTATCAATTGTCATGCAAAATGTCAAGTGTCATGTAAAGTTTCAAGCAAAGTGGCAATTATCATGACAAATGTCATGCAAAGTGTAAATTGTGTATCCAAATCTTGTGTTTTTGTATCCATAGTATGTTTTATATCCAAATCTTATGGTTTTGTATTCAAATGTTCACATAAGATTTGGAGTCAACAACAACATAATTTGGATACAAAACATAAGATTTCAAAATAAAACATGAGATTTGAACACAATTTGCTTGACAATTGATACTTTAATTTTTACATGTCATGACAATTTACACTTTACTTTACATTTGTCATGACAATTGACACTTTGCATGACATTTTACATGACATTTGACACTTTACAATGCTTGGGACTGCCCCCAGATCCATGAATAAACAGGTAGAGACTCAAGCAATGAGACAAAATTTTACAAAAAATATGAATTTTTATACAATTTTACAAAAATACGAATTTTTATACAATTTTACAAAATTTTTACAAAAATTCGAATTTTTATACAATTTTTATTTTTATTCTTAAATTTTCCATTTTATTTTATTTTATTTTATCCTTGAATATTCCATTTTATTTTTATTTTATTTTTATTTTTTTCTGAGATTTTGCCAACCCTGCTGATGATGATGAACACTTTTGTGTGTATATGATAAAAATGAGAAAAAAGTACCATTAGGATCCCTCAGTTCTCCCTCCCCGAGCGCTTGTTGTACAAAATCTTCAACTGCATGCGGCATTCTTTGTTTCAACAACTGAAATTGTAAACATTTTAGGGTTTTCTTGAATTTTGGGTGTGTTCCAATATTAGCGAGACACTCACGAAAACTGCGAATGAACCATATGTTGTTTCTGGATTATTGAGGTTTCCCAATTGAAGTTCTATTACGGGCACCGTTTCGTTTTTATCTGCGTGAAATTAGTTTGAATGCGAGCATTGAAAAATAATACAGACAGTATTAGTGATTCAATGGCGCCATGGCGCTGGCGAAATCTGTGGCGCCATGTTTCTGTGGCTCCATGGTGCCATTGGCGCTCGGCGGCATTTTTTTCGGAGGATTTTCCATCTCTACTGTACTAGTGATGATAATATACTCCGGTTACTTTACATTTTGCACGCGTGGTTCCCGCTTTAAGTGCGCCAATGATGGTTAACGCGTGCGAGTTTCATAAAAAGATGACAAAAATGATTGTTGTTATACTGTTATTCATTAATCTATTCACATTAATAAATTTTTTAAATCTTTTTTCGGAAATAGCATGATTTGATAATCATTGGCACGCTTCCAACACGAGACATAAATCAGTGCGAGGGCAAAGTATCATGTACGCCGAGTATAGCATTGCAGAGTATTTATTCACCCACGCACACCTATGCTTTATGCACCACCAGAATTTTTTTTGGAGCAATTTCTATTTTACAAATGATGAGAACATAATGAAGGGTTTCACTCAGAGAAAAATGTAAAGTGTAGAGTATACCAAGCACCGTATCATGGCGCTTTTTAGGTAATCTAGCGCCAACGGCGCTTAGCATTCAAAAAATCACCGGTGATTTATATTTTCGAAAATCACAATAAATATAAACATATATAAGATTTATATTTTGCACCAAAATCAAAAATGCGCCATGGCGCTTCTCTGGCGCTTGGCGCCTTTTCGCTCTGGCGCCATTAGCGCTTGGTGCCGGGGTTTTGAAAAACTGAAATGGCGCTTTTAGCTCTGGCATTTTTCCATTATTAATGACCGTAAAAAATATTTTACATAATTTTTTTTTACAATTATAGTCACAGCAAAATGATTTCATTGTAACAATGTAAAGTAAAAAGTAATTACCGTATATCCTCGAAATACCCTCCCTTGAAATACCCTCCTCAAAATGGACACTATGAACTTATAACCCCCCCTCGAAATACCCCCCCCCAATTTAGTGTATAGAGAACGTAAATGACAAAGGCTGCGGTTTGTCATCCAGGCAATGCAGAACACACGCTGAAAACTATGACTCTGTTAAGCCGGAATACCAGCTCAGCGGTGTTTGACGTGAAATGATGACGTCGTAAAATTGATTACATAAAAATAGACATAGGTACAGCGTTGAAATTTCAGAATTAGATAGTTCTAGTAATTGTGTGTAATGTCCCAAAAAAAATTTTACCAAACAATCATTTTTTAAGTAGTTTTTAATTTAACGTCAAAATTTTTGGTGACGTAAAATGTTTGACATGAAATATTGACGTAGAATGTGTAAATTTTGATGTAAAATTAATAACTTATTCAATAATAATAATTTTCTTAATTTTTTTAGGACATTACACACAATTACTAGAACTATCAAATTCTGAAATTTCAATGCTGTACCTATGTCTATTTTGATGTAATCAATTTTACGACGTCATCATTTCACATCAAACGCTGCTGAGCTGTAATTCCGGCTTTATGTGAGAACAGTGTTTTTACGTCTACACACTTAAACAAGTCTTTTAGAGTCTTATAAATGGCGATTTTTGTCACATTTTTCGACGTCTGCGTACGTTTCAGACGACAATTTAGCAGAGTTGTGAGAATTACTGAACTTTTTTAAAAGTATATGTAAACGTAAAGTATTTTTTTTTACTCACCACAAAGTATAAAAAACGTAAAATACTTTTTTTTTACTCGTACATACGCGTAAATGTGGGTACTTTTTTGTGAGTGTAGAAACGACTACTTTTCTCCATAGAATGTGTAAAAGTGGCCACATTTTCATACGTGTAAAGCACAACATATGTTTTTCTATAAGCAAATGACAGATTATATAGTTTTCAAGGTCTCTTTTTCTAGGAGATAAAAATAATCGTTCTCCCGACTCGTTTACCACATCCATTGTCTCCACAACCGTTTCGATTTGGTTGCGAATTTTGAAATTTTTAAAGGCATATCTAAAATATTCAATGGAACCACTTCTGTAAATACATAGCAGTGTAGTTACTTTATAAATATGTCCCACATTAAATTTTCATAAATACATTTTCCGTACGCGTATGCTTTGAAAGTGTACGCGTACAAGTGCGTACGGTATTTTTTTGAAAAGTATATGTAAATGTATTTACCTTTTAACAACTCTGCAATTTAGTACAGGGATTTCAAAAAAATTCTGGCGAAAAAATAATCCCCCCCCCTCGTTTAACCCCCCCTCAAAATTCTCACTCTAAAAAATAAACCCCCTGGGGGTATTTCGAGGAAATACGGTATACTGATACAAATAAAAACGCAAACTTGGGACAAACTCAGCCTCTTCAATTTGCTCTGGCACATCAGTTACATTTGTGCCGTGATAATCTGGAGGTGGTGGTTTTTCCTGCATTTTTTAAGAAAACAATGGTTTTTAAAATAATGATTTTTTAAATTTCATACATTCTAAATAATTAAATTTAAAAAAATGTTTACCCCTGAGCTGGTTTCTACTACCATTGGTTCCTCCTTAGAGTCTTCTACTACCATTGGTTCCTCCTTAGAGTCTTCTGAAGATTCTTCTGATTCTGTGTAGGATGAATGAGGTTTTTGAAATTGTGAGATTCAAGATTTTAGAAACACTTTTAGAAATCAATTCAATGACAAATTGAAATAAAATCAGTATAAATTACTAGACAAGTTGTTTTTAGGTAACTTTTTAGGCTTTAGGTTATGAGTGAAAGTTTTGCACATTTTTCATCACTAACAGAACATTTCCAACCAAAATTGGGAAAAATGTCTAAAGAAACTCAAAAATGTTTTTGTGTAACTTAATTTCTGAAGATTTCTGATGTATACTCGGCGGACCGCAAAGTATGCACAGAATTCTACCAGAATTGATGAATAAAATTTTGTGATAAATTTCGTAATCAATTACTCTAGAGTAAAAATGAAATATTATGATGAAAAGCTGTAAAAAATTTTGTCCATTATTCAGTTGGGTTATGGTAGGTTTCCATACTAAGTGTGGTGTCTGCCGAGTATTTTTATGTATGCTGTGGTATTCCATTAATACCTAAATAACATTTGCTTTAATACCTAAATTTGATTTAATACCTAAATCATTGCCTCGGTATTTCTGCAATAGCAAACTTAGAAAAAATAACCTTCACAACTTCCCGACTGACTGGAACTTCCGTTTGAACATGACGATTTTTTAGATTTAGATTTAGATTTAGATTCTGATGATGATTCTGTTGGCAGTACAAGACACCGTAAAATGCCCTGTAAAATGTCAAATGTCATGCAAAGTGTCTAAAGTCATGAAAAATGCCCTGCAAAATGGGAACTCGGTTGCCATTTTCCAGGGCATTTACCATGACTTTTGACACTTTGCATGAGATTTGACATTTTACAAGGCATTTCACAGGGTTTGGGACTGGCACCTGATGAAGATTTCGTTTTTTTGCACTCAACAATTGCAATGCTGAGAAGCAAAACAATGCACACAAGTAGAGGAATTTTCTTGAGTAACATGTTGGTTAAAATAATACCTAGTTTGAGTTATTTCTGATTGGAAAATGCGATTTTCCAAATGACTTTCATCCGTTTGATGAAATGGAAAAATCACAAAAATGCTTGATGCATTATTAATCATATGATAATGAATGAAAACACATAAATATGTCTGAAAATCCATATAGCTGGGTATTGCTGTCAATGCACAGCTGTGTAAATACTGCCTGGTAAACACAGTTTCTGCCTGAACAGAGTTCCTAATGTGAAATGAGCTTGATTTTTTTGTTGGCTTTCACATTTTCATCATTTTTGTGACCAGGGTTGGTTTTATAAAAATTCATTTTAGTAAAATTGTATAAAAATTGTATAAAAATTTTATTTTATTTTTATTTTATTCTTGTTTCATTTCATTTTATTTTATTTTATTCCCAAAAGTCATTAATAAAATAAAATGACACTATTTTACAAAATTTTTACAAAAATTGTACAAAAATTTTACAAAAAATCGAAATCATGCATGCAAGACCAGAAAAATGTTACAATTAGACCTATACATGAAAAACCGTGACAAATTTACGGGGCAGGCCTGATACGCACACGCGCCTGATACGCACATATGCCTGTTTTTTTCACTTGACACTTTTTCAAGTGATTTTCAGATATGAGTAAAGTGAAAAAAAGTTGCGCAATGACATTAGTG
>OZ038453.1:4070045-4110929 GCA_964036195.1 Sphaerolaimus hirsutus | reverse complement strand
TTACCCCTTACTTTTCAAAATGGTTGTTTACCCCGTATTGTTAGCTGGCTGCAAGTGTTTAGTTACAATTATTGATAAAAATGGTGAGCATTTTCAGTAGAAGGACTACTGGAGTGTACTGGGCACATTTGTGAAATGTCATGCAAAGTGTCAATTGTCATGACAAATGTAAAGTAAAGTGTCAATTCTCATGCAAAACGTCAAGTGTCATGTCAAATTTCAAGCAAAGTGGCAATTGTCATTACAATTGCCATGCAAAGTGAAAATTGTGTATCCAAATATTGTGTTTTTGTATCCATAGTATGTTTGGTATTTAAATCTAATGTTTTTGTATCCAAATGTTCACATAAGATTTCGATTCAACAACAACATAATTGGATGCAAAACATAAGATTTGGATACAATTTGCTTGACAATTGATAGTTAAATTTTTATATGCCATGACAATTTACACTTTACTTTACATTTGTCATGATGATTGACACTTTGCATGTCATTTTACAGGACATTTGACACTTTACAAAGCTTGGAACTGCCCCAAGATCGATCAATAAACAGGTAGAAACTCAAGCAATGAGATAAAATTTTACAAAAAAAAACATGAATTTTTATACAATTTTACAAAATTTTTACAAAAATTCAAATTTTTATACAATTTTTATTTTTATTCTTAAATTTTTCATTTTATTTTATTTTATTTTATTCTTATATTTTCCATTTTATTTTTATTTTATTTTTATTTTTTTCTGAGATTTTGCCAACCCTGTTTGTGACATACATTAGATATGGCGGGTTCACATTTTCTGTTTATCATATTTCCTCCATATTTCAGAGTTGTTATAGGTACGGATAATTTTCAAAAGTACATGTACATGTAAATAGTGTTCAAACGGGATTGACTTTTCAGGATCGGGAATCGGGATTCACTTTTTGCGATTTCGGGATCGGGATCAGGATCGGGATTGGGGTTTCCGGATCGGGATTGGGATTGGTATTTTGAGATTTCGGGATCGGGATCGGGATTGGCCGGGATTGGGGTCACGGGATTGGGGTTTCCGGATCGGGATCGGGATTGGTATTTTGAGATTTCGGGATCGGGATCGGGATTGGCCGGGATTGGGGTCACGGGATCGGGATCGGGATTGGCATATTTTCGGGATCAGGATTGGGGTCTAGGGATACAGTTTTTTGTCACTGTTCTGGCATTCACAGTTGTTCATAAATGTCTCAAAACACTGTTGGATGCCAGAAAAGTGACATAAAATGAACGCTGGGGGTTTGCGTTCACATTTTTGCATGCAAAAATGTCTTTTTTGCATGCAAAAATGTCATTTTTTCACTTTTTATAATTTTCACTATTTTTTTCCGGGATCGGGATCCCGGACTTGGGAGATTCTCGGGATCGGGATCAGGATTTGAAAGTTTTCGGGATCGGGATCGGGATTGGTAATTTTGGATTTCGGGATTGGGATCGGGATCGGGATTGGGGTTTCGGGATTGGGATTGGGACTGCTAAATCCTGGACTTTCACAGGATCCGGGATCGGATCGGGATCCCGTTTGAACCCTACCTGTAAATACTGTATTGCCGCGAAATAACCCCCCCTCCGTTGTATTAGCCCCCCCCCTCGAAATACCCCCAGGTGTTTTTGAGCTGGGGAAAAATCAACCCCCCCCCTCGAAATACCCATGTATGCAATGCTGTAAACACCTTCCCGATCCGTCACGTCCGGCAGCCATTTTTTATTTTACTTCTGATGTCCTATCTCCAGTTCTAAGACGCGCCAGAAGCTGAAACTTGGGGTAGATATTGGCGCAACCCCCTCTACTTCGCTTGAATCGGAGGGGTCGCGGCGACCCCCTACAGTGTGGGTCGCCCTAAGTGCAAAAAATTTTCGTGGCTTTTTTAGTGTTCCACACATGTCCGGCCCCCACTGATTTCTTGCACTGCGGGTTCCTCCAGCTGTGGGAGGGATATAAATCTAAAATTTTGGGGATGTGTCGCCAACACCCTCCCCTACTTTACACTGGCCAGGCGGTTTTTGGCAACTCACACAGTGTGGGATGCAGCATTCAAAATTTATCAAAACATTACTGTCCCACATAGGTCCAGCACCCAATTGAATTTTTAAAAATAAGCACTTTTGTGTTGTTTCAACACTAAAGTGATTGATAATGTCAAATAAGCATTAAATATCCTGTATAAATATCGTATCACACCAAGAACCACCTACCACAATTTTTAGGGAGAGTTCAAGGTTTCATGTTACCGTATTACCTCGAAATACCCCATGGGGGTTTATTATTTCGCCAGCAAATTTTGAGGGGGGGGGGGGTTAATTCAAGGGGGGGGGGGTTTATTCGAGGGGGGGGGGGGGCGGGTTTATTATTTCGTCAGAAATTTTCGTAAGGATCGTAGTAAATAGTAGGCAATTGCGTACCCAAAATAGGTAATAAATGTGTTCAAACAGGATATATTTGGACATACAGACGTAGATAGCTACACAAACTACTCTATGTGTAGCTGCAATGCAAATTAACAGTAATATACATCATGTACATTGCGTACATGACGTATTTATTATGTACATGACGTACATCATTCCGAAGGGGGGGGTATTTCGAGGGGGGGGGTTTATTATTTCCCCAGCCCATTTTGAGGGGGGGTTAATTCGAGGGGGGGTTAATTCAAGGGGGGGATAATTTGAGGTAATACGGTATGTAAAAAACCTTACCTCCAAAATGCCTTCATAAGAAACTTTGCTTGGGGTGAATTTCGAATTGAAAAACTGACATCATTGCAGCAGAGTTGTGCAAATACTGGTATTTTTGGAAAACGTAAACGTAAACGTAAATACCTTTTCCAAATCAAAAGTATAAATACTAAAACATAAGGTATTTTTAAAATACCAAGGAATACGTAAAAAAAAACGTAAACGTAAAAATTTTACACACAGTATTTGCCATTGTGCTTTGGAAAATACCATTATTTTCACCTTTGGATGGGTAAATCGCTCCATCTGTAGGGTGGCAGAATTTACCGTATCATACCGTACCGCATACTGCACTTTTCAGATTTACCGTACCGTACCGTTTACCGCAAAACTGAAGATTTACCGTACCGTACCGTTTACCGCAAAATAGAAAATTTACCATACCGTACGGTTTACCGCAAGGCTGTACCGTCTGTCCTCCTATCCATCTGCACCACTTTCTGTTGAAGTGTGGCCAAATCCAACTACGCTGGTGATTCTGGGGGAGACCCAAACCCTGTAAAATGCTTTGTAAAATGTAAAATGGCATGCAAAGTGTCTAAAGTCATGCAAAATGCCCTGGAAGGTGGCCAATTTTTGCCATTTTGCTGGGCATTTTTACATAAGTTTTGACATTTGCATGAAATTTTACATTTTACAGGGCATTCTACAGAGTCTGGGATTGGCACCAGAGCTTGCACTCGCCCCTCCAGTTTCAAAACGTGTGCTACTCACAGTTGTTGCAAGTGGCATCGTCGGAATTCATCACAAAAACATTTTATAAACGCAAGGCTCTACAAACAAACAAAAAGGTTTCTGTGTTCAGCATTTGAACACATTTTTGAATGTGTACCCGAAATTCCATGTGTACGTGCAAGCATGCAGTCACTTTTTACATACACCGCTTTTTTGTACATAAACATGTTACATTTATGCAAAAATATGAGAATATTGTTGGCTGCAGGTGGTGCGGCCCATTTGAACATGTGCACGTGAGAACGATCACAAGTTTTTTACGTTTTCCCTAGTACCCGGGTATATTGGTCAGGAAAACGTAACAAAACGTAATGGTATTTTTCGAAAACGTAAACGTAAACATAAGTATAAATACCCGAATAACCGGGTATTTCGGGTAAACGTAAATACGTTTTTCCAACTCTGCATTGCAGGAACAAAAATAAGTAAAATTTACAATTTTAAATTTACCCCAAGCAAATTTTATTATGAAGGCTTTTTGGAGCTAAGGTTTTTTACACAACTTAAAACCCTTAACCCTCCTCTATAAAATATTGTAAACCAACAGTTCAAGTGTCTTATAAAAAAGTTGTAAAAGTGATTTTTTGCCAAGGGCGCCATGGCGCCATTTGGAAAACAGGGCGCCAGGCGCCAAGGGCGCCAGAATAAATAAGTGCGTACATTACCATTAGCATTCAAAAAAATCACTGATTTTTTGGAAAATATATATAAATATATCACTCCAAATTTGGAAAAAATATAAATATATATAAATCACTCAAGGTCTTAAGAAAATATAATTAAATTACTGAAAAAATAACTCTAAGCTCAAAAAAAATCACAAAAAATCACTTGCGCTTTATTTCAATTTCAAGCAATATTGTGGGCTATTACAGGTTTAATTTACCATTTTCAAGCACAAACATGTACTCTAAGATCCTACAGACTATTTATTATCATTTCAATAGCAGCATTTGTTTCATACAATATTTGGCAAGTGAAAATATCAAGCAAATATCACAACAGAAAAATTCACCTACCATATTTCTCCTACCGCATTGCATTTTGCCCAGACACTATGCATGGAACTTTTTGCAATGTATAATGCCCCAGGCACTTTGAACAGGGGGCCTTATACTTGGAGAAATACGGTACAATCTCAATGACAACAACTTCAAAAAACTTTTGCACTTAACCTATAGTGGATGTTTGACTAAATGTGTGCTCAGTGCTTACAACAGTGCACGGTATGCTGAGAAAGTTTAGTGTGAATTCACTTAGTTCATGCAATCATCTAGTGTTTTAAAAAGCTACTTTTTCAACAGTGCTAAGCTGTGAAAACTCAGGGCACATGGTTTCATTTTTGGCAACATTTTGTGACATTTTTGGGACACTAATGGTGCTGGTGTCACCATGGCAACAGTTTTCCACAGTTGTTCCCCATATTTGATAACTGGTAACATTGGTGGATGTCACCAAGCATTGCCAGTTTTCAAAAGTGATGCAGTGAGTTTTCAATTACTGCAGATCATTTTTGATGACATCAAATAGGTATTTTTGATTCAATGTCATCTTTCATTTCAGAAAAGTATGTTACAAGATAGAGAGATGCTTTATACACTAAAACATGACAATACAATTCAAAGCAGGATGACATAAATAAAAAGTAACTAAAACAGTTTACATCTTTGTCACACACAAAATGAAAACTAAGTTATTCTGATGTCACCATCTGTTATCATTTGAGTTTTCGCATTAGGTAAACACAGTGGCAAACTAGTGACTTGGCAAAACCACCCACTGAAATTCATGCCATTTGTGAAAACTGAACATCTACAGCATTCAATTCTGGAAAACAAGATGGTGATATGTTACTATTTTTAGCCATTACAGTTTTCAAAAAAGTCATGATGAAAACCAGTGTGTGTAGGCACTTTATTTACCTGCTTGGAACACTATTTTAACTCAATGGCCATACACACACTAGTTTTCACCGTGACCAATGTGAAAACTGAAATGGTGACATGGCGACATTTTTGTATGCTATATGTATTGTAGTTTTCTAACATTCAAATTTAAATTTTCATTAATTTAATTTCAAATTTAAATAAAATAAAATCATTCAACCATGTTCATTAATTTGCATTTGAAAAATTTTCAGTTTTCACACAAAGTCAAGGTGAAAACTAGTGTGTGTGTAGGCACAATAATGCTCTACTGAGCAGAGATTCTCTCGCACAAATTACATGCTTAGTCGTAAAGCACAATAGTTGCACCACAATGTATCTAGTATGAGTGATTTTCTCAGTGATTTTTTTTCGAATTTCAAAAATATATATAAATATATCACTCAGAATTTGAAAAAAATATAAATATATATAAATCACGGGTTATTTATATTTATTGTGATTTTCGAAAATATAAATTACGGGTTATTTTTCGAATGCTAATTACCATGCGTATGCTTAAAATGTTTATCCAGCACTGTAGTGCACACATTCACTTCTTTATTCACGTTTCTCCTCCAGAATGTAACGAACAAAATGAGACTAGCAACAAATTTTTTTTGCATAAAATCATACTCAGACGTAACATTCAATTACAACATAATTACAACTGTCGGTCAACAAAACAATCCATTGGAATACCTAATCTATTTGAAGTGAATGAATTCTTTTTCTTGATTTGGGTGTAAACAGAATTTCAATGATTTAAATCCGTTGATTTGAGTTTGAAAGTTCTACAGTCCATTGTTCAGCTCAGCTTTTGATCCGTCAGACGTGTCTGATGATCCGTGGGATGAAATATTTCTATCCACTCGCACCACTAGTGATGTTAAAGGCACCGGGAAAAATGGCACCGCACCGCACCGGCACCTTTGCCAACGCATGAAAAGGGCACCTGGCACCCTGGGGCACCGGCCAGAAAATGGCACCGCACCGCACCGGCACCGGTGCCTTTTGGAAAAAATGGCACCGGCACCGAAGGGCACCGGCGGGTTGCCGGTGCTAGCACCGAAGGGCACCGCACCGGGCTGGAATTTCTGAAGTAAATATCGGGCAGTTTCTCAGTGGTCTCACATTTTGAAGTGCATATTTCCATGAATTTTCAACCGATTTTGATGGTTGAGCACTTAAAATGATCAGAATGATGTGGCGATCACTTTTATGAAGCAATTACAATGATTACAAATGAAAGATAAAATATTTAATTCATTACAATGTCCATAGCCACTATTGTCTACTGATCGGAGTTGTTGCTGTACAGAGACTGGAACTATCGCTGTCATAAACTGACAACAAATTTTGAACAAAAAGTAAGATAAATATAAAATATAAAAATGATTTAAAATTCAACAAAATTTTAGATTAGCTCATCAGATCACGTATCGGGTATAATGGATTTCACAGTAGGTATATTTATTTGATGGGAGGTTAAAAAAATAGGCAAAAACGGTTGGGTAAATATATCGCTGTTTTTTGAAATATGAATAAGCACATACTATGGACAAAATTGCACAGCACATGAAGCCTTGGCCGGTGCCTTTCCCGGTGCCTTTTACTTTGCCCTGGTGCTAGCACCTTTGGCACCGGCCAAAAAATGGCACCGCACCGCACCGGCACCGGTGCTATTCTGAAAAAAATGGCACCGGCACCCGCATGGCACCCCTGAAGATTGCAATGGCACCGCACCAGCACCGGTGCTGGTGCCCTTCGGTCCCCAGCACCGGGGCACCGGTGCCCCGGTGCCTTTACATCACTACGCACCACTTCTCCATTTTTACTGTGCGATTTTTTTTGACCTTTTCCATTTTATTTTTTATTATTTTATTCTTCAATTTTCCATTTTATTTTTTTTTCTGTTACGTTCCCATTCCAGGGGCCAGTTCCGCAAGTGGAAAAGTTAAGAGTAGTGATGTTAAAGGCACCGGGAAAAATGGCACCGCACCGCACCAGCACCTTTGCCAACGCATGAAAAGGGCACCTGGCACCCTGGGGCACCGGCCAGAAAATGGCACCGCACCGCACCGGCACCGGTGCCTTTTGGAAAAAATGGCACCGGCACCGAAGGGCACCGGCGGGTTGCCGGTGCTAGCACCGAAGGGCACCGCACCGGGCTGGAATTTCTGAAGTAAATATCGGGCAGTTTCTCAGTGGTCTCACATTTTGAAGTGCATATTTCCATGAATTTTCAACCGATTTTGATGGTTGAGCACTTAAAATGATCAGAATGATGTGGCGATCACTTTTATGAAGCAATTACAATGATTACAAATGAAAGATAAAATATTTAATTCATTACAATGTCCATAGCCACTATTGTCTACTGATCGGAGTTGTTGCTGTACAGAGACTGGAACTATCGCTGTCATAAACTGACAACAAATTTTGAACAAAAAGTAAGATAAATATAAAATATAAAAATGATTTAAAATTCAACAAAATTTTAGATTAGCTCATCAGATCACGTATCGGGTATAATGGATTTCACAGTAGGTATATTTATTTGATGGGAGGTTAAAAAAATAGGCAAAAACGGTTGGGTAAATATATCGCTGTTTTTTGAAATATGAATAAGCACATACTATGGACAAAATTGCACAGCACATGAAGCCTTGGCCGGTGCTTTTCCCGGTGCCTTTTACTTTGCCCTGGTGCTAGCACCTTTGGCACCGGCCAAAAAATGGCACCGCACCGCACCGGCACCGGTGCTATTCTGAAAAAAATGGCACCGGCACCGGCATGGCACCCCTGAAGATTGCAATGGCACCGCACCAGCACCGGTGCTGGTGCCCTTCGGTCCCCAGCACCGGGGCACCGGTGCCCCGGTGCCTTTACATCACTAGTTAAGAGTTAAAAGTTAAGAGTTGAACTTAAGAGTAAAATGACAAATGACAAGTTATGAGTAAAGTGAAGAGTTAAGAGTTGAGTAAAACGACAAATGATTTTACTCAACTCTTAACTTTTAACTTTGCTCTTAACTTATCATTTATACTTTTACTCAACTCTTAAGTTTAACTCTTAACTTTTCCACTTGCGGAACCGGCACCATGTCATGCTCGCTGTTAACATGATCACATTAATTGACAATGCCATGCAAAGGAGCACATTAGTTGTCATGTGCGTAGGAGCGTAGGCTCGGTTTGCATGTAACCCGCTTGGCATGCAGACCCATCGCAGGGGTTCCATGTGGGGAGGGGGCTGATCAACTAGCTATCTATCCATAGGCTACTATCCCCTGAACCCTGCCCTCAATCTCTCAACTATTTACTATCTAAATGGGGCAAACTTTGAGCGATCTTTCCCCAATCCTTCACCCAAAATAACTCAATTTTGCTCAATATATATATGAGGCCTCTACTTCTAAAAGTCGACAAGTCCACAAAATGCGATTTTGAGTAAATCGCATTTTAAGTTTCCGATCCATTTCCAGACCCGTGGTGCGTGTCCAATGGGGCTCTCTCATGCTTTCCATTAAGTTCCATATGTTGACAATAAAGTGTGAAATTTTCAGCCCCTGCTCTCAACGTACATGTGAAAAATGGGGTGTCCATAAATTTCCATTCGGTCAGAGCAAAACTGTTTTTGGTAGGAAAATGGACTTGTCGACTTCTTGCACTAGAGAATATTTTTGTTCCCGGTGAAGGCGACTCTGCCTTATGGGCAATTTATGGACTTGTCGACTTTTAGAAGTAGCTGTCCGTGACAGACTTATCACATTTCTTGCTATTTTTTCCCATAAAACACGAAGGCGAAGGGTGGACTTGTCGACTTTTAGCCTGAAACTAAGTGGACTTGTTGACTTCTTTCCCCAAAATTTTGCATTTTTCCCAAAAAATGTCAAATTTGGCACTTTTCCATGTGGGCATGTGAGGTCCAAAAATTTATGGAAAATGATAAAAAATGTGCGGAAGTAGCCCCAGATGATGTTTCCGGGCCTAACTCCAAATTTTCAATTATGTGACTTGTCGACTTTTAGAAGTAGACACCTCATATATATTGCCACATGGAGCCCCCGGAATAATTTTCAGCTAACTATTTCTCTTGAGAGATTTGCTATCTGTGATGCCACCGCGGGGGTCGAAACCTTGTTAACATGGTAACATAAGCAGTAAACACATGAATTGACATGAGCACTATTTTACTGACATTTCATTGTCATTGTTAATTGTCATTAATGACATTTCTCATATTGACCATGAAACAAACGTATTAGCATGAAACATATTTATCAAATGGGATCGGTGAGTTCATTTGGCAACAGCTCCACGCAGTTCACACACTAAATTTAGTTTACAGCTAGTAAACTTGGATCTTGGTAGATTCATAAATCGGATTTAAACGCATTTGTGTTCACCAGAATGTGCTCACTTAAAGAAATACAGTTGACGAATTTGTGCTAGTTTTAAAATCTGAAATATGTTCAAATCTAATTTATGAGCAGTTTATTTGAGTTCACTTTTGTTAGTAAACTAGTGTGTGCAGAAAGAAAAATATATGTGGATATTTATATTTATGTGATACATTTTTTAAGGCCAAGTGTTTGTTAGGATGTAAGGCACAATGTTTCTGAAGAAACATCCATAAAATTACCAGTTATTTATGTGTTCTCGTCTTTATATCTAACTGACACTTGCTGCATGATATGGGTTATTTTATGGCCCACAGAAGCTGCAGAATATTTATGATTCTAGTTTAAGTGAATATTTATGGAAATATTTGTAAAAAGGACAAGATCAATGGAAGTTCACAAACTGGACACAAAGTCAACTTTTGCATTGACATTTGCTGCATGTCCATTATTGCATTTAAACAGTGTGTATCGCATTGCTTAATCAATAAAATATCAACACTGAAAAACTGCCATTATTACGGAACTTCATACCACTACAGTATTTGTTACAGTCTGAAAGGTTTCATAAAAGGCTGTAAAATGTGAAATAATGCATGAAAATGATAAATAAATTGATCTAAAGGTGAAAACAGTGGTGTTTTCTAATGCTCAACAGTGAGAGCTCTTTCTAAATAAAATTTTTACACTTACACTTTTTTTACACTTTCCTAGGTATTTTGAAAATACCTTACACTTTTGGTATCCATACTCAAATTTTGGAAAGTGTATTTACACTTACACTTACACTTTCCAAAAATACCGGTATTTTAACAACTCTGGTACATACAATTGAAAAGTGAAAATGTAGGTTCAAAAATGCAAATGACAATTGACAAGCACAGAGAAATGCAACTTACTGACAACTTTCTGCTTGCTAGAAGAAAACAGGCTGACATTTGTCAGCAAGTTGTCAGCAAGTGTCAGTGAACTGTCAGCTAGTTGACAAAGTTAATTGAAAAGCTGACTGCAAGTTGGAGAAAGTCCTTTTTGAAAAAAAGTTGCAGAAAGGTTCTAATCGAGCTGGGCTTTTTTTGCTGTTTGTTTGGCTAGTTGCCAGTAAGCTGTATTTCCCTATGATGTATCAAAACTAGAAAATTAGCTTAATTTTGATTTATTCAGTAAAAAATGTAGTTTTACAATTTCTTGCAATGACACTGGCATGACGGAAGCATTATTCAAGAATTAAAGCTGGCTCCAGGATATACCATCTTTTGGATGCATGTGTAAAATAATACGGAACCTGTTGAAGTGACTTGTGAACCAGTTCCTATTCCTAACCGAGGAAGAGGACAAATGTGAACAAGTGAAAGTTGACGTGAAGCGTCGTCTCTAGTTGACGTTCCGTTATTTTATCAAATGTGATTAGTTGAGTTAAAGTGAATTGACGTGAGTTAGTGTGAAGCAAATTTAGATTGTTTACCAAAGGTTTTGACGAACGTTTTTATTTAGACAATTAGATACAAAGAAATAAATGTAAATAAAATATATATAAAAAGATACGTAAACAACGGAATTAATTTACAACTAAATTAATTACTTAAATAAAACGTAAGAGAAGCTCTAATTACCGGAGAAATAAGGCAATTTAAAGAAGGCACTTAATTACGACAAAAGGCAACAATTAAGTGGCGCGGTTGTGAATAAAGCACCTCAAAAACAGTGCAGGTGTGAAATAAAGCACTGAGGTGACTTAAAGCACCAAGCGTGAAACTTAGCACCAAAAACAAGCGACTTAATAAAGTGACTACGGCGCTTATTCAGATCCTAGGAAGAGTTCGTGTGAAGTTGACGAGGTTGCAAACACTGCCGATTTTAGCTGTGAAATCGGCTTTTAAGGGCCAGACCGATGGCGATTGGTTTGGCGCCAATCGGTCGGCTCTAATCTCCGATTTTTACCCAACATTTCCAATTGTGAAAGTTCAATCCTTGCCCGCTCGCTTCTCCGATGAAAAGCGAGCTAAACTGGCAAGATAGTGAAAATGTGAGACAAGCCAGACAGCATTTGAAATGGCGCGCGGGCCCAGCCCCCCGCTCGGGGCGGGCCCGCCGCTTAACATAAACATGACGGCGTATTTGCGTGCTGCTTGTCAAGGAAATGTGGCGGAATGTGAGCAATGACTAAGATCTAAATATGTGAGCGATGTGAAGCGCACGTTGTAAACAACATCGCTTGAGATATTAAATGGCGAATGTGAAGATGTTAAGAAATGGAATGTGAATAAAAAATGGAATCGTAATAAATTGAATTAACTAAATATAAAAGCGGACATAAGAACGTCGACTTAAATATTAAAGATTTTACATTTTACGATAATGTTACACACTCCCGAAACTAGAATAAAAATTAAAT
This sequence comes from Sphaerolaimus hirsutus, assembly GCA_964036195.1. NCBI lineage: Eukaryota > Metazoa > Nematoda > Chromadorea > Monhysterida > Sphaerolaimidae > Sphaerolaimus > Sphaerolaimus hirsutus. The sequence goes on along the minus strand of OZ038453.1, from coordinate 4,098,699 downwards.
TTAATTTAATTTTATCTCAGCCAATCTTGGCGAATTGATGTGAAACAAAATTTCCCGGCCCTCCTCATGATGCTCGTCCATGGGTTCGACGGCATCCTCCTCAGGCTGGCTGCCTTCCCCGTGTCCGGGCGCCTGGTCTTCTGGGGCCCCCGCTGGTCTTCCCGGCCAGTTGGGGAGCTTCTCCGATTCCTCGGCGAGCCTCTCGAAGGCTTGTCGGAGCGCGTCGGTCTCGTCGACGATCGTCTTCGACGGCTCGGTGGGCTGCCATTGCTCCGATGCTGCAAGCGGTTGGCTTGATAGCAAGGGGACATGGGAGGTTGTGAATGAGGTCGTACACTGTGAAGTGATTGAGTTGAATTGGTCAAATGGTACGGAGGGGGATCTAGATCTTGATCGTGACTTTCTTCCATCTCTCCGATTTCTATGTCGGACTGTGAAGGTGTTTGTTTGAGGAAGGTCACAGATCTTTTTAGATCGTTTAACTTTTGATTTGACCAGTTTTTTATTGATGTTATTGAATTTGTGAAAAGTTTGGGGTATAAAGGAAAATGTTTGGTGTGACGATTTCTGCTCACCTGGGAGCCCTGCGACTCCAGCGAATCTCTTGAGTCGCTTTTGCAAGGGCTCGCGGTCAGGGATCGCGTCTTCCATTGTGACTTCCGTTGTGACAGGCTCGGTGACTGTGAGTCTGGCGTTTGGTGACGAGCTCTGCGGTTGTGACTCGCAGGAGGGTGCAGGTTTTGTGACCCGGCGCGCACCCGTCTCCATTTCGATTTCTTCGGCGCGTTCGGTACTATAACCGACCGGGGGATCCGATCTAGGCTGTACTGAGCGTCCTGAAAGCCGTTTGAATGGAGATACTCGTTTGAGGGGTGTGACAAACTTTGAAGGTAACTGTGACGAACTTGACGATTGTGTGACGGTTTGATTTGACAAAGCGGGTTTGTTGAAGCCACTTGTCGGTTTCTTCTGGCGGTTACGTCGCCGTCGCTTACCGATTTTTCCTTGTTGAACGGACGGGGCTCCCATTTGTTTGGGTTTCTGTCCCTTCTGCCCTTTCTTCGGAAAAAGCCCTTGATGTCTGGCAGCATACCCCTGCCGGTTACGAGCCGCCACTGCATGTAAACATAACCAATATACCCAATACAAGCAATTGTGATAATAATGAGTATGATGTTCACAGCTGTTTGAAGTGGCCCAGTAAGTAACGTGTCTAATGCAGACGCACCACCTGTGACACTACCGTGAATGATGTGACCCAATTCTTTTCCTACACCTTCAAAATAGGCACCAACCCCTTGGCCGATGCCAGCAATATATGCTTGCACTGCTTTAGGATCGTTGGATTTTGTTGCAATATAATCGACTGAACGTGTGACTTGTTGTTCGAGTCGTTGCAAATTTTGAAAGTGATGATGTGCAGCCATGATACTGAATGCAATATCAGTCATGCTTACACCTGGTGACCCGGAAACATTTAGTGTGAATGGTTTCCACGAGCCAGCCCAAATTAATTCGATTGGGAGTTTTGTGACGTGCAAATTCGTTGGTCCGTTTTCGTTTGCCCATGAATTATCATTTAATTGATAATATTTATGATCTTTCATGAGACAATGATCTATTGGTGAATGTGTGATCAGATCATTGGTGCCAGGAGCAACGAACATAACATGTGGGTGATTTGTGACCTTGACCGGCAGAAATTTATAACAAGTATTGTTATATTCGTGTTGAAAATAAATAATTTCTGCTGTGACTGGTTTACAATCCCAGAACATTAATATATCTCCATGCCATTCAGCATAGAGATTTTGACGTCCTAGCAATGCTCGTAAGCCAAGTGTGGGATTGAATGTGACAATTGCATGAATTATATCTAGTTGGGTCTGACGGATGTGACATAATTGTTGCCAGATAGATCCAAATTGTTTTTGTTCTAGATGTGCAATTTTGTCAACTTCATATTGTTGACGAGCTGTGAGCAAGTGAAATACACCAACATCAAGATTTGGTGCGAGTTTGAAGTGAAGAGGAGCTTTTTCGGTTTGAGGCTTTTTCAATTTCTTAAGTTGATATCGAAGAAATTGAATGAATGCCGAGCCTTGGTCAATATATTTTGCGTCTTTTGGCACGCATTCTGCATTATTTGGGAATTGTTGTGATCTCCATGTGACAGAAAATGCAGCTTGCAATTTTTCCACTATGTAATGATTTTGTGAATATTGCGCATCGAATTGACCAATCTCTTGGAATGCACACTGCTTGTTAAAGGCGGTAGCATTCCATAAAGAGACGCCATTGTCGCTGTCGTAACAATAGCCTGCTTGTGGGTTGCAATGTGACAGATCTTGAATTTCGGAAACTATTTTCTTTCCGTCAAGACTTGCGACCACACCTTCCTCTATGTGAAAGTTCATTACTGTGTTACTCAGATTGTGACAAAAGTAACAATAATCGATGTGAAGTGATTTGTTAGTGCTCCACAATGCATGACCGATTTTTATTAAAGGTTCGCCTTTCCAAGTTTTATTTTGGTAGGCGATCATGCAATCGTAGGTTGTGACTCTGTGGTTTTTAATGATTTCTGGTGGCAGCATAGCTTTTCCGCCCACCAGACTCATATACGTGACTATAGTATGCTCTTGTTGAAAGCATCTATAAATTGGTGTAGTTTGCGGCTGAACACGCAACGTCCATATGGATACCACAATATCCTCTATGGCTGTGACTTGAGGAAAGTGACATGTTACTTTTTCCGGAAGTTGTATTGCGTGCCCAGTGCGTGTTTTATGGCACAGATTAAAAGTTTTGTGATATTGATCTGTCCATGTGAGCGCATTAGCTAATTTTGATTGTATTAGCAACGAAAGCGCCATTAAATGCGACACGTTTCCCCAGAACGAATATGTGCCAGTGTAGCGACATGTTCGACGTGGGTTTGCGCGTCTTGCATCTTGCTGTGAAGATTGTGATTGTTGATGTGATTTATCTGTTTGTGAATCATCACCCTTATCAGGTGAAGGTTGTGAATTATCATCATCTTTTACCTCAGTGTCGATTTTATATTCAACACCGTCCTCTGTGTCGATTTCAAGAGGCACTAGGTTAGATGGAGATCTACGTGTGCGACGGCCGTTACTTGATAATACTGTGACTGCACGTATTTTGCCATCGCTTGACACGTGTATTTCGTGAACGCGGCCCATTTGCCACATGCCACGTGGTTGTTTATCATCTGTGATTAACACCACTTGGCCACGTTTGGGAGCTTCATTAACTGTGCCTTTTTTCAAGCGTTGATTTTTAGCTAGATCTTTGAGTAGGTCAATGTATTGACGTGACCACTCGTACCAAAGCACTTCACGGTTGTGACGAATTTGGTCCCAAAGTAATGTGATGTCATCTCTGTCCTTTTCAGGCACAGAGTTGAGTGCAATTTCGTCAATGCAGTTGACGTCATTGACACGTGGGGCTGTGAGTGTGTAGGTTTTTTCGATTTGTGAGGGTGTGAGGTTGAAAGATCCATCCGTCATTCTTTCCCATTCTTCTTTTGGAATTTTTCGCATGGGTTCAATCGTGGTGGAATCGAGTTCCAACTCACGTTTTTCATCCATGTAACATGGTGGTGGGGTGCCCCAAAGAAAATGTATTGGGCGCAGTATCGCTGCACCAATGTCTGTGTTTGACAAGTATGACAATGGTCGCGTATTGACGGAAAATTCGACGTCAAGCATGACTGTGAGAAATTCATGCCATGTGAGACAACGTCGTCCGCATGCTTTTTTGAGCAAGCGTTTGACTAAACCTACCATGCGTTCGTACACGCCGCCCTGCCAAGGACTATTGGCTGTGATAAAATGCCATTTTACGTCCGGTAGCATTTTGACACAATTTTTGAATGCTGGGGCATTGTCGGACCAAATTGTGTCCGGCATGCCTCGACGTGAAATAAAACGATTTAGAGCCATAATTGTGTCGGCTGTCGAGACACTATTAGTTGACTCCAAATGAATGGCGCGTGTACTGAAGCATGTTAGCAACAAAATGTGTTGACTGTGACGGGTTCCGTTCTGTGAATAAACTAACGGTCCCATATAATCAATGCCAATGTGTTGAAATGGCTTGATTTGTGATTGAGTTCGAGTGACAGGTAATGTGTGAAAATCAGGTAATGTGAATGGACCTCCTTCCGCTTTGCGGCATGTGACACATTTTCGCAAAATTTTTGCAACTACCTGCTTGGCGCTTGACAACCAGCAGTGTTCGCGTAAATCTGCTAAAGTGTGAAGCATGCCACTGTGACCAGCAAGCTCATGAAAATGAGTAACCACTAGCGTTGTTAACCACCCAGTCTTTGGCAGGTAGTAAAACAATGAAGGGTTTCGGTGTTCTTTGTGAGACACACGCGTGACACAATATAATAAATTATTCCACGCGTCCCATTTGAGCATGTGGTGTTTGCCAAGTTGCGCTTGTGAAATGCAACTGGCACATTCCTCTGCTTGTGAAATGCGCAATACATGTCTAAATGCTTCGTTTAAATCAGCCTGTGTGATGGGTTTTGATAAATATTCGCTTTCGCGCTTTGCAGCTTTATGCATGGAGCGATTTAGCCAATATGTTTTGACACGAAGCAGATATACGACAGTACGCAACAATTTTGACAGTGTTGAAAATCGTCGAATGTCGATTTCGAATGGATTTGAAGGGATGTGACGTTGTCGACTTTCGACAAACGGATTTTGAGGAGTGATATTTTGTGACAAATTGGGGTCCAAGTTGACAGGTACTTGCTGTGCAAGAGCATTAGCTGGTTGTGAATCAGGCTGTGAAACGGGTTGTGAAGTTACTGCTCCAGCATATAAAGGTCGACTGATGTGAATGTCGCCTTTCGCAAGCTCTTCGGTGACAGGTTGCGCTTGATATTGCGAAATGTCAAGCATGGTTGATGTGAGAGGTTCTGCTAAAAATGTGGGTCCGGTGAACCACATTGTTTCGATCATCAGTTGATCAAAAGTACAACCCCGTGACGCGATGTCGGCTGGGTTGTCTTTTGTAGCAACCTTGCAAATTTGAATGCAATGTTTTGACATTAGTGAGTGGATTTTTGTGACCCGATTGTTGACAAAAGTAGCCAGCGGCTTTGCCGTATATAGCCAGCCGATGACAACTGTACTATTGGTCCAGAGGAAATTACTGTGAATTTTCCATCCACCCAGCTCAACGAGTTCATGATGTAAATAATCGATGAGCTGTGCACCAATTGTGACACCTAGCAATTCCAAGCGTGTGATTGTGAGGGGTTGACCTTGTTTTGACGGAAGTGGGGCTAGTTTTGTGCGAGCTGTGAGAAAACCACTAAAATATCGGTCATCTTCATAACCGTATTCGTCAGGTGAAATCGCTTTTTGACGCAAATAAGCGCAAACGGCGTATCCATCTTTTGATGCATCACAAAACACATGTAACTCTAATGGCCTTGTGACAGCTTTGACATCGATGCCAAAAGAGTGAAATGAGCGCGGGAATTTGATTTGACTTATGGACGAGAGGTGTCTTTTTAAATCGTCCAATAAGTCATCCGCCTCTGGGTCTTCGATGAGTTCATCCCAGGTTGTGATATTGCACCTTTGAATTATTTGTGACACGCGAAATTTCAACCGAAATAACGCGGGTGCTGTGACGCCAATAGGATCGTATGTTGAAGCCAGCAATTTGTTTAAATTGCGGCGTGTGGCTGTGACAATGAGCGTGAAATCTTTCTTAGGAGCTGGCACCGCAATGGTGTCTTCAATGTGATCGTAAACAAGACCCATTACTTTAATATATTGTGACTTTTTCGGGTTGAGGTCATCGGGTTTGATTTTCTCCGAGACCATAGGCGAATTTGTCATCCATTCGCGCATGTTGAAATTTGCTCTGGCAAAAACAGCTTTAATTAAACGATAGAGCTGTATTGCATATTTGTCATCATCTACGCTGATAACTAAATTATCAACGTAAATGCTGTTGAGCAACAGCTCCAGTTTCATTCGTTCATTGGTTTCGGCGGGATGCATGTGAGCTAATTCCTCTTCTAGGTGATATTTGATGACAGTTGACAAAATGGATGGACTGCATGTGAGACCAAACAGCACCCTTGTGAATTGCATCATTTGAATATTGTCTTCATGAGATGGAATGGTGTCATCACGCAGCCAGTAAAATTTTGTGAAAGCGCGTGATTTTGGGTGAAGAGCAATTTGTAAAAATGCTTTCTCAATATCTGCTAATAACACCACTTTTCCGGCTCTGAAGCGAAGCATTAATCCGAGCGCCAGTGGTGTGAGAACTGGGCCTCGGAATAAGCAATTATTGAGACTTGGCTTGCCTGCAGAACCGTCATACACTATTCGACATGTTGTCGATCTGCCAGGTGTGAGGACAGGTTGGTGAGGTAAGATGTGTTCTTGCAAACCATCTTGTGAACCATAGACGGGTTCTATGACTTGTGAAGTTGATCTGAGATGACTTTCGCGTATGTAGCGAAAAAATCGGGATCTTTTCGAAACCGTTTCAACAGTGACAGAAAGCGGCGAAATGCTTCTGCATTGTTGGTTGGCAATTCTTGAATTGTTGATTTGAATGGCCAATCTACGCTATAGCGACCAGTTTCTGGATCGAGAGTAATTGATTCCAGAATTAACTGTTCAGCTATGTCGTCATCATGTGATAATGGATCATCTGTGATACCTATTGACTCGAGACTGTGAAATTGAAATAATGTCTCTTGGCCAACGGCAACAGCTGATGACGCATGTGAACTGCATGAAACCATGAATTGATGTGGCGAAATGTCGGGTGTTGTGACAAATGATTGTGATGACGCATTTCCGCCAAGCATCAATCCAAGTATTGATTCGACTATGATCAATCCAGATGGGAGTTCGATTTCTGTTGGTCGAATGTCGAACTTCCAATAATAGTCTTGACCAATGACTACATCTGGTTGACATAGTTTGTGACAAAACTCATCAGTCATTTCAGTCAATTCAAGCGGTTCCGCGAATTGTTCTTGTGCATGTTCACCATACACAATATAAATGACTGTTTTGTCATCTTGTGACAAAGGAGGTGGGCATGCATATGTTGCCAAATTATCCACTGCACGTAAAGTGAGCGGAATTTGTAACATATTGCCCTTATTGTCGACGTGTTTGTAAATAGGCATGACAGCCTCGACCAAAAACGTATTGACTGTGACGGGCGTTTTTGTCGCAAACACGTTCATTTGAAGAACAACATCTCCTTTGTTTTCAAAGTTATACTCATTTGCCACGGATGCCTTAATGTATGAATATTCGCATCCAGTGTCAAAGAATATTAACAAAGGGTCTGTGACTCGATTTAATTCAGCGTCTTTATTAATTAATGAAGCCTGGGCCACTTGCAAACGAACAATAGGTGCAAAATCGAACTCACATTCTTGTTCGGCCTGCTGCCTGGTAGCGGGGTTGGGGTTACCGTAACCCGCCTGTGCGCTCAGCACCTCCACCGTGGGCCTGTGACTAGGTTGAAGTGGCACCGACGATGACATTTGATTCGGGTTGAGGTGTGGGTACACCTCGTACCGTTTCTGCTGGAAGCCGCGGATTTTGGCCTCGACGGTCTCCATATCTGTGCCTTCCTGGATGAGGTTGGCACGGAGCGTCGTCCACAGCTCGTTTTCGCTGTGATACTTGCGGGCTTCCTCCTGAGCTTTCGCCTGTTGTGCGTTAGCGGGCCTCGGCCATTCGCCCATGTCGAGCGGGCCGTCCATGTCCAGCTGGTACAGCGTATTCTGTCTCCACCGGAAATCGTTTTCGTCCGGTGGGATGACACACACGCTCATCGGTTCCGTATGTGAAGGCGGATACGATGGCGGTGCATGTGACGACGCCGCGCCCGTTGTGATTACCTGAGCGTTGACAAAATTAGCGCTCGTTGCTTTGACAAAGGCTTTATTTTGTGAATTGTTTACCTGACGCCTGGCGGGTGCCTGTCTGGTAGGACAGAACGCCCCGTGATGCTGACCAATCTGGCGACAGTAGTAGCAACTCAGTTGTTGAGTGCACTGTGCCGCTTGATGGCCTCTGCGCGTGCAGCGCGTGCACACGTCGCCCAAAGCTCGCAACCGTTCAGTGCGCTCTCTCGGTGTGACGTATTGAGGGCAGTCGGTTGTGTAGTGCTCTTTGACGCCGCAGAACAAGCACTCGAATTTCGGCTGGCGATAGTTAGCAGCAGGTTGTGAGGACTGCTTTTGACTAATCGCTCCGATCGCCGGAGTTCTGGGCGGTTGAGTGGAATTTTTATTTTTCCCTTGTGATTTACCAACGTTAGCGTTGGTACCAGCAAAAGCAACCGTATTGTGAATAGGTTTTGGTTTTGAAAAGGTATTTTGTGATTTATTTCCTTTTTTCTTTTGCTGTTGCCAACCTCCTCCATTTTGTGGCTTTTTTAATGATGAATTTTGTGATTTCTGAACAACAGTTGAAGATTGTGAACTTTGTTGTTCAGTTTTCATCGCATCTAACCGAGCACGAGCAATGGTAGTTAATGCATCAACAAACCTGACGACTGTGAGTTCGGTGTCGCCGGTTACAGCGGTGCGCATCGAATTCCGGTGTTCTTCTGTGACGGCAAGAACAATATTATCGGGAAGATAACCACGAATTATTCTTAACACTGCACCAGAATCGACACTTTCCCCCCTTTCTTTAAGTTGATTGAGAGTTGACAAAAGGGTTCGTGTGAAATTTGTGAGAGAGTCTCCTCTTGACGAAGGCTTTTCGAGTGAATACAATTTATCCCAAAGGGCGGCTTGTACCCGATGCGTCTCACCAAAGTTTGATTGTAACATGGTGACCGCTGTGATGTAATCTCGACCATCACCTTTTAATCCGGCCAGCAGTTCTGCTGCTGGACCGGTAAGGCTGAGCTTGAGGTATGTATATTTCATACCCATTGACAAATTAGCTCGGTCGTGAATTTGAGCTCGAAAAATCTCCCACCAAGCTGCCCATTCTAACGGATCACCGTTATATTTAGCAAGCTCGATTTTAGGTAACTTTAACAAAGTTTCCGGTTGTGAAGGTTGAGAACTACTTCCCATATTGACATTGTTGTAAGGGGGTTGTGAAAGGGGTTGAGTAGTTAAATCAACTGTGGACTGACCTTTCAAGGAAAGTATCAACCTTTCCGCGGATTTGATGTGCGCTTGGGCGGACGCAATCCTCGATTCCAGCTCATCCATGAGCATCATCGCGTTGTTCGAGCCCGAGTAGAGCGCGCGCTCCAATTTTGCGTTGGCGCTCTTTATCTCCTCGGCCACTCCGTCTTCGTCTCTGTCTAGGCTTGTGATGTAATCTTGGACAGTAGTTGTGAATTTGTCCATAGCCATAGACAGGTCCGAGCATTTCATCTCGGCTTGGTAGCCGTAGGCCTGAAGTAATTCTAATACTTCCTCCGCCGCGCGTATGTTGACGGCGGCGGGTTGTGACTCGTCTTTGACGATTTTAGGAATCGGTTTGGATGTGAAACGCAGCACTCCGTTGCGCACTCCGGTCAACGCCCGGCTATGTTGAGTCAACGGATGAGCTGTGTCAAACTCATCAACGTTGCTCGCAGGCATAGCTGCGGCGGCGGCGGCGCCTCGCTGAGCGCGTATGCGTTCGTCGGCCATAGCAAAGTTCAATCGATTTATTGCTTATTAGCAAAGTGGTAGCTAGCTGTGAACGAAATAAAATAATAAAAATAAATATTTCGAATCTTGTGACTTGTACTCATAAAATCGTAAGTTAATATGCACGCGCTACTAACGATTTTGCGTCCAAAACCGTATTACCGTAACCTCGTGCATGTGACTCAGACTGTGAAAAGTAATTTCCAATGAAATTTCGCGCGAGACGACTTAATTAGAGTGACCAATTAGTTTAATTAGTCACCCTGCTCGCTGCGCCATGTAAAATAATACGGAACCTGTTGAAGTGACTTGTGAACCAGTTCCTATTCCTAACCGAGGAAGAGGACAAATGTGAACAAGTGAAAGTTGACGTGAAGCGTCGTCTCTAGTTGACGTTCCGTTATTTTATCAAATGTGATTAGTTGAGTTGAAGTGAATTGACGTGAGTTAGTGTGAAGCAAATTTAGATTGTTTACCAAAGGTTTTGACGAACGTTTTTATTTAGACAATTAGATACAAAGAAATAAATGTAAATAAAATATATATAAAAAGATACGTAAACAACGGAATTAATTTACAACTAAATTAATTACTTAAATAAAACGTAAGAGAAGCTCTAATTACCGGAGAAATAAGGCAATTTAAAGAAGGCACTTAATTACGACAAAAGGCGACAATTAAGTGGCGCGGTTGTGAATAAAGCACCTCAAAAACAGTGCAGGTGTGAAATAAAGCACTGAGGTGACTTAAAGCACCAAGCGTGAAACTTAGCACCAAAAACAAGCGACTTAATAAAGTGACTACGGCGCTTATTCAGATCCTAGGAAGAGATTCGTGTGAAGTTGACGAGGTTGCAAACACTGCCGATTTTAGCTGTGAAATCGGCTTTTAAGGGCCAGACCGATGGCGATTGGTTTGGCGCCAATCGGTCGGCTCTAATCTCCGATTTTTACCCAACATTTCCAATTGTGAAAGTTCAATCCTTGCCCGCTCGCTTCTCCGATGAAAAGCGAGCTAAACTGGCAAGATAGTGAAAATGTGAGACAAGCCAGACAGCATTTGAAATGGCGCGCGGGCCCGGCCCCCCGCTCGGGGCGGGCCCGCCGCTTAACATAAACATGATGGCGTATTTGCGTGCTGCTTGTCAAGGAAATGTGGCGGAATGTGAGCAATGACTAAGATCTAAATATGTGAGCGATGTGAAGCGCACGTTGTAAACAACATCGCTTGAGATATTAAATGGCGAATGTGAAGATGTTAAGAAATGGAATGTGAATAAAAAATGGAATCGTAATAAATTGAATTAACTAAATATAAAAGCGGACATAAGAACGTCGACTTAAATATTAAAGATTTTACATTTTACAATAATGTTACACAGCATGCATTAATTTTCAAGTCTGAATACACCCAGTAGAACATCCGCTACCGAGTAAATCGAGTATTTTCTGTAAATTTTGAACCAGTTTGAACCTATAAAAAGCAATGATGTAAAATTTGTGTTGCATATGAAATTAACCATCATTGGTAACCAAGGACCTTGGTTACCAATGACATGAAAGTCGGCGGACTGTGGGTGAAAATACGGCAGGTAAGTATAATATGCATGATGTATAATATAATATGCATGAGAGTAAATGACCCCCCCCCCCCCATTAAATAATTACAAATATTTTACAAAAATTTTACAAAAAATCGGAAATATTGGATGCAAGGACATAAAACAATGTGCATGCTGGAAGCATGCAGATGAATACAAAAACAATTTTATGTAATTTTTTGACACGAGGTGAGGTAGGCATTTTGTATTTTGACCCTCAGGAGGTCCTCCTGGATATATGCATCTAATTGCTCCTCCCAAGGGAAGATACCTAAAATTTGGTTGTAGTTTTTGGGTGGGGGAGGGCTTGCGGGGTTCAATATATAGGCTTTTTCAAGGTATGGAATGAAGAAAATGGGAAACAAATCACATAAATTGGTGATCTTTAAGGTGAAAATATTTTAAAAAATGTGAAAATTTGCAATTTTGAGCAATGATATGTTTCAAGCACAACAATGAAAAATACAACATGGCACTAGTTCTGCAAATTGGCAGCTAGGAACTTAAGCAACATGATAGAAAACTTTCTATAGAATTTAACGGACACTCGAGTTTTTGTAAAATTTAACTAAAATTGTACAAAAATTCAAATTATTGTACAATTTTACTAAAATTTTACAAAAATTCGAATTTTAGTAAAATTGTATTTTTATTTTATTAATTTTCCATTTTATTTTATTTTATTTTATTCTCTAATTTTCCATTTTATTTTTAATTTATTTTTATTTTTTTCTGAGATTTTGCCAACCCTGGTGATAACACAGTGACACGCCACCTGTCCCAGATTACAGTAACCAAACAATAAAAGCCCATCTCTTGACACCAAGATGAAAAGATTATAATTACTGAAATATCACATTTATCACAAGTTTCACGCTCCCCCGTGTCTTAGTGACGCTGTTCAGTGATTTCATTTTATTGATAATTTGTGCTAATCAATTGTGTTATCATTTTAATTTTACTAAGGAAATTAAATTCGACTCGAGGTGGTGCGAAATGGTTGGTAAGTTGACGTGTCCATCCACAGGAACTAGCCAGAACCCCTTGAGGTTCCTGTATTGCGTGTAAACTTCCCTGTACCCAAAATTCTCTATTTAATTAGTAACAGTGCACGCACGCACGCAGAAAGATGCCAATTTTCCACCGTATAAATCCGACGAGTGGAGTATTCATGTGAATAAAAACGTAAATTTGAATGATTGAATTCTGGTAAAATATCTGACAGGACATTTCATCCTACAAAATCGGAGAGTTAGAATTTTCTCGCAAAAAGAGCAAACACAAAACTTGGGTCCCACCCTGATGCTCAGAATTGAAAAAGAAAAACATATTAAAAGAGAAATGGACGTTTCGCCGCATCCATGCGTGCCTACATTTATCTACCTACATTTATATATTTATCTACCTACATTTTCAACGTTGATTGTTGCAAGCACAAAAATTTACCATTTTAACTACCCTTTTACCATTTTTGTTTTTAATTTTTAATTTGTTGGCTCCATTCCAATGGAAAAGTCCCTGTATGAGAACTTGGCAGCCAGCCAAAATTTCGAAATCCGCTATAAATATGAATACAAAAGGCTACCACTAGCTACATAACCATGTAAATAAAGAAAAATAGCGATTATGTAGGCGAAAACTGGCAAAGTGGAGCAAATTTTAACGATTTTTAGCTTCGAGCTTTCACTCACATTTGTATAATACACAACTGGTAACTGGGATAAGGGCCAAGTTTTCATACGTGACCCGATCCGTTCCAATCCTTAAAATATTGCGACGCAAAATGACGTTGTGCCATACTCCACTGGAGAGATTGACGCAAATGTTTGTAGGGCGATACATCTGCCGACTTTATGTTTTTTTAATTCAAACTTGAATGGACAAATTCCATTCAGTTCACGATACATTTTATTCAATCGACTTCTTTATCAGAACAATATGAATTTGATAGACATATCGTTATAGAAAGTCAAATTGTAAGGCCTTAGGTCGGATCTTACTGTCGCAGCCCAGACAAATTCCCCCCAAACAATATGTATAAATTTGGCACAGGTCCAAATTCCTTGCGTTTCATACCAAATAGATTAAAGACGTACGATTTCTGTTCGCGTCAACGATATTGGCCACGCGAACACAAATCGTGTGTCTTTTAACTTGTTCCTATGATACGCAAGGAACTTGGCCAAGTTAAGGGGGGCAGGCCTGATATGCACATCTGCCTGTTACGCACATTTGCCTGTTTTTTTCACTTGACACTTTTTCAAGTGATTTTCAGATATGAGTAAAGTGAAAAAAAGTTGCGCAATGACATTAGTGAACTTTTTTCACTTCACTCATATCTGAAAATCACTTGGAAAAGTGTCAAGTGAAAAAAACGTGCAAATGTGCGTAACGGGCAGATGTGCATATCCATGGTGCTTTTCCGTAGCACAGTGCCAAGCGCCAATGGCGCCACCGCAAAAAGGAGCCAAGCGCCAAAAGTGCCATTGCGCTTTCTGCTTTGTTGCTAAGGCCAGGCGCCAGCGCCGCGGCGATTTTACATCACTACCTGCATGATATTTGCGATGAGTCTCAAAACAGTACTGTAAAAGTAAAACTCGTTTTTTTCATTCAATATTTGAAAAAAAAGTATTAAATACATAGGGTTCAAACACGACCACAGTCCCGGTAGACGCTTCGGCAAAATTCCGGGACTGAGGCGGTACCGGTCCCAATCGCGACACGCCGACACCCCAGTACCGGTCCCGATAAACAAATTTTCTGGTTCCGGTCGCGGTCCCGGTACCGGCCCAAAAACTGGTCCCGCTTGAAACCGTGTATTACCCCATTGAATGAAAGCACTTGTTCATTGTTATGCTTGTTCTCATTCAATTTATTAGTGCCTGACATTTTAGATTAGTGATATCATATCATATATTTACGTCAAACCAGATCATGATTCTGGATTTGAATCAAATCCATGCCACAGTGAACACGTTTCCCTTGCTCATTTCAAATGTAACACATCTTTTTGCAGATGCTCATTGATTTATGTCATGTTGGGCATTGCGTTGGCGAGGGTTTATATTTTCGGTATCCATTCACATTTCCCAATGCGCACTTACACAATCAATGAATAACAGTCACAGCAAAAAATGGGTTTGTGAAGTGTGTGGAAGTGAGCTCTGTGAAGACACCTCCACTCACTTCCACACACTTCACGAAGTTTTCGGTGAAGTGTCTTCCACTCACTTCACCTAGCTTCACGAAGACCGAAAGTCGTGAAGTGCACTTCACGAACCTTTGCAGCATACTTTGCATGGTTCGTGAAGTGCAGTGAAGCATCTGGAATTAGGGTTGGGAATTTCAAAATTTTCGGTTCCGGTTCTCGGTTCTCGGTTTCATAAGATTTCGGTTCGGGTATCGGTTCTCGGTTCCTAAAAATTTTCGGTTCCGGTTCTCGGTTCGGTTCTTAATCTCGGTTCCGGTTCGGTTCTTTCGGTTCTAAAATGATCAAAATTTCGGTTCCGGGTAATAAAATAACCGAGTATCGGGTAATAATCGGCTGAACAATAGAAAAACAATATACCAAAGTTTACATGTGTAAGTACATTGGTTGGATATTTCATACTACAGGAGCATATCACAGCTTCAATTATTATTGGAGTTCAATTCAATTATTTCATGGTAGAATGCAGAAATCAGAGTTGTTATAATAATACTGGTATTTAAAAAAGTGTAAAAGCAAACATATACATTTTCTGTACTCGCGTACTTTCAAAAAGTACACGAGTAAATAATGACTGGTATTTTTTCTGAAGGAAACGTTAATGTATTTATGTAGTATGCGAGTGAGTACGCGTATTATTTTGAGTACAAACATAAATAACTTTTGCCAACTACAGTTAAAACTGCCACAAAACCAATGAAAACTACTACCAGTGATAATGTGTATATTGCAGCGACATTACACCTTACAATGAAATCTACCATATCCCATCTGAATAAACAAACATACATAAAAAATTTCATCATATTTATCAAAGCAATTTGATAAATATGATGAAATTTTTTTATGTTTGTTCTTTTATTCAGGTGGGATATGGTAGATTTCATTGTAAGGTGTAATGTCGCTGGAGTATATGTGAAACTACATGCTCCCGCGCAATCATTTTGCAAACACATCAATTTTGCCATTCTGAACACGCACCAAGATGTTCAGCTGCTGTTTAAAGGCTTAGATGTAGGTGTTGAAAAAACGCTGTTGAAAAACTTTAAGATTCCTAGAAAATTTCGGTTCTTTCGGGTATTTACTTCGGTTCCGGGTATAAGTGCCGGTTCTCGGTTCCGGTTCGGTTCTCAAGCTCGGTTCCGGTTCTCGGTTCTCGGTTCCAAAATAGTGCTCGGTTCTCGGTTCGGTTCGGTTCCCCAACCCTATCTGGAATGCAGTGAAGTGTCTTCACGCCAACATTGCGCGTCTGCGTGAAGTCACTTCAGGACACTTTACGGCGCATCACACACCCATTTTTTGCTGTGAGTCGGATGTCGCTAATTTGTAGGACAAAGTGGCGGCCAGTTTGCAAATTTGCAAATATTGTAACTTTGTGGTGATTATTGCTTTTCAATATTGCTTTACAATTCCATGCTCATACTAGGGTTCCATGAACAGTTGAGTTGTTTAGCTGTTAAAAATACAATGAGCCCCCCTCCAATAAAGCGACCCCTAAAAATGTGCTGAAAACAATAAAGCGACAGTCACCTTAATAGAGTATCTACGGTATGTTCATATAATTAAATATGTATATATTTTGCAGTATCTACAGTGTCTATGACATGTCTAGTCCATGAGATCATAGTAACAGTTTAATCAAAAGATGATATTCCCAAGGGTAATATTATATTCACTATTCATCACTATATTTTTCTGGAAACAATGCAGCTCAATAAAAAGTTTGTCATATTTATCATACAATATGTCTATATAAATGTCAGCAAATTTTCATGCACAGGGTTGGCAAAATCTCAGAAAAAATACATAAAAAAGAAATGAAATGGAAAATTGAAGAATAAAATAAAACAAAACATTGATAAAATAAAAATAAAATACGATTTTTATACAATTTTACTACAATTTTGGGAAAAAGAATTTTACTAAAACCAGCCCTGGTCACCAGTGACGTTTTGTTTGAAAGTCACATAATTATTCAGAAAACATACAATCAATTTCAGAATTTAAAGACAAATGTGGATCATTTATAAACAGTTATTACTACAAAGGAAGCTGCTACATTTGGCATGTTGTGAGTCATATTCCTCAATGTCCGCAAATCCTCGAATAAGACACCCCCCCTCCTCGAATAATTCCCCCTAGAATAACTCCCCCCTGCTTTTGAGGTGAGGAAAAAATAACTCCCCCTTCAATAACTTCCCCTCTTGAATCACGCCCCACTCTGGATGAAAACGATACAATACTAAAAAACAAAAGAATATTAGCATGGAGCAGCGGCAGCAGATACATTAAATATGTGTATGCAGTGTAACTGTAGACACATCTTTTTATTGTCGTTGGACAGTTAAATACCTGAAATACACATGAATTTACAAACTGCACCCATACAATGAATTAAGTCCAAGTTTCATAAGAAACAATAACTCCCCTTCCCTCGAATAACTCCCCCTTGAATAACTCCCCCTCAAAATCGTCTGAGGAAAAAGTAACTCCCCAGGGGTCTTTTTCGAGGATTTACAGTGCCTCAAGGTCCTAAAAGAAATTATACAAATGAGTCATACTTACTTGAAAAAATATTTGAATCAATTTTCAAAACAATGAGAACTTATATCTGTTAAACTGCTTTTATGGTTTAAATTATCCTGATGAAAAATCAGGGTTGTGGCCAAATATGCCACACTGCGTATGTGCAAATGTGCAAAAGTACTGCAAAAGTACGCTTTGTTAGCTCATTTGTCTTAAAGCAATGACACATTCAGTGAATGGTTGAAGATTCAATTTTGCCTGGTGCCACTCCCAGACCCTGGAAAAAGCCCTGTAAGATATCAAATGATATGCAAAGTGTCAAAAGTCATGGAAAATGCCCTGCAAATTGGCAAACTTACATCATACTGTTTCATTCATACCATTTATGAAAATTTTGCAGATTTGGTCAGAGAAATTCCCAACACTTGAGTCAATGTTTGCAAATCAGGCTTCCCTGTGCACTGACATGGTTGGCTACACTTCTGGCTGGGCTGTGATTCCTGACCAAACCACAATGGTTAGTGTATGTCTGTACTGTGAATTGATGCTATCAAAGGACCTGTGTTCCCTTTCAAATAATTTCAGTTGCCAAAATTTTGGGATAATGCCACTGTGATCTTGATAGTTTGCGTGTTATATCATTTCCATAATATAGATGCCAGATACTATAATGACTCATATATTTGGTTTTGATTGCCCAGTTTCTTCTCAGCATAGACAGTGGACTTTTATTGGTACATTTGTGGTTGAAGGCAAGAAAGTGTATTACTCAATAGTTATCAGAACATATTTACATTGTGAACACCCTCAACTACTTTTTAGCTGTGTATGCTACTGGAGGGGGGGGGGGATGTACTATCTATCTGAACCCCTAAATCCAAATCTGCAGGACCCCTGCTGAAGTGTCATCACTTAGACACCTGATTCTTGCATAATGTTTCATCACTCATTGCAGACCAGCTTTTTTACAAATTTTTCAAATGGAAAACAGAAATGAAAATGGAATTATTTTGCTCTTGTCAGAAAATGAAACAGAAACAGATTTTTTTGCACTTGCTGGAAGGCAGAAAACAAAAATACAAAATAGAAAGTGTAAAAATTGCAGAAATTTTCCCAGAAATGGAAAAAATTGCAGAAATTTAGCTGGAAACAGCAAAATATTACATAATTGAAAATCTGCATGCATGTTCACAAGTTTGGTAGTAACAGAAAACAGGAAGTTTAGCCAGAAAACAGCAAAAGCCTGAAAAATAAAGGTAGAAATAGAAAAAAGTAACAATTTGAAAACAGAAATTTAAATGGCATATTTTTTGCCTGCAGCAAGAGGAACAGAAAATTGACACCCTATTACAGACCCATGTTGGCCATTGTTGCAGTGGCATTAGTGGCATCCTGTGAGCTCCGCTCTGCATTGCTGAGGCTCACATGTCAATTGGCACCTTGGATAGAGACTGCCATTGCTCTGAGCCCTGTGTGTGCAATGGTGTGACCATACTGGCTTGAACCTTCTTGAGCCTATGTGAACCCACTGCCCTAGACTGTCCCACATCGGCACTGGTGGTACCCCCCAAACCGGAACCTGCGGCATTGCTGAACAATGGCCCGCAGCCTGCACACCTGTCCAGATGATGCAACGAGTGTGAGCACACCACCAGAGTGTGTCCACGACACAAAAATGTCTGCGGGTCAAAACAAAACGGGCACACCTGCAGCCAGTGTGAGTTGCTTCCAGCACCCAGTGCCATTTGCAGAGCAAGAGCTCAGCAAAAAGCCAGTGACTGGAATGCCACCTGCAACAGGGCAGCGTGATAGAATCAATCAACAAATGGCAGGAACCAGGATGGCCAAAAAGCGCAATTGCCAGCAAAGATGGCACAGAGACAGTGGCCTGCTGACTACTCAAATTGCTGAAAAAATACTCCCAGCCAGTGTCAGAGAACACAATCACCATAGAAGATGCAGAATGGTAAGACACTGCCCACAGCAGCAATGAGGATTCCCTAGCCTATGGGTCACTGATTAAGCCATGAATCTAGCCATGGCAATCAACCTCCGCCATGGCATCCCCCACTGAACAGAAAGTGCAGACATTGGATCTGGCTGCAATGGCAACCATGTTCTAGCAGATGTTGAACCAACAACAGCAGCAGATGACACAAATCATTAAAATGATTGCCAACCACATGACATCGAGTTCCATCACAACCATCCCCTCAACAACAGAACCCAAGTGCAGTTACAATCCATGTGATGCCTGGAAGCAGAGGCCAAGAAGCAATACCAAGTGATCTGCCCCAATTGGAGGCACCATGTCCTCCATGTGATAGACAAATTAACTGAGATATACTGACTGGAGCAGCAGCTGCACTCTGCCACAGTTTTGTATGACCTAAAGGCCATCCCCCAGGGAATCTGTATCCAGCTTCACACCCGACTATTAAAAAATTTCTACCATGTCAGTGATACAATGTCAGACCATGACCGCGAGCGCATAATTGGCAAGAAGTTTTCTGCAGATGTCTCAATATTGGCAGTCCCAGCCTCCTGCTGGTACAAGTGGGAGTGGTGCTGGCAGGAGGAATGCTGCACCCTTGACATGGCCATCACAAAGATGGATGCAGCACGCCTGAATGTCGAACAAATCAAGAAACAGCACAGGGGAGGGCTGAAAAACCAGCAAAGCCAACCCCTGTACAGTGGAAGCTGGCAGTCTGAGCTAAAAGTGCAAAGTGCAACAGCAATGAAACCATGGGCATCAGAACAGCATTTGATCAAAATTCCTAGAAAGGTCCTTGGTGCACTATTTACATGCACCAAGGACAGATGCCACATGCCCCAAACAAGTGCTAAATGAACAGTGAATCCCCCAGTGCCAACCAGACAGGGCAGACAGAATCAAACAATCACTGGCATGCTGCGGGAAAACTGAAAACAATTCCAAGGTCAACATGGAGGAGAAATGCAAACACAGTGAAATGTAGCTCTCTGACAACTTGCTGCCAACTTGCTTGCCAAGCATGAAAATAAGTGGCCCAGAACAAGAATGTGCAAAATTCCACCCATACACAAATGGCCATATTTCCACCTTGGGGTACAGAATGAAGCAGGATTGCTCAGACATAAAGTCGGCAGGCATTTCATCCTACAAAATCAGAAAGTTAGAATTTGCTTGTGAATAGAGCGAACATGAAACTTGTGTCCCACCCGGATGCTTGGAATTAAAAAAGAAAATAATATTAAAAAAGAGAAATGGGTGTTTCACCTCGTTGGTGCGTGCAACACCCTATTTATCAACATTTGCTATGTTGCTCATTGCGAGCAAAATAATTTTACCATTTTAACTAACGTTTTAACATTTTTATTTTATTTTTATTCTTTCATTTGTTGGCTCTGTTCCAATGGAAGAGTCCATGTATGAGAACTTGGCGGCTGGCCAAAATTTCAAAATCAGTGACAAACATGTATAAAATAGGCTAACACTAGCTATATAACCACGTATATAAACAAAAATAGTGATCACGAAGGTGGAAATGGAGCAAATTTTGATGATTTTTAGCTATTTTTTAGCTTTCACTCTCAGTTGTATAATACACAACTGGTAAGTTGGATGAGGGCCAAATTCTCATATGTGACCCAATCCATTTCAATCCTTAAAATATTGTGATGCAATATTGGCATCATGTACTCTCCACTGGAGAGATTGATGCAAATGTTTGTAGGGCAATATGTCTGCCGACTTTATATGATATTATATGAGAGTCAAGCATCAAACACCAGATGGCCAGTTGCACAGTGACATGCTTCCAGCAATTGTGAAAGTCATGGGTTTCGTCCCAGCAGGACACCCACCTTTGATCAGGGGAGTGGCAATCTGGGGACTACTGCAGATGGTGTGCACTGCCCACTGTGAGCTGGAAAGGCTGTCACAAGGATACACGGAGACATTGGCAAACCAAGTGGCACCCATGAAGGATGTTTGCAGTGGCAGGAATCCCCTGACCCAAGCCATAGCAAATGCACCCAGGAATCATACCAGCTCCAGTCAACATACTCAACCATCTGACCACAAAAGTAAACCCCTATCAGGCTACATCAACCACACCCAGGCTGTTGGGATAGAGGGAAGTAACCACAAAGGAGAACCCCTAGCACTGCTGAAACTGGGCTATTGAAAGAGTGCAACCAACTATGCCAGATGGTCAAAGTGTTGTAAGCAAAACAACAATTGGAGCAAGAGGAAAAGAAGTTGGTGGCAATGCTCGCAGCCAACAGTGACAACAGTATCATGCAGTGGTTGGGGCTGACCTCACAGCAGGAATGAGCAGCCAATCAAGAAAGACCCAATGCATTCAGCAGTCACAGTACACAAAATGAGGCAGCAGAACATAAGCCACAACCCCCATCATCCCAACCAAAACCAACCCACAAATTCTCCATTTACTGGGTTATCCTGACCAGCTGCACCACTCTGGGGACACTTCAGTAAAAGTACAACTGCCAGCCAGTTCACCAGCTATGCCATTCAATGCAGAAAGTTACTTCAAGAAGAAGTGCAAGAGACACTGGGGCTGGGTGATACAGCACTATAATTCCATGATTCTGTGATATGATTTTTTGTGAAGTTGTTTTTGGTTTCATCCCTTTTCATGCTTTGCTTTCTGTCAGTTCCCCCCAGTAGGATGAACTTGGGGGGGACTGTTGTAGTGGAACTACAGTGTATTTATTTACATGTATTTACTCATCAGTTGATTGCTGCTACACGCTGACAACTCGCTGCCAAGTGTAAACAACTGCTTGTCAGCTTGTTGTCTCCTAGCTGGCAGCGAGTTGTCAGTAAGGTACTATTCCCTGTGGTAAGAATAAGTTGACCAATTGTGTATACCGTAAATACTCTATTAGTACAACCCCCTCCAAGCTTGTGACCCCCAACCTCCAAAATCACTGGTTCATGTGTCTAACTATCCCAAGTATATTTAGTAATATATCTTCTTATATTACATAGTTTTAGCTATTTTTTACCTACTTTTAATGATTTTTCTCCCTTTTCTTCCTTCTATACCTTGAAAAAGCCTATACAATGTCATGCTCACACTTGAGATACGTAGACAGTTGGGTCGTTGAGTTGAGGCAAAATAAAAATGTGACCCCCTCTATTAATGTGACCCCTCGAAGAGTGCAACCCCCAAAAATGTGCTGAAAACAATAATGTGACAGTTGCCTTAATAGAGTATTTATGGTAACTGTATTCATTCACAGTTGGCACTGGGACACAAGGAATCTGGTTATCAGATGCCCAATGGCAATGTCAGATATGCATTACGCCGGCTCGACTATCCCCAATACATGGGCAGCAAACTTACATGGCACTGGTGCGTTCTATTGTTGTGTGGGTATTTGTTCTTTAGGTTCTGTAGGTTCCTTAATATTTGGATTTTTACATTTTGGGAACCAGCTTCCCCTATCTTAATTGACAGAATCATTATATAATATGTGAAAATTGGCTCAAGTAAACAAACAGCACCACAATCATTAAAGAGAACAGGCAATAAGTGTGAAAATTTGGATTTACCCTAAATCCTCAAATAACACCCCAGTGGAGTGATTTTTTCCTCAGACATTTTACAGGGGGAGTTATTCAAGGGGGGAGTGAATTTTTCCTCTGCAAACTTGGACTTAATTCATTGTATGGAGCCAGTATGTAAACTCATGCTATTCAAATATTTAACTGTACAACAACAGCAAAAAATGTCTATATATACACTGCGTACACATCATGTATCTGCTGTCGTTGCTGTAGGCTAATATTCTTTTGTATTTTTCTTTGTATCATTTTCATCCGGAGGGGGGGAGTTATTCTAGAGGGGGGAGTTATTCGAGGGGGGTCTTATTGCGGATTTGCGATTTGGATGACTTAGGATTTGCGGTACATTAAATGTGTGGTCAGCAGTACAGTGACACGATCAAATCATTCAGGTCACTGCATTGGTTCCCTTCTGTAGTGCACCATATGATGAATTTTAGGACACAAAATAATATTTAGTGTTGAGGTCAATGTTTTTTAATATGACACAGGATAAATCCCGATGGAAGGATGTGGCCACAAGAACATGATAACAGGATTGTCAATGATTACTGGAATGGTGATGGTGTAAATAGTGGCATGTGGGGTGATACTGCTGGTATTGGTGACTTGTGAGTTTACAGCACTGAATCTAGTTGCCTGAAGAGAAATCCATAGAAAAATAGTTGCATTTTTGAACAATCCTTGCATATGCATGCATCTCTATCCTGATCTACAGAACATTGCCATATGCATGCAAATGAGAACATTTTTTGACAGAATTTCAAACAGAGGTTTAACACCGTGTTCTCATGTATTCACTGTAAAATATTCTGTAACACCTGACAAAATAAATTCATGGTGAAAGATGGTTAGGAAATTTTTGAGAAATCATCCGCATCATGTTTCTGATGAATGATGAAAACAGGGGTCTCCTAGGGGGGAGGCTGCCCCCTCCCAAATCTCCCAGCTATCTTTCTATCCCGGAGGTAAGTTTTTTGGCTCCCTTTCCCCCAAATCGGCCAGCTATCTACCTTTCTGGAGCGATTTTTGAGAAATTTCGGCCCAATATTCACTCAAAATCGCTAATTTTTGTACTTTTTATAGTTTTTCGCCTTCGAAATCGCCGCTTTCGCCTATTTTTAGCCTATTTGAGCAACCTTTAACCTGTTTTTAGCGGTTAAACGGAGGCCCCGTTATTTTTTTAGCCCCCGTGGGCCCCCTCCAGAAAAATTTTCAGCTATCTGTCCCTCCGGAAGAGCGATTTGCTACATACCCAGCCCCCGCGAGGGCCAAAATCTTAGAGAAGCCTGGATGAAAACACTTTTTCACACAAACACATTATCTTTGGTGAAGCAGTATTAAAATCCAGAAAAATCTGGAGCTTCAGTGAAATTACTTTAGCAAAATTGAGTGCTTTTTTAGGCAAGTTTGAAGCCTATGTTATTATTGGGATAAATGTTTAGTAAGAACCAAATTGTTTTGCAGTCTCTTAAAAACTGAGATAAATATGAAAATAATTCTCCCTGGAAGAGGTGGTTGTTCACAGTGTATAGTGTATGGCTTTAGGTGGCTTAATGATTTGAACATTCAATACATGCAAGTGATTGACAAATTAGCATGGACAATCATAAAATACAGCCACACTATTCCACATACAGTACATGAACTCATTTTTTATACAATCAACGCAGTGGTGATACATGGCCAGGGGGCACTCCCAGACCCTGTAAAAAAGCCCTGTAAAATGTCAAATGTCATGCAAAGTGTCAAAAGTCATGGAAAATGCCCTGCAAAACGGCAATCATGTTCCATTGACTGACATTTGACATCAAATGACATTTGACATTTTCCAGGCATTTTCCAGGGTTTGGGACTGGCTCCAGGTGTGTATGTGTGCCAGTACAGGGGGCCAATGCGTGCGGTTGGCAAGGCTAAAGGAGTCCTAGGGAGTGAAACAGGTCAAGAGGCTGCCTACAACTTGGAGCTGCACGAGGCTGTGCGAAATCTAGGCGATTGCACACTTTTGTGCTATGGCATCAGGCTGTGCCAATCGTTCAGCTATTCTAAGCAGGTGTGTTGATAATTGTGTTGTGTCATAAATAATACCTAGATACATTGACATTACATATTTATTTACCATATTTCTTCTAATAGAAATATGGTAAATATGAAATGTCAATAGCATATTTCCAATGGAATAGCACCTAAAATCTGAGTTGCACAAGCATATCGTATTTCCTCGAAATCCCCCCCCCCCCTCGAAATACCCCCCCCCCCCTCGAAATCCCCCCCCCCTCTCGAATTACCCCCCTCAAAAATGGACACTATGAACTTATAAACCCCCCCCCCCTCGAAAAAAAAACCCCCAAATTTAGTGTACAGAGGACGTAAATGACAAAGGCTGCGGTTTGTCATCCCGGCAATGCAGAACACACGTTAAAAACGATGACTCTGTTATGTGAGAACAGTGTTTGTACGTCTACACACTAATAAATGTCTTTAGAGTGTTATAAATGGCGATTTTTGTTGCATTTTACGACGTCTGCGTACGTTTCAGACGACATTTTAGGCGAATTTCTGGCGAATCAAAAAATTTCTGGTGAAATAATAACCCCCCCCCCCCTCGAAATACCCCCCCTCGTTTAACCCCCCGTCAAAATTCTCACTCTGAAAAAATAAATTCCCCGGGGGTATTTCGAGGAAATACGGTATTCACGCTTACCTGAAATACCCAGTATTTGGGTATTTATACTTACACTTAAGCTTTCACAAAAAACCTGTATTCTTTGTTATGCTTTTCCAGAAAAATTGGTGAAAAACAGAATGGCAGTCTCCAATAGAATAACACCTCCAATAGAACTGCAGGGTAGGTAAAAAAGTTGACTAAAAATAGAATGTACACTAGCAACAGAGACATGGACAAAATGTCTACATAGTGTGATAAATACATGCTTGAAAATTTTGAGGAAATAATTATCCCCCCACTTGAATAAGCCCCCCCACCCCCGCGAATAGTTCCCCCCTCAAAAATGTCTGATGAAACAATAATTCCCCCTGGGAATTATTTGAGGAAATACGGTATGTTTTATGACTAATGGAGATTTTCATTGAAAATGTTCAAATGCAGCTACTCCGCTGCAAGCTGCACCGACTCGTCGCGAATGACAGCTACATGCCCCTGCTGCTGGAGACAAACCCCCTCTTTGACCACTACGAGCTGGTGGCCGATGACCAGTGGTGAATGTGCAATTTGTGCAATTTGTGTTGAGTACCAGCTGCCACTTCCAGACCCTATAAAAAGCCCTGTAAAATGTCATGCAAAGTGTCAAAGCTATGGGAAATTCCCTGCACAATGGCAACTCGGTTGCCATTTTAGAGAGCATTTTCCATGACTTTAGACACCTTGCATGACATTTGACATTTTACAGGGCTTTTTGCAGGGTCTGGGAGTGCCCTCAGGATGAATGACAGTGGGCTACACATAATATTTCTACACAGATGATCCATATGATGTGTGTTCTGCTTCTTTCTCTGCCTATGATTATTAATACTCTCTGCCCATGACTGTTCAATTTTTGTATAATGACTGCCATTGACATACCCTTTAACTAAGCCTCGCCTAGGAAAGCCATAAAAAGTGGACATTATTGATTGCCCAATTCAAGACAGTGCAAAGTGTGCCAACATTTCTGGTACTTTAGGTGATGTCATCCAGTCACATCATTTAAATAAAATTGTAAAGAATGATGTCACGTTGTACAAGTATTCACTAAAGTACACGTAGAGCAAAAATACAGCTAAAGTACAGTTATTAGGTACAATAAAGTCAGTGATTCGGTAGTTACCGTAGTTGCGTATGTTTTAAAATAGGAATTTGAATTTCCGGATTCCATTTGGTTAATCGTACATATTTTTCAATCCTATTTGGCTGCTTGGCCTCACCCAATTCGTACTTTCTACGTGAGGATGAAATGAATTTGAAAGACATTACGGTTTAGAAAGTTAGATTGACAGGTAAATTACTGTCCCAGCCCCAACAATATCCTTCAAACAGCTTTTGAGGATTTCTGCTCGCATCACCGAAAATGCAATTCAGTCTGTGGGCTGCCATTAGCCACCATTTGCGGTCGCTTAATTGAATTACGCGGCCATTATCTGTGATTGTCGGGAGTAGTGATGGAAAAAGCGCCAGGCTTTCGGCGCCAAGCGCCAAAAGCGTCATGGCGCTTTTCTGACCCCGGCGCCAAGCGCCAATGGCGCCAGAGCAGAATGGCGCCAAGCGCCAAAAGCGCCATGGTGCTTTTTTGAACCTCAGCGCCAAGCGCCAATGGCGCCAGAGGGTAATGGCGCCAAGCGCCAATGGCGCCAGCGCCAAAAAATTTTTTCTACAATTTGATGGTAGAAAAATGAGTGCATAACTGTGAGTGACCTACCGCTGATCTCATAGTAGTCTATTGAACTTTATTGCCCATTCAAACAACCACTAAATCGGGGCAAAATTTCTCAAATAATCACTCTGGAGAGATACATATCTACCTAGGGATTTGGGGTGGGGGGTGAGGGGCTCGAGGGATAGTAGCCTAAAAGTTAGCCTCAGGTTAGATAGATAGCTGAGCGGCCCGGGAATAGATAGATAGCTGGAGCATTTGTTGGCGGGTAACCCCCCCCCCCCCCCCCCTCCAACCCCCGCCAGACTGAACCCCTGATTTAGACTGCAAGAAAGAATTAGGAGCAAATCACAAAAGGGGATTTACCGCGATTTTAACACCTCTGCTTTTATTCAATGTAAATGCATCTATTTATATAAAGTCTACCCTAATATTTATCAATATTTATCCAGTTGCCTCAAAATCGATCAACTGCAGTGTCGATTTCACCGTATTATAACAATTTTTTTATTATCATGGTTGGTGCTTTTCTGGCGCCATTGTAAATGCCGGCGCCAGGGGCCAATAGCGCCACCAGAAAATGGCGCCAAGCGCCAAAAGCGCCATGGCGCTTTTGGCGCTTGGCGCTAAAATGCTGTGGCGCCATTGGCGCTTGGCGCCGTGTTTCCGAAAAGCGTTATGGCGCTTTTGGCGCTTGGCGCTACTTTCCAGTGTCGCCATTGGCGCTTGGCGCTACCATTTTTTAAAGCGCCAAAAAAGCGCCAGAGAGTGACAATTGCGCCGCGGTGTTCATGTGCCTTATTGCCCATTTTCAGCAATTTTTGGCCATGTGTTTTATTATTTTACATACGTATTTTACTCAGATATGTAATTTAGCTATTTTTACCCTGTTATCTCACAGTTTTCACTTTAAATCTTGAAATATCCAATGGATCGAAACTCTGCAACCCCCAACCACCAGACAATCTTTCAGCTTCTACCACTTCAGAGAGGCAATTTGTTATCTATTTGGACCAGTCTTACCGTATTACCTCGAAATACCCCCATGGGGGTTTATTATTTCGCCAGCAAAATTTGAGGGGGGGTTAATTCGAGGGGGGATATTATTTCGTCAGAAATTTTCGTGAAATTCATAGTAAAGAATACGGTTTTCATACACAAAAACGTAATAAATGTGAGAATATAGGTTTTATTGGGGTTAAAGATGTATAACTGTACACAAATGAGTGTATCAGTGTAGCTGCAATGCAAATTAGTAGTAGTAAATACATCATGTACATTGCATACATGGTACATCATTCTGGAGGGGGGGTATTTCGAGGGGGGGGGTTATTATTTCCACAGCCCATATTGAGGGGGGGGGTTAATTCGAGGGGGGTCAATTCAAGGGGGGGACAATCCGAGGTAATATTGTAGTTACAGTTGGATGTTGAGCAAGAAACTTTATGGATTTCCATTATTTGTGACGAAAATAGTGCTTTGTCTCACCTGTATCATTAAAGGTAATATCATTTTGGCGCTGGCGCCATTGGCGCTTGGCGCCATGTCCCCCTGGCGCCTTTGGCGCTTGGCGCTAAGGTCCTGAAAAGCGCCATGGCGCTTTTGGCGCTTGGCGCCATTTTGCTGTGGCGCCATTGGCGCTTGGCGCTAGTTCCGGAAAGCGCCATGG
>OZ038453.1:3955402-4069845 GCA_964036195.1 Sphaerolaimus hirsutus | reverse complement strand
ACGCAAATTTTTACCTTAAATCATTTCCTAGAAGGCATTGTAAACCAGCTTTAAGTGTGTATTAAGGATTTGACTTAAATCGAAAATTTAATCTGGAACTTGTGTAATGGGTGTCAAATACACTTTCATACCAGATCAAATTTTCATTTTAAAATTTTGCTTTTTGAATACGCACTTTTTACAGTGGTATACATTGTCCTCCAAGGGACATTCTAATGTAATTTTTATTTTTGCTGTCCAGTAGCTAAACCTGGACAGCGAATTCTCAAAAATATCATTTTATTTTCCAGTGGTCCACTCTCAGGGGGGTCGCCAGGGGGCTCAACCTTCCGTCAAAAGTAGTGGGGGTGTCGTGTACAGCCCCTCAAAATTTCGATCAATTCCCCCCAACAGTTTTAGTTTGGCAGCCCGTTATATCAAAAAAACAACGGGTGGCGGACCTCGCGTGGACAGCGATTTTTTCAAAAAAACTACTCATTTATACGGCGACCCACACTCAGGTGGGTCGCCGACCTTCCCCAGCCCGTATATAGTAGTGGGTGGGTTTCGAGTATATGCCCTCAAAATTTCGAATAAATCCCCCCACTACAACTGGAGATATGGCGTCCGGCACCGACTCAGAATTTGGGTGGCGGACCTGGCGTGCACCCTGTTTATGTTCAAATCTAATTTATGAGCAGACTCTTTGAGTTCACTTCTGTTAGTAAACTAGTGTGCAGAAAGAAAAATATATGTGGATATTTATATTTATGTGATACATTTTTTAAGGCCAAGTGTTTGTTAGGATGTAAGAAACAATGTTTCTGAAGAAACATCCATAAAATTACCAGTTATTTATGTGTTCTCGTCTTTCACAGCTAAAAATAGGTTCGTTAAGTGTGTGGAAGTGCGCTCTGGGAAGGCACTTCCACTCACTTCCACACACTTCACGAAGTTTTCGGTGAAGTGTCTTCCACTCACTTCACCTAGCTTCACGAAGACCGAAATTCGTGAAGTGCACTTCACGAACTTTTGCAGCATACTTTGCATGGTTCGTGAAGTGCCGTGAAGCATCTGTGATGTAGTGAAGTGTCTTCACGCCGACATTGCGCGTCTGCGTGAAGTCACTTCAGGACACTTCACCGCGCATCACACACCCATTTTTTGCTGTGTTTATATCTAATTGACACTTGCTGCATGATATGGGTTATTTTATGGCCCACAGAAGCTGCAGAATATTTATGATTCTGGTTTAAGTGAATATTTATGTTTGCTGTTTGTTTCCCGGTAAAACATGTTGTGAAACTTTTTTCCTTTTTTTCTTTAAAATCCATTTATGCTTAACATGTTTAACACAACTAACTTAACTTGCTTAACTTGTACATGCATATGAAAAGTGAAAATGTAGGTTCAAAAATGCAAATGACAATTGAAAAGCACAGATAAATGCAACTTACTGACAACTTTCTGCTTGCTAGAAGAAAACAGGCTGACATTTGTCAGCAAGTTGTCAGCAAGTGTCAGTGAGCTGTCAGCTAGTTGACAAAGTTAATTCAATAGCTGGCTGCAAGTTTGAGAAAGTCCTTTTTGAAAAAAAGTTGCAGAAAGGTTCTAATCGAGCTGGGCTTTTTTTGCTGTTTGTTTGGCTAGTTGCCAGTAAGCTGTATTTCCCTATGATGTGCATGAAAATCCATACCTTTATTTGGTGTATCAAAACTAGAAAATTAGCTTCATTTTGATTTATTCAGTAAAAAATGTAGTTTTACAATTTCTTGCACTGACACTGGCATGACGAAAGCATTATTCAAGAATTAAAGCTGGCTCCAGGATATACCATCTTTTGGATGCATGCATTAATTTTCAAGTCTGAATACACCCAGTAGAACATCCGCTACCGAGTAAATCGAGTATTTTCTGTAAATTTTGAACCAGTTTGAACCTATAAAAAGCAATGATGTAAAATTTGTGTTGCATATGAAATTAACCATCATTGGTAACCAAGGAGTAAGGACCTTGGTTACCAATGACATGAAAGTCGGCGGACTGTGGGTGAAAATACGACAGGTAAGTATAATATGCATGATGTATGATATATTATGCATGAAAGTAAATGACCCCCCCGCGCAGACAACACGAAGAGTCGAGAACAGCCATGCATGGCCAGACAACGTCGTGCGGTGCACAGGGATAGTACCCACAAACTTCCGATTCGCTGTGCATTGCAATGCCGAGTTTGAGCTGCAGCCCCACGAAGGCGCGCCGGACTGGACTTGCTGCAGCCGTGAACAATTTGCTTTGTTTAATTAAATTATTGCATTTCCCCATTAATATCAACTTTTCACCTGGTATTTAATTATGAAGTGACTTATTAATTTTTCACTCATGTATTCGATTGAAATTTCTATTTTTGAGTTCTTGTCATTTTATTAAGTCATTTTTAAATTTTTTGTGCAAATGTAAATTCTTAGCAAAGGTGTGAAGTCTACAGTTGGGCTTACTAAAGCATTTAAAATTTGATCATTAAGAATGGTGTGCTGTTAGTTAGAATATTTAGCGCCCTGAGGTAACCTTTATCCCCAACCGACCAAATACAATTTTATTAAGGAAATAGGTAATGGGCAGATAAAGTGGCTAAAAACTTAAATATACCATGCACGTGCACTTGACACATATAGAGCACAGCCAATAGTGAGGAGCACAGCAGTGCCCACAATAAAAATTCCTATCACCTAGGGTGATCTGGTGAACTTGAAAGTGCTGGTGTCAAGCTTGAACATGTAAAAGCCTGTGAGTTTCCGCCCAGTTCCCCACAATGACCTTGCAAATTTCCAGTGGAACACATTTTTCAATAACCTTGGTTGGGCTGGAGACTAAACATTTGCCTTGCGGCGCGGTGTGATAACACAGTGACACGCCACCTGTCCCAGATTACAGTAACCAAACAATAAAAGCCCATCTCTTGACACCAAGACGAAAAGATTATAATTACTGACATATCACATTTATTAAGTTTCACGCTCCCCCGTGTCTTAGTGACGCTGTTCAGTGATTTCATTTTATTGATAGTTTGTTAACGTTAAGTTAACGTGTCCATCCACAGGAACTTTCCAGAACCCGTTGGAGTTCCTGTATTGCGTGTAAACTTTCATACGTGACCCGATCCGTTCCAAACCTTAAAATATTGCGACGCAAAATGACGTTGTGCACTCTCCACTGGAGAGATTGACGCAAATGTTTGTAGGGTGATACATCTGCCGACTTTATGTTTTTTTAATTCAAACTTGAATGGACAAATTCCATTCAGTTCACGATACATTTTATTAGATAATTTGATATACCGTATTACCTCGAATTATCCCCCCCCTTGAATTAACCCCCCCCTCGAATTAAACCCCCCTCAAAATGGGCTGGGGAAATAATAAACCCCCCCCTCGAAATACCCCCCCCCCTTCGGAATGATGTACGTCATGTACATAATAAATACGGCATGTATGCAATGTACATGATGTATATTACTGCTTAATTGTATTGCAGCTACACATGGACATGTTTGTGTAGCTAATCTACGTTTTTATGTCCAAATATATCTTGTTTGGACACATTTATCACCTGTTTTGGGCATGCAAATGCCTACTTTTTACCATGATCCTTACGAAAATTTCTGACGAAATAATAAGACCCCCCCTCGAATAAACCCCCCCCTCGAATAAACCCCCCCTCAAATTTTGCTGGCGAAATAATAAACCCCCATGGGGGTATTTCGAGGTAATACGGTACATATCGTTATAGAAAGTCAAATTGTAAGGCTTTAAGTCGGATGTTACTGTTGCAGCCCAGACAAATTCCCCCGAAAAAATATGTATGAATTTGGCACAGGTCCAAATTCCTTGCGTTTCATACCAAAAAGATTAAAGACGTACGATTTCTGTTCGCGTCAACGATATTGGCCGATATACGATCAGGCTGTCCGTGAGATATGCAATGCAATCAAGTCAACACAAGTCTTCAACTATTTACGGTCGCTTAATCGGTATTATAGTAAATTGCCTATCTACCTAATATATATATACCAATATCTATCCTTTTTCTATGTGGCATGACAATGAACACTATCAGCAATTTCGTCTATTGAATGTTTATTTTCAGCCAAGTTATGAAAACACTATAGGTGATTACAGAACAGTAACTGCCCAAAAAGGGCGCCAAAATGAAAAATTGACAAAATTGACCCCCTCAAAATTCTCACTCTGAAAAAATAAACCCCCCGGGGCCGGGAGTATTAGAGCTCAGCGTCGATTCGACGTGAAATGACGACGTAAGATGATGTTGTGAAATTAATTACACAAATGTGGATCATGCTACCAGTCTACAATTTTCTAAGGATGCTACGTGATTCAATTTGCTCTAGTTGTGGCTGATAACACTCAGTATTGGACACGATTGAGGTATTGATTCATATATTATCCTTAGAAAATTGTAGACCCTTAGCATGATGATATGATCCCCACTTTAC
This sequence comes from Sphaerolaimus hirsutus, assembly GCA_964036195.1. Lineage (NCBI taxonomy): Eukaryota > Metazoa > Nematoda > Chromadorea > Monhysterida > Sphaerolaimidae > Sphaerolaimus > Sphaerolaimus hirsutus. The sequence goes on along the minus strand of OZ038453.1, from coordinate 4,065,353 downwards.
ATCGTCAGTGACAACAACGCTAATCCGGCCTGGTGCATGTACCAGCCGCTCGCAGCCAATCCATGCATGCCAACACGTTTGAAAAATCCGCTCAGGTGCCACTCCCAGACCTTGTAAAATGTCCTGTAAAATGTAAAATGTCATGCGAAGTGTTAAAAGTTGTGTAAAACGGCCTTTAAGCCAGAATTAGAGCTCAGCGTCGATTCGACGTGCAATGACAACGTAAAATGACGTCGTGAAATTAATAACACGAATGTGGATCATGCTACGGGTCTACAATTTTCTAAGGATGATATGTGATTCAATTCTCTCTAGTTGTGGCTGATAACACTCAGTATTGGACACGATTAAGGTATTGATTCATATATTATCCTTAGAAAATTGTAGACCATTAGCATGATGATATGATACCCACTTTACGTCGTCAGTGACAACAACGCTAATCCGGCCTGGCGCATGTACCAGCCGCTCACAGCCAATCCATGCATGCCAACACGTTTGAAAAATCCGCTCAGGTGCCACTCCCAGACCTTGTAAAATGTCCTGTAAAATGTAAAATGTCATGCAAAGTGTTAAAAGTTGTGTAAAACGGCCTTTAAGCCGGAATTAGAGCTCAGCGTCGATTCGACGTGCAATGACAACGTAAAATGACGTCGTGAAATTAATAACACGAATGTGGATCATGCTATGGGTGTACAATTTTCTAAGGATGATATGTGATTCAATTCTCTCTAGTTGTGGCTGATAACACTCAGTATTGGACACGATTAAGGTATTGATTCATATATTATCCTTAGAAAATTGTAGACCCTTAGCATGATGATATGATCCCCACTTTACGTTGTCAGTGACAACAACGCTAATCCGGCCTGGCGCATGTACCAGCCGCTCGCAGCCAATCCATGCATGCCAACACATTTGAAAAATCCGCTCAGGTGCCACTCCCAGACCTTGTAAAATGTCCTGTAAAATGTAAAATGTCATGCGAAGTGTTAAAAGTTGTGTAAAACAGCCTTTAAGCCGGAATTAGAGCTCAGCGTCGATTCGACGTGCAATGACAACGTAAAATGACGTTGTGAAATTAATTACATGAATGTGGATCATGCTACCAGTCTACAATTTTCTAAGGATGCTACGTGATTCAATTTGCTCTAGTTGTGGCTGATAACACTCAGTATTGGACACGATTGAGGTATTGATTCATATATTATCCTTAGAAAATTGTAGACCCTTAGCATGATGATATGATCCCCACTTTATGTCGTCAGTGACAACAACGCTAATCCGGCCTGGCGCATGTACCAGCCGCTCGCAGCCAATCCATGCATGCCAACACGTTTGAAAAATACAAAAAGTGCACAGTATCAAAGGCTATTCACTCATGCATTAAATTAAAACACACTAAAGTGCATATTTGCGCTCGGTTTCCGTTCGTCTTTATCGCTAAATATAGAAGTTTGTGCCGAAAAATATAAAATTCACACGTTTTCATTTCTCTATCTTATGGTGTGAAAATCGCATTTTACCGAAAATGTCATATTTGCCCAGTGTGTGAATTTTTTCCCCGACAAATGACGGTCGCGCAACTGTGAATAATATTCATACAATATTTTTTTTCGGCGCGCCTGTTGTGTGTTAGCGAGAATCGACTTTTATTACCGAAAAAATATTAGCGTGTTACTTTTCGGGCGCGATTTGACCTCTCAGGTAAAATAAACAAATGGTGAGCGACCGAAATCTTGCTGTAATTGTCGGTAGTTTTTATGTGTGTGAATTGTAAATGTGATAATGTGTGAATTCAGCTGCAACGCTGATTCCAAGGCCATTATCAGTTACGCGAACAGAAATCATGCGTCTTTTAACTTGTTCCTATGATACGCAAGGAACTTGGCCAAGTTAAGGGGGGCAGGCCTGATACGCACATCTGCCCGTTACGCACATTTGCCCGTTTTTTTCACTTGACACTTTTTCAAGTGATTTTCAGATATGAGTAAAGTGAAAAAAAGTTGCGCTATGACATTAGTGAACTTTTTTCACTTCACTCATATCTGAAAATCACTTGGAAAAGTGTCAAGTGAAAAAAACGGGCAAATGTGTGTAACGGGCAGATGTGTGTATCAGTTAGGGTGTCAAATTTCCGTTTTCTGTTTTCCATTTCCGTTTTCCGCAGGCAATTTTTTTCTGTTTTCCGTTCCGTTTTCCGGCTGCTGAAATTTTTTTTCCGTTTTCTGTTCTGTTTTCCGGCAACTTTTTTTCCCGTTTCCGTTTTTCCGGCTCATTTTCCGTTTTCCGCCTCAATTTCCAGTTTTTCCACCTTTTTTCCATCTTCCGCCTCAATTTCCAGTTTTTCCACCTTTTTTCCATGTTCCGCCTCAATTTTCCATTTTTCCGCCTCATTTTACCTTTTTCTGGCTCAACTTTCTGTTTTCTGATCAGCCAAACTGGTAAAAATTCATGCAGATTGTCAATGATGTAAAATTCTATTTCCAGCAAAATTACTGCAGATTTTTTCCACTTTTCCAGCAAAATTTCTGCAAATTTTATCTGTTTTCCAGCAAAATTTCAGGAAGTTTTTCCATTTCTGTGCAAATTTGATTTTTCCGTTTCCGTTTTTCCGGCCTCTTTTTCCGTTTTCCGGCCGCAGAAATTTTTTTTCCGTTTCCGTTTCCGTTTTCCGCCAAGTGCAAATATTTTTCTGTTTTCCGTTCCGTTTTCCGGCCGCTGAAAATATTTTTCCGTTTCCGTTTCCGTTTTCCGTAAAAAAATCTTTTGACACCCTAGTATCAGTGCACCCCTAAGTTAAGGTACGTTAAGTTCACACTCGTATAAAAATCCCGTAGAACAATGACTCCAAAAAAGTTCGCCGAGTTTAAAAATGATATATACTGCTTAAACTCCTTGGCACTTTTTTGGCGCTTTTTTTAGACACTAGCGCCAAGCGCCAGTGGCACCATGGCATCATGGGGTGCCAAAAACGCCATGGTGCTTTTCCGTAGCACAGTGCCAAGCGCCAATGGCGCCACCGCAAAAAGGAGCCAAGCGCCAAAAGTGCCATTGCGCTTTCTGCTTTGTTGCTAGGGCCAGGCGCCAGCGCCGCGGCGATTTTACATCACTACCTGCATGATATTTGCGATGAGTCTCAAAACAGTACTGTAAAAGTAAAACTCGTTTTTTTCATTCAATATTTGAAAAAAAGTATTAAATACATAGGGTTCAAATGCGACCACAGTCCCGGTAGACGCTTCGGCAAAATTCCGGGACTGAGGCGGTACCGGTCCCAATCGCGACACGCCGACACCCCAGTACCGGTCCCGATAAACAAATTTTCTGGTTCCGGTCGCGGTCCCGGTACCGGCCCAAAAACTGGTCCCGCTTGAAACCGTGTATTACCCCATTGAATGAAAGCACTTGTTCATTGTTATGCTTGTTCTCATTCAATTTATTAGTGCCTGACATTTTAGATTAGTGATATCATATCATATATTTACGTCAAACCAGATTATGATTCTGGATTTGAATCAAATCCATGCCATAGTGAACACGTTTCTCTTGTTCATTTCAAATGTAACACATCTTTTTGCAGATGTTCATTGATTTATGTCATGTTGGGCATTGCGTTGGCGAGGGTTTATATTTTCGGTATCCATTCACATTTCCCAATGCGCACTTACACAATCAATGAATAACAGTCACAGCAAAAAATGGGTTTGTGAAGTGTGTGGAAGTGAGCTCTGTGAAGACACTTCCACTCACTTCCACACACTTCACGAAGTTTTCGGTGAAGTGTCTTCCACTCACTTCACCTAGCTTCACGAAGACCGAAAGTCGTGAAGTGCACTTCACGAACCTTTGCAGCATACTTTGCATGGTTTGTGAAGTGCAGTGAAGCATCTGGAATGCAGTGAAGTGTCTTCACGCCAACATTGCGCGTCTGCGTGAAGTCATTTCAGGACACTTTACGGCGCATCACACACCCATTTTTTGCTGTGAGTCGGATGTCGCTAATTTGTAGGACAAAGTGGCGGCCAGTTTGCAAATTTGCAAATATTGTCACTTTGTGGTGATTATTGCTTTTCAATATTGCTTTACAATTCCATGCTCATACTAGGGTTCCATGAACAGTTGAGTTGTTTAGCTGTTAAAAATACAATGAGCCCCCCTCCAATAAAGCAACCCCTAAAAATGTGCTGAAAACAATAAAGCGACAGTCACCTTAATAGAGTATCTACGGTATGTTCATATAATTAAATATGTATATATTTTGCAGCATCTACAGTGTCTATGACATGTCTAGTCCATGACATCATAGTAACAGTTTAATCAAAAGATGATATTCCCAAGGGTAATATTATATTTACTATTCATCACTATATTTTGCTGGAAACAATGCAGCTCAATAAAAAGTTTGTCATATTTATCATACAATATGTCTATATAAATGTCAGCAAATTTTCATGCACAGGGTTGGCAAAATCTCAGAAAAAATACATAAAAAAAAGAAATGAAATGGAAAATTGAAGAATAAAATAAAACAAAACGTGGATAAAATAAAAATAAAATACAATTTTTATACAATTTTACTACAATTTTTGGAAAAAGAATTTTACTAAAACCAGCCCTGGTCACCAGTGACGTTTTGTTTGAAAGTCACATAATTATTCAGAAAACATACAATCAATTTCAGAATTTAAAGACAAATGTGGATCATTTATAAACAGTTATTACTACAAAGGAAGCTGCTACATTTGGCATGTTGTGAGTCATATTCCTCAATGTCCGCAAATCCTCGAATAAGACACCCCCCATGAATAATTCCCCCTAGAATAACTCCCCCCTGCTTTTGAGGTGAGGAAAAAATAACTCCCCCTTCAATAACTTCCCCTCTTGAATAACGCCCCACTCTGGATGAAAACGATACAATACTAAAAAACAAAAGAATATTAGCATGGAGCAGCGGCAGCAGATACATTAAATATGTGTATGCAGTGTAACTGTAGACACATATTTTTATTGTCGTTGGACAGTTAAATACCTGAAATACACATGAGTTTACAAACTGCACCCATACAATGAATTAAGTCCAAGTTTCATAAGAAACAATAACTCCCCTTCCCTCGAATAACTCCCCCTTGAATAACTCCCCCTCAAAAACGTCTGAGGAAAAAGTAACTCCCCAGGGGTCTTTTTCGAGGATTTACAGTGCCTCAAGGTCCTAAAAGAAATTATACAAATGAGTCATACTTACTTGAAAAAATATTTGAATCAATTTTCAAAACAATGAGAACTTATATCTGTTAAACTGCTTTTATGGTTTAAATTATCCTGATGAAAAATCAGGTTTGTGGCCAAATATGCCACACTGCGTATGTGCAAATGTGCAAAAGTACTGCAAAAGTACGCTTTGTTAGCTCATTTGTCTTAAAGCAATGACACATTCAGTGAATGGTTGAAGATTCAATTTTGCCTGGTGCCACTCCCAGACCCTGGAAAAAGCCCTGTAAGATATCAAATGATATGCAAAGTGTCAAAAGTCATGGAAAATGCCCTGCAAATTGGCAAACTTACATCATACTGTTTCATTCATACCATTTATGAAAATTTTGCAGATTTGGTCAGAGAAATTCCCAACACTTGAGTCAATGTTTGCAAATCAGGCTTCCCTGTGCACTGACATGGTTGGCTACACTTCTGGCTGGGCTGTGATTCCTGACCAAACCACAATGGTTAGTGTATGTCTGTACTGTGCATTGATGCTATCAAAGGACCTGTGTTTCCTTTCAAATAATTTCAGTTGCCAAAATTTTGGCATAAGGCCACTGTGATCTTGATAGTTTGCGTGTTATATCATTTCCATAATATAGATGCCAGATACTATAATGACTCATATATTTGGTTTTGTTTGCCCAGTTTCTTCTCAGCATAGACAGTGGACTTTTATTGGTACATTTGTGGTTGAAGGCAAGAAAGTGTATTACTCAATAGTTATCAGAACATATTTACATTGTGAACACCCTCAACTACTTTTTAGCTGTGTATGCTACTGGAGGGGGGGGGGGGGGTATGTACTATCTATCTGAACCCCTAAATCCAAATCCGCAGGACCCCTGCTGAAGTGCCATCACTTAGACACCTGATTCTTGCATAATGTTTCATCACTCAATGCAGACCAGCTTTTTTACAAATTTTTCAAAATGGAATTCTTTTGCTCTTGCCGGAAAATGAAACAGAAACATAATTTTTTTGCACTTGCTGGAAGGCAGAAGACAGAAATACAAAATAGAAAGTGTAAAAATTGCAGAAATTTTCCCAGAAATGGGAAAAATTGCAGAAATTTAGCTGGAAACAGCAAAATATTACATAATTGAAAACCTGCATGCATGTTCACCAGTTTGGTTGTAACAGAAAACAGGAAGTTTAACCAGAAAACAGAAAAAGCCTGAAAAATAAAGGCAGAAATAGAAAAAAATTCACAATTTGAAAACAGAAATTTAAATGGCATATTTTTTGCCTGCAGCAAGAGGAACAGAAAATTGACACCCTATTACAGACCCATGTTGGCCATTGTTGCAATGGCATTAGTGACATTCTGTGAGCTTGGCTCTGCATTGCTGAGGCTCACATGTTAATTGGCACCTCGGATAGAGACTGCCATTGCTCAGAGCCCTGTGTGTGCAACGGTGTGACCATACTGGCTTGAACCTTCTTGAGCCTATGTGAACACACTGCCCTAGACTGTCTCACATCGACACTGGTGGTACCACCCGAACTGGAACCTGCGGCATTGTTGAACAATAGCTGCAGCCTGCGCACCTGTCCAGATGAAGCAACAAGTGTGAGCACACCATCAGAGTGTGTCCACGACACAAAAATGTGAGCGGGACAAAACAAAATGGGCCCACCTGCAGCCAGTGTGAGTTGCTTCCAGCACCCAGTGCCATTTGCAGAGCAAGAGCTCAGCAAAAAGCCAGTGACTGGAATGCCACCCACAACAGGGCAGCGTGATAGAATCAATCAACAAATGGTAGGAACCAGGATGGCCAAAAAGCGCAATTGCCAGCAAAGATAGCACAGAGACACTGGTCTGCCAACTACTCAAATTGCTGAAAAAATACTCCCAGCTAGTGTCAGAGGAGACAATCACCATAGAAGATGCATAATGGTAAGACACTGCCCACAGCAGCAATGAGGATTCCCTAGCCAATGAGTCACTGATTTAGCCATGAATCTAGCCATGGCAGTTAACCTTCCCCATGGCATCCCCCACCGAACAGAAAATGCAGACATTGGATCTGGCTGCAATGGCAACCATGTTCCAGCAGATGTTCAAGCAACAACAGCAGCAGATGACACAAATCATTAAAATGATTGCCAACCACATGACATCGAGTTCCTCACAACGATCCCCTCAACAACAGAACACAAGTGCAGTTATGATCAATGGAAGTGAATGACAGATGACTTGTTGGAAATGATTACATAGGGAACACCACTGCAACAAATAATCAAATACATTGAATACTTTGTGACTTGCCCAGAAGATGGCTTGCAGCTATTCAGTGAAATCCCCCCACCCAAAGAGAGAATTTCAGTTGGGCATGTCTCAACAGCAGCCGGCAAACAACTGAAGTTTGACACAGACAAAAATGGCTAGATAGGGGCCATTTAAATATTGGTTGCACATGGTAACCCAGCAAGCAATCAGGATCCCTGATTGCCAGCAACAATTCTTCTGGAACAATGTACTCATGCAATGCCTGGAAGCAGAGACCAAGAAGCAATACCAAGTGATCTGCCCCAATCAAAGGCACCATGTGCTCCATGTGATAGACAAATTAACTGGGATATACTGACTGGAACAGCAGCTGCACTCTGCGACAGTTTGGTATGACCTAAAGGCCATCCCCAGGAAATCCGTATCCAGCTTCACACCCGACTATTAAAAAATTTCCACCATGTCGGTGATTAGGGTGTCAAATTTCCGTTTCCGTTTTCCGTTTCCGCCTTTCTGCAGGAAAATTTTTTACCTTTCCGTTTTCCGTTTTCCGGCAGCCGAAAATTTTTTACCTTTCCGTTTTCCGTTTTCCGGCAGCCGAAAAATTTTTACCTTTCCGTTTTCCGTTTTCCGGCAGCTGAAAATTTTTTACCTTTCCGTTTCCGTTTTTCCAGCCCATTTTTCCGTTTTCCGGCTGAAAAATTTTTACCTTTCCGTTTCCGTTTTACCAGGCCATTTTTCCATTTTCTGGCTCGATTTTCAGTATTCTGGCATTTTTCCATTGTTTTTCCAATCTGTATTTATCTTCAATTGGCTCATCCCATTGTGTTGTTTTTGTCTCTTGGAGCAGCATTGACAACTGGGATTTCAGGGTCAGTGAAACAGGTGCTGTGAACCCAATTGGGTCATATGCTGACACCAATAATTTATTCAAGTTTCATCTGGTTGGTGTTGTGATGCTGTCAATTTGCAATTTTGGTGTTGATATTGCCAGCATGTCCGTTTGGTGATTTTATTTCATGCCCATTACTGCAACAATTTTATTCACCTTTGGACTCCTGTCGTTTTCTGCTATTTCATTCATGACTGATCTGGAGTTTGACAGCCATTCCCTCATGTTTATAGAACATTGGTCAAATAACGCTTTGACTTTGTAATATAGTTCTAAAGCTTCAACTTCATTCGTGACACTCATGATGAAGTTATCGACGTAAATGTTGTTTATTATCATCGCCAACTGGTTTTGTTCCCCTTCATTTTCTTCATATTCATTCATGTTGTTTATTGTCACATTTAAATGGTATTTTATGACTGCTCCCAAAATTGCTGGGCTGCAGACAAGTCCAAACAGTATGCGTTTAAAACAAAGTACTATTAAGTTATTTTCAGTTACTGGTTTTGAGGCATCTTTCAACCAGAAAAATTGTGTGTAAATAGTCTCTAGCTTGGTCATGCAATCCTATTTGCAAAAATGCCTTTTCAATATTGGCAATTAATGCTAGATTGCCTGCCCTGAACCTCAGGAGTAGGCCCAGTGTTAATGGTGTTGTAATTGGTCGTCTAAAAAGGCACTTGTTGAAACTGGGCTTACCTGCCGACCCATTGTACACAATTCTGCATGATGTCGATTTGCCCAGCGTGATTACTGGCTGGTGTGGCAGGTAATGAATCCCCTTGTTGTCTGTTTTGTCGTCACAGATCTCAATTATTCCCTTTTCTAGTTGGTCATCCAAAACTTTCCGGTATTGTTCGAATAAGTTTGGATCTTTGTTGAATCTTCTTATCAGTGATTTAAACCACACCAAGGCTTCTGCTTTTCCCCTGGGGAAGGTTACTGATACTCTCTTTATACGACCAGTCAATATAGTATCGTTTGTTGTTGTCATTGAATTTTATGCTATTTATTATCATCTCCTCTGCAATGTTGTCATCAATTGCATAGGGGTCATCAGTGACTCCCACTGCTTCTAGACTGTGAAATTGTCATAGTGTTTCCTTTCCTATGGCCACTATGGCTACTTTTTGATGATTTTTTGTTGGTTCAGTTAAGCTTGAACTACAAGTGAAGTTACAGGCATGATCCATAGTTGCAGAATGTACAGCTACCACAATCAAAGCCAAATAGGCAAACCTGCATGCAGGTTTTCCTTCTGCAAATTTGTCTATTACCGTGCTAATTTCACTTTATTTTTTTCCGTTTCCGTGAAAATTTTGCTTTCCGTTTTCCGTTTTCCGGCATTTCATTTTTCCGTTTTCCATTTGCCGGCCAACAATTTTTTTTACCTTTCCGTTTTCCGTTTTCCGCTGAGTGAAATTTTTTTACCTTTCCGTTTTCCGTTTTCCGGCAGAAATTTTTGTTTTACTTTTCCGTTTTCCGTTTTCCGTAAAGTGAAAAAATTTTACCTTTCCGTTTTCCATTTTCCGTGAAAAAATTTTTTTGACACCCTATCGGTGATACAATGTCAGACCATGACCGCGAGCACAAAATTGGCAAGAAGTTTTTTGCAGAAGTCTCAATATTGGCAGTCCCAGCCTCCTGCTGGTACATGTGGGAGTGGTGCTGGCAGGAGGAATGCTGCACCCTTGACATGGCCATCACAAAGATGGATGCAGCATGCCTGAATGTCGAACAAATCAAAAAGCAGCACAGGGAAGGGCTGAAAGACCAGCAAAGCCAACCCCTGTACAGTGGAAGCTGGCAGTCTGAGCTAAAAGTTCAAAGTGCAACAGCAATGAAACCATGGGCATCAGAACAGCATTTGATCGAAATTCCCAGAAAGGTCCTTGGTGCACTATTTGCATGCACCAAGGACAGATGCCACATGCCCCAAACAAGTGCTAAATGAACAGTGAATCCCCAGTGCCAACCAGACAGGGCAGACAGAAGACAATGAGTCATCGGCAACTACAAATCAGATGACGAACAAGACAAATGGCCAAATCTCAAGGATTGGATGCCAGTGGTGCCAAGTGCAAGAGAAGGTACCACCCAAATACCCAAAACAAACACCAACCCAATCACCATAATCATGTTCATGTTCATGGGAGTTCCAATCATTGGGTGCATCAACAAAGGTTGCGATATTGGCTTGTTCATCGAAGATTCAGCACTGAAAAGGATCTGGAAGATGGCAAAAGTTGACCCAGAACAAGAATGTGCAAAATTCCACCCATACACAAATCGCCATATTTCCACCTTGGGGCACATAATGAAGCAGGATTGCTCAAGCGTAAAGTCGGCATACATTTCATCCTACAAAATCGGAAAGTTAGAATTTGCTTGTTAACTTGTGTCCCTCCCGGATGCTTGGAATTAAAAAAGAAAATAATATTAAAAAAGATAAATGGGCATTTCACCTCGTTGGTGCATGCAACACCCTATTTATCAACATTATAAACGTTGCTCATTGCAAGCAAAATAATTTTACCATTTTAACTAATGTTTTAACGTTTTTGTTTTTATTATATTATTTCATTTGTTGGCTCTGTTCCAATGGAAGAGTCCATGTATGAGAACTTGGCAGCTGGCCAAAATTTCAAAATCAGTGATAAACATGTATAAAATAGGCTAACACTAGCTATATAACCATGTATATATACAAAAATAGTGATCACGAAGGTGGAAATGGAGCAAATTTTGATGATTTTTAGCTATTTTTCAGCTTTCACTCTCAGTCGTATAATACACAGCTGGTAAGTTGGATGAGGGCCAAATTCTTATACATGACCCAATCCATTTCAATCCTTAAAATATTGTGATGCAATATTGGCATCATGTACTCTCCACTGGAGAGATTGACGCAAATGTTTGTAAGGCAATACGTCTGCCAACATTATATGATATTATATGAGAGTCAAGCATCAAACACCAGATGGCCAGTTGCACAGTGACATGCTTTCAGCAATTGTGAAAGTCATGGGTTCCGTCCCAGCAGGACATCCACCTTTGATCGGGGGAGTGGCAATCTGGGGACTACTGCAGATAGTGTGCACTGCCCACTGCAAGCTGGAAAGGCTGTCACAAGGATACACAGAGACATTGGCAAACCAAGTGGCACCCATGAAGGATGTTGGCAGTGGCAGGAATCCCCTGACCCAAGCCATAGCAAATGCACCCAGGAATCATACCAGCTCCAGTCAACATACTCAACCATCTGACCACAAAGTAAACCCCTATCAGGCTAAATACATCGACCACACCCAGGCTATTGGGATCAAGGGCAGTAACCACAAAGGAGAACCCATTACCCCTAGCACTGCTGAAACCGGGCTATTGAAAGAGTGCAACCAACTATGCCAGATGGTCAAAGTGTTGGAAGCAAAACTACAAGTGGAGCAAAAGGAGAAGTAGTTGGTGGCAATGCTCGCAACCAACAGTGACAACTGTATCATGCAGTGGTTGGGGCTGACATCACAGCAGGAATGAGCAGCCAATCAAGAATGACCCAATGCATTCAGCAGTCACAGTACACAAAATAAGGCAGCAGAACATACGACACAACCCCCATCATCCCCACCAAAACCAACGTACAAATTCTCCATTTACTGGGTTATCCTGACCAGCTGCACCACTCTGGGGACACTTCAGTCAAAGTACAACTGCCAGCCAGTTCACCAGCTATGCCATTCAATGGATAAAGTTACTGCAAGAAGAAGTGCAAGAGACACTAGGGCTGGGTGATACAGCACTATAATTCCACGATTCGGTGATATGATTTTTTGTGAAGTTGTTTTTGGTTTCATCCCTTTTCATGCTTTGCTTTCTGTCAGTTCCCCCCAGTAGGGTGAACTTGGGGGGGGGGGACTGTTGTAGTGGCACTACAGTGTATTTATTAACATGTATTTACTCATCAGTTGATTGCTGCCACACGCTGACAACTCGCTGCCGAGTGTAAACAACTGCTTGTCAGCTTGTTGTCTCCTAGCTGGCAGCGAGTTGTCAGTAAGGTACTATTCCCTGTGGTAAGAATAAGTTGACCAATTGTGTATACCGTAAATACTCTATTAGTACAACCCCCTCCAAGCTTGTGACCCCCAACCTCCAAAATCACTGGTTCATGTGTCTAACTATCCCAAGTATTTTTAGTAATATATCTTCTTATATTACATAGTTTTAGCTATTTTTACCTACTTTTAATGATTTTTCTCCCTTTTCTTCCTTCTATACCTTGAAAAAGCCTATACAATGTCATGCTCACACTTGAGATACGTAGACAGTTGGGTCGTTGAGTTGAGGCAAAATAAAAATGTGACCCCCTCTATTAATGTGACCCCTCGAAGAGTGCAACCCCCAAAAATGTGCTGAAAACAATAATGTGACAGTTGCCTTAATAGAGTATTTATGGTAACTGTATTCATTCACAGTTGGCACTGGGACACAAGGAATCTGGTTATCAGATGCCCAATGGCAATGTCAGATATGCATTACGCCGGCTTGACTATCCCCAATACATGGGCAGCAAACTTACATGGCACTGGTGCGTTCTATTGTTGTGTGGGTATTTGTTCTTTAGGTTCTGTAGGTTCCTTAATATTTGGATTTTTACATTTTGGGAACCAGCTTCCCCTATCTTAATTGACAGAATCATTATATAATATGTGAAAATTGGCTCAAGTAAACAAACAGCACCACAATCATTAAAGAGAACAGGCAATAAGTGTGAAAATTTGGATTTACCCTAAATCCTCAAATAACACCCCAGTGGAGTGATTTTTTCCTCAGACATTTTACAGGGGGAGTTATTCAAGGGGGGAGTGAATTTTTCCTCTGCAAACTTGGACTTAATTCATTGTATGGAGCCAGTATGTAAACTCATGCTATTCAAATATTTAACTGTACAACAACAGCAAAAAATGTCTATATATACACTGCGTACACATCATGTATCTGCTGTCGTTGCTGTAGGCTAATATTCTTTTGTATTTTTCTTTGTATCATTTTCATCCGGAGGGGGGGAGTTATTCTAGAGGGGGGAGTTATTCGAGGGGGGGTCTTATTGCGGATTTGCGATTTGGATGACTTAGGATTTGCGGTACATCGGGTGGGCGCGCCAGCGCCATCCCTCGCTGCCGAGGGAGGGCGCAAGCGACCCACCCATAATATGGTCAGAGACAGCAAAATGCGGAAAATCGAAAATTAAAACTCAAATAACTTTAGAACGCCATTAGATACAAGGCAACCGTCTACGCCGTTGGAAAGCCCGTGTCGGAAAGTATATTGACTCCAATTCTCAAACCGATTGGTTGAACTGGAAAAAAGTTTTTCAAGAATTTCGTTCTGAGGTGCTGTTCTTGTTCTTGTTGTTGTTGTTGGGATGAAAAACTTCAAACTGCAATAACTTCCCTGTAACACAACCGATTTTATTGAATAATGGCTCATATGAAAGAGCTTATGATGCAATTTATTATTTTACAAAAAATTTGTTACAGGCTCCGCCCACTTTAGGACAGTAGCGGTTTGAAATCTTAAAACATGAATAAATTTAAAATTTGAATACAAAGTATGCAATAAAAAAAATTTGTTGATGTGCGCTGGGACAAGAGCTTTCAAATGAGCTCTTTTTGGCTAATTTTGATTGAGATTTAGAAAAGTTATTTGAGTTTGCGTGTTTTGTGTAAAATGCGCATGTGTGCTGAAAGTGCTGCTTGATTTTATACTGGGTCCAGTTTAGTTAAAAACGGATTTCGCGTGACAAGTAGATGCTAATAAATAAAAAAGTTTTTTTAAATTATTTTATTTTTCAAACTTTTTAATTTTAGATGTTTATTTTTTTAAAGTTATTGAATTTTTAAATTTGAAAATAATTTATTTTGTTTTTTTTAAAATTTAATGAACGCAAAATTTTTTTAAACTTGTTTATCTTAAATTTTGTTTTAAATTTTCAAATTTTAAAATCATTATTATTACTTTTTATATATTTTTTTAAAATTATTATTTTTTGTTATACTCTAGCTTTTATATTTGTTTCTTTGTTTTAACATATTTTTATTAAAAAATAAACACAAAAAAAATACTTATATATTTTTAATAAAATTTTTTTTTTGAAAATGTGTTTAATTTTTTATATAAAAAAATGTGTTGATTTTTTGTTTGAAAATTAAAATGAATAAATAATTTTTTAAGTTATATTTGAGCTTTTTATCATTTTAAATTATTTGCTTTTTAATTTTATTCCTATCTACTTTATTCTTATAATTTAATTTATATTAAAATCATAATAAATTAATTATTTTTATATTTAAATTAATGTAATTTTTGTAATATTTTTTTTATTTTGGTTAGTTTCTACTATTTTTATTTTAGTTTAAATTGAATTATATTAAAGAAAATTGAAAAAAAATTGCTGATTTTTGGGGTTGAAAATTGATACACTTAAATAATTTTTTAAAACTATATTCAAGTTATTATCATTTTGAATTATTTGCTTTTTAATTTTATTCTTATCTACTTAATTTTTTCAATTCAATTTATATTAAAATAAAAAATGAATTATTTTTATATTTACATTTAACTTTTATAATTTTTTATTATTTTGGTTTTGATTTTAGTTTAATTTTAATTGTATTGTATTAAAAAAATTTAAAACAATTTGTTGATTTTTTTTTTTTGAAAATTAGAATAAATAAATAAGTTTTTAAAATTATATTTTAGCTTTTATCATTTTAAATTATCTTTTTAATTTTTTTCTTATCTACTTTTTTAAAATTTAATTTACATAAAAATCCAAATAAATGAATTATTTTTATATTTAAATTGAATTTTTGTAATATTTTTTTTTGGTTATTTTTTATTATTTTGATTTAAGTTTAAATTCAATTTTTATAATTTTTTTATAATCAAAAAATTTTTACACATTGATTTTATTTTACTTAAATTATTTTTTATCATTTTTGTTTAAATTTTACTTTATACTCTAGTCACTAGTGTATAATAAAAAATTTGGAAATGGTATTCATCTTCCACTTACATTTTCCGATAATTACAATAGCTTTCACATCATGTATTTACTCAACCAGGGATGTATCCAGGATTTTTGAGCGGGGGGGGGCTGCTTGTTTACGGAGGCCGGCGAGGGGGGGGGGCTCAGCCCCCCCCTAAAATTATACCTACATAGTGGCGAAATGGCGCCATGGCGCTGGCGCCTTTAGTAGGCGCCACGCCATGGCGCCATTGGCGTTGGTGTCAGCGCCATGGAACGCTGTATATGTATGTAGATATACATACAAAACAGCAAAAACACAACATTGAATGTATTTACAACGATTTGCGGTCACATGAAGCAAATCGAATGATAATATACCTTATGTCTGGTGAAGAATGCGCGCTTGCGCGCAAAATTATTTACGCAGACGTTAAAAAAGTCGGAATTTTCCGGTCACTTTCTGGTCTCGCCCCGGGAGGGGGGGGGCTGCAGCCCCCCCCCGCCCCCCCCCTGGATACGGCCCTGTACTCAACATTTTCCATATTCATAGTCAAAGTTGTGGTATTATGGACCACACACCACACATTTGTGGTTTTCTAAATCATGACATCATCGTTGATATTAATAATGGATATCCTAGTGGGCCCGTGGCCACCAAAAAGAAGTATATCCCATTAAAAATGGCTAAAGCCAACAAAAAGTGGACGCCATATCCAAACATGTATGCCTTTGAATGCAGAAAAGTAATATATATCAAAAAAATCTTGCCATTTTAAGATTGAGCTATCAAAAGAAGTATATCAAGGGTAATTTATACCTTTATTAATGATATAAGTAGGCTATCAACACAGCAAATTTTATCACAAGGATACAATTTCACCAAACTTTTGCATGGCAGCGTGAGCTTTTTGTATCTTTCAAGTGTGCAGCACATTGACTCAGCTCACACTGACATGCAAAAGTTTGGTGAAATTGTATCCTTGTGATAAAATTTGCTGTGTTGATAGCCTACTTATATCATTAATAAAGGTATAAATTACCCTTGATATACTTCTTTTGATAGCTCAATCTTAAAATGGCAAGATTTTTTGATATATATTACTTTTCTGCATTCAAAGGCATACATGTTTGGATATGGCGTCCACTTTTTGTTGGCTTTAGCCATTTTTAATTTAAATGTGTGGTCAGCAGTACAGTGACACGATCAAATCATTCAGGTCACTGCATTGGTTCCCTTCTGTAGTGCACCATATGATGAATTTTAGGACACAAAATAATAGTGTTGAGGTCAATGTTTTTTAATATGACACAGGATAAATCCCGATGGAAGGATGTGGCCACAAGAACATGATAACAGGATTGTCAATGATTACTGGAATGGTGATGGTGTAAATAGTGGCATGTGGGGTGATACTGCTGGTATTGGTGACTTGTGAGTTTACAGCACTGAATCTAGTTGCCTGAAGAGAAATCCACAGAAAAATAGTCGCATTTTTGAACAACCCTTGCATATGCATGCATCTCTATCCTGATCTACAGAACATTGCCATATGCATGCAAATGAGAACATTTTTTGACAGATTTTAAAACAGAGGTTTAACACAGTGTTCTCATGTATTCGCTGTAAAATATTCTGTAAAATAACAACCTGACAAAATAAATTCATGGTGAAAGATGGTTAGAAAATTTTTGAGAAATCATCCGCATCATGTTTCTGATGAATGATGAAAACAGGGGTCTCCTAGGGGGGGGGGCTGGGGGGGGGCTGCCCCCTCCCAAATCTCCCAGCTATTTATCTATATATTTTGGAGGCCGCTCAGCTATCTACATGGTCCGACTGAAAAGTCCCCGCTGAGTGCTCGCCATTTGCGCTAGGGGTAAGCTACTGTCATAAAATTTTAACACGTTAATATATCAGGTGTTTTGAGTTTTCATCTAAAATTTCACTCCTCTAGCTCCACCCACTGCGGAACTGTGGGGGTTACAATTTCGGTCATTTTGTACTGATGTACAAATGGTGCTCTAGCTCAATGCTGCTTTTAGTTGTGATCATGAAACTTTGACTAGTGTAAGCCACCAGTGTTGGCAGTGTGCCAGCACTAACCAACATTAGCTATGATATCATAAGCCTAGTCCATATTGTCATTACTGTCACTACTCTCACTACCAAATTATCATTCTGCCTCTCCCTCTCAAAAAGTGGTTTATATTTACAGGATGCATTTTGCATGCCCACTGATGTTGATCACAGGTAATGTGTCCACTACAGATTAGTAATGAAACATAGGGAAATTTTGAACACATAACTCACTTACTGACCATTTCAAAACAACATAAAAATCACTGCATTGCATCATGATCTCAGATGATCAACAAAAACACCCATCACAGTCCCCACGTTTCTTGCACATCATCCTGATCTGCATATTCATTTTACTATAATAGCAATAATGTTGATAAAAGTGTTGAATATAATCAGCACATTACCAACACTGGTGGCTTACACTAGCCAAAGTTTTCATGATCACAACTTAAAGCAGTATTGAGCTAGAGGACCATTTGTACATCAGTACAAAATGACCAAAATTGTAACCCCCACAGTTCCGCAGTGGGTGGAGCTAGAGGGGTGAAATTTTAGGTGAAAACTCAAAGCACCTGATACCTTAACCTGTCGAAATTTTATGACCGTAGCTTACCCCTAGCGCGAATAGTGAGCACTGCCCGGGGACTTTTCAGCCGGACCATGTATCTATCCCGGAGGCAAGTTTTTTGGCTGCCTATCCCCCACATTGGCCAGCTATCTACCTTTCCGGAGCGATTTTTGAGAAATTTCGGCCCAATTTTCACTCAAAATCGCTAATTTTTGTGCTTTTTATAGTTTTTCGCCTTCGAAATCGCCGCTTTCGCCTATACACATGTTTATATATCTAGTTTTAGCCATTTTTAGCCTATTTGAGCAACCTTTAACCTGTTTTTAGCGGTTTTTCCACCTTTCTGCCTTCAATGCACTGAAAAAGCCTATATTTGGCCCCCGTGAGCCCCCCCCCCCAGCAAAAAATTTCAGCTATCTATCCCTCCGGAGGAGCGATTTGCTGTCTACCCAGCCCCCGCGATGGCCAAAATCTTAGAGAAGCTTGGATGAAAACACTTTTTTCACACAAACACATTATCTTTGGTGAAGCAGTATTAAAATCCAGAAAAATCTGGAGCTTCAGTGAAATTACTTTAGCAAAGTTGAGTGCTTTTTTAGGAAAGTTTGAGGCCTATGTTATTCTTGGGATTAATGTTTAGTAAGAACCAAATTGTTTTGCAGTCTCTTAAAAACTGCAATAAATATGAAAATAATTCTCCCTGGCAGAGGTGGTTGTTCACAGTGTATAGTGTATGGCTTTAGGTGGCTTAATGATTTGAACATTCAATACATGCAAGTGATTGACAAATTAGCATGGACAATCATGAAATACAGCCACACTATTCCACATACAGTACATGAACTCATTTTTTATACAATCAACGCAGTGGTGATACATGGCCAGGGGGCACTCCCAGACCCTGTAAAAAAGCCCTGTAAAATGTCAAATGTCATGCAAAGTGTCAAAAGTCATGGAAAATGCCCTGCAAAACGGCAATCATGTTCCATTGACTGACATTTGACATCAAATGACATTTGACATTTTCCAGGACATTTTCCAGGGTCTGGGACTGGCTCCAGGTGTGTATGTGTGCCAGTACAGGGGGCCAATGCGTGCGGTTGGCAAGGCTAAAGGAGTCCTTGGGAGTGAAACAGGTCAAGAGGCTGCCTTTCAATTGGAGCTGCATGAAGCTGTGCGAAATCTAGGCGATTGCACACTTTTGTGCTATGGCATCAGGCTGTGCCAATCGTTCAGCTATTCTAAGCAGGTGTGTTAAGAATTGAGTCATAATAGATAAATACATGAGAATCATATTTACTGTGTTTAGCAAGTAAATGTAAATACGTTTTAATGACTTTGTTGGATTTAAGGGTTGAGTGGTTTTGGTTGGTGAGTATTCATAGTGTTCCCTCGATGGTTGCCATCACACAGCTATATTCAATCAGATGTGGAAGTAGTATTACTGAACAAACATCACGATTCCCAACAACTTTGTTCTACTTGACTAATGGAAATTTTCATTGAAAATGCTAAAATGCAGCTACTCCACTGCAAGCTGCACCGACTCGTCGCGAATGACAGCTACATGCCCCTGCTGCTGGAGACAAACCCCCTCTTTGACCACTACGAGCTGGTGGCCGATGACCAGTGGTGAATGTGCAATTTGTGCAATTTGTAACCTGCCAAAGTGGTGTAGTCCAGCGACATTCCACCTTAGAATTAAGTCTGCCATATCCCATCTAAAAAAAGAACAAACATAAACATTTTTTTCCATCATTCATCAAATTGCTTTGATAAATATGTTGAACATTTTTTCTGTTTGTTCTTCTATTCAGATGGCATATGGTAGATGTCATTGTAAGGTGTAATGTCGCTGGAGTATAAACCAAAAAGTGTTGAGTACAATGATGGATGACAGTGGGCTACGCATTATACAGGGTGCGGCACTTAAGACCACCACTTGAGATTTTGAATAACTGGACACTGGGTCACCGGACAAAAGTAAAATTTTAGGTGAACATTGACAACTAAAAAGGAAAGTTTTCCACCAAATATGGTTGCGATAAGTTCACTTTGTCACAAGTTATTCATGCAAATGCATAATTGTCACTTTACCACCACCTCGTGATAGGGTTCAAATGGGATCAACTTTGAGGGTCTGGGATAGGTTGGGATTCGTATTGTTGTTTTCTGTTTACTTTTGCAGCCGCTTGCCTCAATGCGTGCGCGCGCCACTAATCCACCTTATGCTACAATTACAGCTCGACGTAAAATTCCAGTGTAAAGTTCCATCACAAAATTGATTGCATGAAAGTGGATAATGATGAGTCAATTCTACGCCAGGTGATTGCATGCAATGACATAGCGTAGAATTGATTTTTCTTCAGCTGGCGTAAAATTTCAGCATAAAATCAAAATTTTTGAATTTTCAGAATCAAATAAAAGTGACCGTGGACCATGACCCTTGGTCACAATGAAGGTATTGATAAACATATTGTCCATGAAAAATTGCAGACCATAATCATCATCCACTTTCATGTAATCAATTTTGCGATGGAATTTTACGCTGGAATTTTACGTCTGAGCTGTAATCGCTCCATTACCGACGAGGAAATCGGCGGATGCTTGTGTGATTGGTTGCAAAGCAAGGTGGTTGTAAAGCGACGATTATTGGTGTTTGCTTGATCAACTCGTGACTTATTGAACCTATGACAGCCATATTTTGTGGAAAGCTTTCCCACTCAGTCGTTTATGTTCACCTAAAATTTGACTTTCAACCGGCCACACAGTGTCAAGTTTTTCAAAATCTAAATCGTTGGTCTAAATTGCCGCACCCTGTATTTCTGCACAGATGATCTACCTATACAAAGTGTTTTCGTCTTGTTTCTCTGCCTGTGACTATTTAACTCTCTGCCCATGACTGTCCAATTATCTGCCAATGCCATTGACATACTCTTAACTAGGCCTAGCCTAAGAAAGCCCAAAAGAGTGAAATTTATTGATTGCCCAATTCAATACAGTGCAAAGTGTGCCAACGTTTCTGGTAGTTTAGGTGATGTCATCCAGTCACATCAGTTGAATAAAATTGGAAAAAATGATGTCACGTTGTAAAAGTATTCACTAAAGTACACATGCATAAAGTACACACACATACACTGAAATACAGCTTGAGTACAGTTATTAAACTCGGCAGACATGAGAATACTCAGTGATTCAGTAGTTATTTTTGTGCCAAATGCATGAAAAAATTGAAAATATCAGCGGACACTGTACTTAGTGGCTTTTTGTCCATCGATTTTGTGCTTTTTTAACAAAATGTTGAATGGAATCTATAAATCATCATCCTATGAACTGTCTCTAATGTATCACTTTGAAAAACCTTAGCAGAACGTGAAAAAATGGTGGAAAAAAATAGAAGGACAGTCTCCAATAGAATGGCGGGTAAAAAAGTTGAAGCAAAAATAGAAGGGCGCCCTTCTAATAGAAGGAATACGGTAGTTACAAATATGTTCATATAATTCATTAGCCCAGATTAAACCCCTTACACCATGGCTGGAAACGCCAAAGCCATTACATCCCAAAGTCAAAATTATAATTAAAAATAATGGTTACCGTATTACCTCGAATTATCCCCCCCCCCCCTTGAATTAACCCCCCCCTCGAATTAACCCCCCCTCAAAATGGGCTGAGGAAATAATAAACCCCCCCCTCGAAATACCCCCCCTCCGGAATGATGTACATCATGGATGCAATGTACATGATGTATTTATTACTACTTATTTGCATCGCAGCTACACTTATACGCTTATTTGTGTACAGATGTACATCTATAGCCCAAATATAACCCACTTTCTCACATTTATTACCGTTTTTGTGTAAGAAAAACCGTACTCTTTACTATGAATTTCACGAAAATTTCTGGCGAAATAATAAAACCCCCCCTCGAATAAACCCCCCCCTCGAATTAACCCCCCCTCAAATTTTGCTGGCGAAATAATAAACCCCCATGGGGGTATTTCGAGGTAATACGGTATCTACTTTGGTCGACATCGACCTTTGATTGAAACCGCGCGGACCCCTCACCACAGTTGTGCAATGTACTGAACTTTTTTCAAAGTATAGGTAAACATTAAGTATTTATTTTTTACGGGTGAATCCACTCTGACATATTGTCTACCCTGACATAATGTGGAAACTGACATAGACAAAGGTGAAAGTGACATGTCCAGTGTGGAAACTGACATACCGACGTCCAAAGGCGAACTTTACATGCACAATGTGAAACTGACATGCCCAATTAATTACACACGGTTGCAACCATAGACGTAAAAAGGTCCAAAATTCTGGCGGTGACAGTTAGTGACAGACATTTTTGAGGCAGTGACACCAACATATATACCGCAAATCCTAGAATAAGACCCCCCTCGAATAACTCCACCCATGAATAACTCCCCGCTGTTTACAATATTAGCCTATCACAGCGACAGCAGATTAGTGATGCGAAAAGCGCCAGAACTTTGGCGCCAAGCGCCAAGAACTTTTCCGACCCCTAGCGCCAAGCAACAATGAGGATAAAATAAGTCCCCCCCATCGAATAACTCCCACCCTTGAATAATTCAAAAAGGTCTCATGAAATAATAACTCCCCTGGGGTCTTATTCGAGGATTTTGGTAGGCATATATTTACCATATTTTCTTGAAATAGCCCCAAGGTTCCAGCCCCAGGCCCAGGAGTTTTGAAGATTTGGACCCCCGCGGGGATTCATATAGATAGTAAATCGCTCCTCTGGAAGGATTGATAGCTGAAAAAAAATTTGTTTGTGGGGGGGGGGGGGGTTGGGGGTTTCGCTTTTGCGTTGGGGGGTGGGGTTCAATATATACCTAGGCATTTCCAAGGTATAGAAGGAAAAACGGGAAAATCGCTAAAAGTAGGTGGAAAATAGGTATATAAGCACATAAAGTGCTTAAATAGCTGAAAATAAGCGATGAAACACATTAAACAGCAATTTTTACGGTTAAACTATAAAAAGGTATGAAAATTAGCAAATTTGAGCGAAAATTTGAACTAAATTGGTGCAACATTTCTCAAAAATCGCTCCAGGTAGATAGATAACTGACCGGCCTCTGGGATAGATAGATAGCTGGTAGATCTGGGCAGGAGTAACCCCCCCACCCTAACTCCCTACTAAACCCCTGTCCAGGCTCCAGACCCAGAGGGAGGTTGGGGGGGGGGGTGTTCACAGGTGTTCAATATATCCAGCGTTAATCACGTGTGCAAGGTGTAAAGTCACTGCAGTATACTGTATACCTAGTTCATCATATGCAGTGAAGTGACCTATAATATTCAATTATCACCTATAAAATTAGTGAATTCAATATGGTATACTTGTCACTGCTCTTTTTTGTAGAACTTGAAAGAAATCCCGCAAAAAAATCAAAGAAAACAAGCATTAAATGTTCGATGCATTGATCGATGTCAGAAAATCATGCACACTGAAAAAATCTCAATTCAAAAATACACTGCTAGAGTAAACTGGTGGACAATATAAATGGAAAATTCACAAAATAACATTTTAAAAATCACACAAGCAAGCCATCAGGCTGTCACTTAGTGTGAGGGTGCCCCAAAGTATATACTATATATAACCAAAGTGGCACCCCCTCAGGCCACCCTTGTTGCTGAAAATATTTTTTTTCACTTTTTTTCTGGTCAATATAAATGGAAAATCCATACAAATTTTTGTTCAGGCCAGAATTTGATTTATTTATAAAATGGGTTGGGGATGGTTTAGGCCACTGATTTTTTGGGACATATGAGATGGTAACTTCCTGCAACTATTCCATCCCCTCACAACCGACGCAATCCCTACACCAAAATTTTGCTGAAGATCAAACCTGAAATATTTGTTTGAACAAAACATACATTGGAACTAATGTGTCTTACACAGCCCCAGGCTTATGATACAGCACATGGTGGCCAGGACTGGCTTCCTATTTCTTCCTTATTTTATTCTTGAATATTCCATTTTATTTTTATTTTAATTTTATTTTTTTCTGAGATTTTGCCAACCCTGCCCAGATGACAAACCGCAGCCTTTGTCATTTACGTTCTCTATACACTAAATATGGGGGGGGGGTATTTTGAGGGGGGGGGGGGGGTTATAAGTTCATAGTGTCCATTTTGAGGGGGGTATTTCGAGGGGGGGGTATTTCAAGGAAATACGGTATTCATATTTTATGATGGAACAAAAAATCAACTAAAGGTGGTATGCACATCTCCTGGTGGACATGTTTAAATATATTTGGTTGTAGTTCAAATCAATTCTGTAGTTTTCCATACAGTGCACATCCATTGAAGAATTTTGGAGTACTGCGTAAATTGTCCTTTGTGAGCATTTTGTTGATGCTGGTGTTGTGATGTGGGTGGATGTCCTCATTGAGGACATTTTTATGGACTTTTTCGACACTTGAATGAATACACATGTTATGTGGGGTTAAAACATGTGCAAAACCAATATTTTATAAGAAAACCGCTGTTTCCACATCAAAATGCTGTAAATCAGAATTTTTGGGGAAAACTCAAGTTTTTTTGGACAAAAACTCGAGTTTTTTAGAACAAACTAAAAAAAACTCGAGTTTTAACAAAAACACAGAAATAAAAACAGAGTTACGTAAGTTTTTTTGATAAAAAAACTCAAAACACAGAAAGTGTTTTTTGGAGAACTTACCCATCGTTGCAGGCGAGCCGGCATCGTGAACGTTTTTATGCGTATCAAATGCTAATTCGGCGCCACGCTATTTGCTTGCGCTTCTTTTTACGGAATTCTAATTATGGAATGTGCCTAAAAATCACTGAACCGCCGCTCAATGAACATGGCGGTGATTGTCACCGCGATGACACTTCATTTTCTCGCGGTGACATCCAAAAAGCAAGTGGTGACAATCACTGCGTCACCGCCACATTTTTCGTCACTGGTTGCAACACATGTGTCGCAGGTTGGGACCCCGAACCGAACCGAACCGCGGTTACAAGCATATTTTGGATCCTAGAACCGAGAACCGGAACCGAAAAAAATACCCGAACCGGAACGTAGAACCGGCACTAATACCCGAAAGAACCGAAAGTTGTCTATATGACCTGATCAAAATGCAACGTGCACCATTGCAGCAGAGTTGTTAAAAGTACCAAACTTTTTTCAAAGTTTACATAAACGTAAATTATTTATTTTTTACTCACCCCTTGAGTACAGAAAACGTAAAGTATTTTTTTTTTACTTTTACTCATGAGTAAACGTGAGTAAATGTACTTTTGGTCTCAGAAAACGTAAACATGAGTATTTTTGAGAACTGTAACCCTAATTTTCACTCAAAATCACTAATTTTCATAACTATTTGGCTGTTTTAAGCAATTTTAGGATATTTATGTGCGTGTAGACACATTTCCGACTATTTTTCACTTACCTATTTAAGCATATTCTCTCCCTTTTTCCCTTCTATTCCTTCAAAAATTGATGAAAAACACGTACCAAAAATACATTTTCTGTACTTGAATACTTTGATATTTGCCATGACAATTGACACTTTGGATGACAATTTATATGACATTTGACACTACAGGGCCCCCAGTTCCGCAAATCACTAAGTAGAAACTCAAGCAACAATGTAAAAATTTTACAAAAAATATCCATTTTATTTTGTAATTTTCCATTTCAATATTAGTTTATTTTTATTTGTTTCTCGATTTTGCCAACCCTGATTGGGAGGTGTGAATGAATACACAAAATATAGACCCTCCCCAACGCAATGCCCAGCATGACATAAATCCATCAGCATCTGCAGAAAGATATACCATATTTCTTCTAATAGAACGCCATACCTCCAATAGAATTGCACTTCGAATAAAACGGCAGTTTTTGGCACATTTTTGCGATCATGAAAACAATAGAATGGTACCCTCCAATAGACGGGCACCTCCATCAGAATTGCAGGTGGAGATTGCTAATAAATATTAAATGTCAAATTGATGCTGAGATATTGAAATATTGCTGAAGATTCGACAAAAATAAGACTTACCGTATTACCTCAAAATACCCCTGTCTCGACATACCCCCTCAAAATGGGCACTATGAAATAATGAGCCCGCCCCCCTCCTCGTTCAACCCCCCCCCCCCACCACAAAATTCTAACTCTGATAGAATCACGGTAGTTACGATAGTTCAAATGAGAAATCTGTGAAAAAATTGGTGAAAGAAATAGAATGGCAGCTTCCAATAGAACGGCAGGTGAAAAAGTTGACAAAAAATAGAACGGCGCTCTTCTATAAGAAGATTACATTTGAACAAGAGAAACGTGTTCACTGTGGCATGGATTTGATTCTGGCCAAAATCTGGTTTGACGTATTTATATGATATGATATCACTAATCTGAGATGTCAGCCATTAATCAATTGAATGAGAACAAGCATAACAGTGAAATAACTAATTTATGAAAGCACCGACGCGCAATTGTGAGGATTTTTCTAAAACACAAAAATAATATTTTGGGTGTTTTAAACTTTAATTTTAATGTCAAACCGGTGAACTGAAAGTGCAAACTAGTTTGGAGATGAAGATGGATTATTGGTGGAGTTGTCATCTTATGAATAGGTAATTATGGTGTATTCTTTTTTTGCTTTTGTTCTTTTCAAACAAAACATTGAAGCGAGCTGTCAACCCGGATTGCGGTTATTAGAGCTAAAAATAATAGGAAGTAACGAGATTTGGTGCCAGTTCCGCAAGTGGAGAAGTGGGAAGTGAGAAGTGAAAAGAAAAGTGAAATGAGAAGTGAAAAGCAAAGTGAAATGAGAAGTGAAAAGCAAAGTGAATTTTTTTTTGTAATACGTGTTCTGTACTTGAGTACTTTCAAAATGTATACGTAAAAGCAAATACAAGTACTTTTTTTCAAAGTATATGTAAATGTATTTACTCAGTACTCAAGTATATGTATCCCGTAGAACAATGACTTCCAAAAAGTCCGCCGAGTTTACCTTGTTGGGCATTTCAACCTTCAAATTCACTAATCCACATGTTATTTGCCTATTTTCAGCTTTTTTTGGAAAAATGTCATATTTTTCACTGGATTTTTGTACGAGTGTGAATACTTAAACTTGGCACACGTCCAAGTTCCTAGCGTTTCAGGCAAACAAGTTAAAAGACGCATGATTTCTGTTTGCGTCACCCATAATGACTGCAAAATCCAATTAAGCAACCGAAAATTGTGATCCACTTACTAGTTGAAACTTGTGTTTACTTAATCGCATTCCGCTGCCATTATCTGTGATGAGAACATAAATCGTGCATCTTTTATCTTTTTGGTATGAAATGCAAGGAATTTGGACATGTGTCAAATTCATACGTCATTCCTTTTTTGGGGGAATCTGTCTGGGCTGCGACGATAGGATCTGATCTAAGGCCTTACAATCTGAGTTTCTGTAATGATATCTTCTGTCTCTTAAAAAAAAGTCAGATTGAATAAAATGTATGGTGAACCAAATGGAATTTGTCCATTCAAGTTCGAATTAAAAAAACATACGTCATTGGTAGCCAAGGGCCAAATCACTGATTCGTTTCATGTCCGCCAAGTTAATGAAAATTAGTGATTTTGAGCGGATTTTTTTTTGTTGCGAACTTCCTTGAAAATACTCATTTTTACGTTTTCTGTGGGAAAAAGTATTTTACGCATGATTACTCATGAGTAAAAGTAAAAAAAAATTACTTTTCATTTTCTGTACTCAGCGGGTGAGTAAAAAATAAATACTTAACATTTACGTATACTTTGAAAAAAGTTCGGTACTTTTAACAACTCTGGTTAATTCAAGGGGCTAATCTGAGTGGGGTCTATTATTTCGCCAGAACTTTTACAAAATTACAAAAATTAGGTATCTATTCATTAGTTGTAACATACTTATACAGTCAGATGCTGGAAAATTCAACAATAACACAGATGCATAAATGTTTATTGTTGCTTGAATAATTGCTCCCTTTAAATAGATCCCCCTTAGCATTGAAAAAATCTCTGAGAGATTTATATTTAAAAAATCTCAGAAAATCTCAGAAAATATAAGATTTTCTGAGATTTATATTTTTTCGATGATTTTCCAGAGAGATTTAATTATATTTTCTTCTGATTGAGAAAATCTCTCAAGAAAATCTCTCTATATTTGCCCATTTTCACCTTCAAATTCACTAGTTCATGTGCTTTTTTGTCAATTTTCATTAATTTTCAACTATATATGTGCTTATATGCACATTTTTGGCTATTTTCCCCTATTTTTATTTTTTTCTCCACTTTTTCTGTTCTATCGCATGAAAGAGCCAAAAACTATCTGAAATACATTTTCTGTACTTAAGTACTTTCAAAAAGTATACATAAAAGGGAGTACTGGTACTTTTTTCAGATGAATTAAAATGTATTTAAGTAGCACTCAAGTAGCTAGGTATATGTATTTTTGAGTAAACATAAAAATGTTTTGACAACTATAGAGTTTTTTGCATGCATGCTTTGGATAAATATGAATATACTGACCAAATTTTGGTGAATAAAGTTATCTGATAATTTCTGTGATAATTCATCACACGTGAATGTAATGTATTTTATTATGAGGAATGTACCTAAAATCATATTTTTTGTTGATTTTTCAGATAGCAGATGGTAGTACAAAGCATGCTGTCAGTATACAATATGCTGTTATCATTTAAAATTGTGAATGAAAAGGTTAAACAACACATAATGTGCTTAATATCTACTCTCAATGGTCCAAACACCTTGAAATATTGACTGAATCATACTTTAAGTTGAGAGATTTTATGAGATTTTTTTAACTGCAAGAGATTTTCTCAGAGATTTAATTATATTTTCGAAAATGACCCAAGAGATTTAATTATATTTTTTTCTTGAGAGATTTTCTGAGATAATATTTAATTATATTTTCTCAAAATAGGTCGTTTTTTCAATGCTAATCCCCCTCAAATAAAGTCTGAAAAAGAAATAATTCCCAAGGGGAATTTTTCAATCAAATAGGGTACGAGCAAATACCTTTAGCAAATATGGGCCCACCCCTTCCTAAGGCAACTACTGTGTTTCCTCAGATAGAATCCCACAAATTACCCCCAGGTCTGGGCGAGCTGAGATAAGTATACACCCCTGAGATGGTGTAAGGGCTCTGAAAAAAAGTATTGACATGTTTCTAATTGTGTGTCATATTTGCAGATTTGCAGTTTATGTGGTAATACATGAATAGGTAAAACAAATGTAGATGTAAAAAATTTACACACAGCATTTGCCATTGTGCTTTGGAAAGTACCATTATGTTCACCTCTAGATGGGTCAATCGCTGATTTCCATACAATAGCTTTATCTGCACCACTTTCTGTTGTAAGTGTGGCCAAATCCAACTGATTCTGGGAGAGTCCCAGACCTTGTAAAATGCCTTGTAAAATGTCAAATGGCATGCAAAGTGTCTAAAGTCATGAAAAATGCTTTGCAAGGTGGCAATTTTAGCAATTTTGCTGGGCATTTTACATGAGTTTTGACATTTGCATGACATTTTACGTTTTACAGGGCATCCTACAGAGTCTGGGTTTGGCACCAGAGCTTGCACTCGCCCTGCCAGTTTCAAAACGTGTGCTACTCCAGAGTTGTTCAAATACTGGTATTTTTGGAAAACGTAAACGTAAACGTAAATACGTTTTCAAATTTTGGAGTATAAATACTAAAACGTAAGGTATTTTTAAAATACCTGGGAAAACGTAAAATAAAACGTAAATGTAAAAAAATTTATCAAGTGCTACCACTATCAGTTAATATAAAAACAATGCTTTTACAACATTATCTATTTACGTTGATTGTTATTATCTTCATTGACATTGAAATTACCTATATTTTAAACAGAATGATGGGATCAGGATATTGAGTTGGATTGGAACCAGTTGACATTTAGCATTGTTGTCAACTAGTGGGTGTAGTTAAGTGTGAACTAGTGTGTCAATTCCTTAAGTGGGGAACTAAAAAACAAACAATTTATAAGTGAGAGGTAATGGCAAGTTGAATGGTGAGTGATAAGTAAAAAAATCGTAAATTTATAAGTGGCAAGTGGCAAGGTCACAAGAAAACACTAAACACGTTTTTGTCTTTTTGCCTGCATTTCACTTCTCACTAATAAATTAACGTCTCTCACAACTTTGACTTCTCACTGATAAATTGTTCTAGTTCTCCACTTGCGGAATTGGCAACCTCTTAACATTTAAGCATGTTGAACTGACCATATAACACTACATTTGTCAAATAATAAGGTTCCCTTCACATATTTTTTACGTTTTTGCAGGTACCCGGGTAATTGTGCCAGGAAAATGTAACAAAACGTAACAGTATTTTTGGATAGCATAAACGTAAACGTAAGTATAAATACCCGAATAACCGGTTATTTTGGGTAAACAACTATACGTTTTCACAACTCTGTGCTACTCACAGTTTTTGCAAGTGCGTCGTCAGAATTAATCACAAAAAAATTATAAACGCAAGGCTCCACAAGCAAACAAAAAGGTTATCACGTGAATGCACTTTGTTTGCAGTCTCGGACAATATTGTTATACCTGACTTCCTTTCTGTACTGTAAATGTAGGCACAACTTTTCAAAGAATTATGTCATTGATGATATCAGGTCTGAATGAAAATGTATACAGACCCTTGTGTAAAACTTATATTGATGACATTTTAGTCTGTAGCCACTCAATTCCTGAACATTGAACTCATTTAAATCGTTTTTTTGAATGCTTAAGATGGGCAAATCTGAAGATGCAATTTGCCAAGGGTAATTTACTCACATCTTCAGGAATTTCTATGGCACCAAGCAGAGTGGTGGCGATGACTGACAAGCCAAAAGTGCATACAAAACAAGATTTGTGCTGTTTTTTGGGAAAATGAGTTTTTCAGAAAATGTGTCATTCCATTCATAATTACAGTACAATTGCTGTGGGTGTACATAATAAAATACACAGTGGGTGTACATAGTCAAATTGCTGATGCTGTGTCATGTAACCCAATTGATCAAAATGATTTGGTGAAAAGGATTTGGAAAAGGTGATGAACTTTTAGAACCTACAAATATTATTATAGGCATTGGTGCAGTTTCTCATTGTGTTTCTTTACCTGCTGTATCATACACACCTGAACAGTACACACATTCATTACACTGGGCTGAACTACAAAATTTTTACCCAGAACTGGGCAAAATCATTAAACATTCCAGCTTGAATCCACTATTTATAGCTGATGCAATGCTGGTTAACGATGGCGAACATTCGGAAAAAAAGTATTTAAATTTTTAGGTGTTTTTTTCTGAAATGAATTTTTGAATTTTCAAATTTTTCTCCAAATTAATTTTGAATTTAATTTTCAAATTTTCAAATCTTTTTTGGCAATTTTCAATTTTTTTTTGCTATTTTTCAAATTTTTATTTAAAAAAATTGTTTTGATTTTTTTTGAAAAAGATTGAATTTGAAGCTTAAAACACATAATTTGGACTGTTTAAATATTTTGATCACCTTTAAACATTATCTTCACCATAATTTATTATGCAAAATGGTGGAAGGAAGGAGTTATGGGGACCAGTGTGCTGCATTCCGTGTTTGCACATTGGCCCTACACATACTAATTTTTGTCGGCACACTGAAAGTATAAAACGCTGCTTAACGTTTCCATTTTTCATTCACACTGCATATCAATTGTCAATTTATTTCACACGTTGAACTTAAGAGTGAATTTATCCTTGAATTCCCTGAAAAATTCGAAAACTATTTTTGAATTTTTGAATTTTTTTAAAAATAAATCAAATTAGTAGTGTTTTTCTAGGGGCGAAATAAAATTTAGAAAATTCCAAAAAAATTCAAAAATTCGAAAATGTTTTCAAATGTTCGAATCTTGTCTTGCCATCGTTAATGCTGATTGACGATATACATATTATGTTTCAAAGCTCCAATTACACCAACTCAATTCGCGACCTGGCCTCCGCGACCTTGGCAACCGGCGTGCCTTGCACAAGCACATAAATAGCACATAAATGGCGTGTATGCCACTCATGGTGGCCATTCGTCAGTCATGGTGACGTACCGTAATTCCTAGAAATACCCCCGGGGGGTTTGTTTTTTCAGAGTGAGAATTTTGAGGGGGGGTTAAACGAGGGGGGGTATTTCGAGGGGGGGTCTATTTTTTCGCCAGAAATTGTTTGAAAACCAAGTACTAAATTGTCGTCTGAAACGTACGCAGACGTCGAAAATGCAACAAAAATCGCCATTTATAAGACTCTAAAGACTTGTATAAGTGTGTAGACGTATAATCACTGTTCTCACATAACAGAGTCATCGTTTTTAACGTGTGTTTTGCATTACCCAGATGACAAACCGCAACCTTTGTCATTTACGTTCTCTATACACTAAATTTGGGGGGGGGGGGTATTTCGAGGGGGGGGGGGGTTATAAGTTAATAGTGTCCATTTTGAGGGGGGTATTTCGAGGGGGGGGGGGGTATTTCGAGAAAATACGGTACTTTGCTTAATGAAAGCTTATTATTTCTATGGTAGAAATGGATCAAAAGCATTCAATCGAGATATTTACCACTGTTGCCAATGTGTTTGCAATGTGAAATGTGATGTTGCCAATGTGAAATTGCACGCTCAGAGGCAAAATAATTTGAAAAAGGCTTATGCTGTGGGTTTTTTGACAAACGTTACCAATCGAAACTTTCGATGCTTGCGTTTTAAAATGCTTTGGGAAAAATAAGGTTCAAGTACCGTATTCATTCTGATACAAGAGCACCATTCTATTTTTTTCGTCAACTTTTTTACCTGCCATTCTATTAGAGGTGCCATTCTATTGGAGGCTGCCGTTCTATTTTTTTAAAGAATTTTTTCATACATTTCTCATTTCAAAATACCGTATTACCTCGAAATACCTCCATTGGGTTTATTATTTCGCCAGCAAAATTTGAGGGGGGATAATTCGAGGGGGGGTTTATTCGAGGGGGGGGTCTATTATTTCGCCAGAAATTTTCGGAAATTCCCCATACGCAGACGTGGAAAAATCGAACAATCACATACCGTATTACCTCGACCTACTTACTTATTTTCAGCTATTTATAGTACTGAATGCTCTTCTATAACCATTTTGAGCTATTCTACACCTACTTTTAGCGATTCTTCTTCCTTCTACATCCTGAAAAAGCCTACCGTATTACCACGAAATACCCCCATGGGGGTTTATTATTTCGCCAGCAAAATTTGAGGAGGGGTTAATTCAAGGGGAGGGGGGTTATTTGAGGGAAGGGGGTTATTATTTCGTCAGAAATTTTCGTAAGGATCGTAGTAAATAGTAGGCATTTGCATACCCAAAACAGGTAATAAATGTGTCCAAACAGGATATATTTGGACATAAAAACGTAGATAGCTACACAAACTAGTCTATGTGTAGCTGCAATGCAAATTAACAGTAATATACATCATGTACATTGCATACATGACGTATTTATTATGTACATTCCGAAGGGGGGGGTATTTCGAGGGGTTATTATTTCCCCAGCCCATTTTGAGGGGGGGTTAATTTGAGGGGGGATAATTCAAGGTAATACGGTAAATACATATCGACCTCCACAACTAGGGTATCAAATTTCCGTTTCCGTTTTCCATTTCCGCCTTTCCGCAGGAAAATTTTTTACCTTTCCGTTTTCCGGCAGCTGAAATTTTTTTACCTTTCTGTTTTCCATTTTCTGGCAGCTGAAATATTTTTACCTTTCCGTTTTCCATTTTCCGGCAGCCAAAAATTTTTACCTATCTGTTTTCAGGCAGCTGAAAATTTTTTTCCTTTCCATTTCCGTTTTTCCAGCCCATTTTTCCGTTTTCCAGCTGAAAAATTTTTACCTTTCCATTTCCATTTTTCCAAGCCATTTTTCCATTTTCTGGCTCAATTTTCAGTTTTCTGGCATTTTTCCATTATTTTTCCAATCTGTATTTGTTTTTTCCACTATGGTGTTTCTAACTACCAGGTTCTTGTGTCGTTCATACTTTTTATCTGTATCCAAATCTGTAAAAAACATAAATAAAGTAATTTTGGACACATACTTTGCAGTCTGCTGAGTATACTTTTTACTGTTCAGTTACATCAAAGTTCACTTTTGTTAAATTCTTATTGTTGTTGTAGTGTATTTTTCTACTTTTTGATGATTTTTTGTTGGTTCAGTTAAGCTTGAACTACAAGTGAAGTTACTGGCATGATCCATAGTTGCATAAAGTACAGCTACCACAATCAAAGCCAAACAGGCAAACCTGCATGCAGGTTTTCCTTCTGCAAATTTGTCCATTTCCGTCAAATTTCACTTTATTTTTTTCCGTTTCCGTGAAAATTTCACTTTCCGTTTTCCGTTTTCCAGCATTTCATTTTTCCGTTTTCCGTTTTCCAGCCGATAATTTTTTCTACCTTTCCGTTTTCCGCTGAGTGAAATTTTTTTACCATTCCGTTTTCCGTTTTCCGGCAGAATTTTTTTTTTTACCTTTCCGTTTTCCATTTTCCCTAAAGTGAAAAAAATTTACCTTTCCGTTTTCCGTTATCCGTAAAAAAATTTTTTTGACACCCTACCCGCAACCCCCTGCATATCAGCATTTCCTGCCTTCTAATTTGATATATATGCAATACTAGCAGGATTCTCACCGATCTACGGTCGGGTTTTGCGTATCTCCAAAAATTCAGACATACTAATAGACATTTATTACACACATCAAAGATACACAGTCCCACATAGAAAAATTTGTCATGCTAAGCTGCTGCCGCTTTTTGCATCCCGGTCCCATGATACAATTGCCATCTTACATCAGAAACATTTGTTACACACTCGTTCTGAGCTTTCATCACTGATTTTTTATGATACAATGGGTTCATCCACCCTCATCGATCAGCAATTCACTACTACCTTTTTATCATATTCAAAATTCTTGACCATAAAAAGTGTCTCTAAAACAGTGCCACAAAAAATGCATCATTTCATGATTTTCCATTTCTATTTGCCAGGGGTTTTATATGGTGGTTAAGGTAATCTACAGTCAACAATCAAAACATTGCAACAACTACACCAGAAAGAATGCAGAGTGCAAACCAGCATACCAAATTGCTTGATCACATTTTCACATTTTACTGTTGAGTTTCATGTCAAACACATTTTTGGTGTAGGATAGAAATCAACTTGTAATTAGAAATCAACTAATTAGAAATCAACTTGTAATTATTAACCCTGGTTAGCATTGAAAAAACGACCGATTTTGAGAAAATATAATTAAATATTATATCAGAAAATCTCTCAAGAAAAAAATATAATTAAATCTCTTGGGTCATTTTAGAAAATATGATTAAATCTCTGAGAAAATCTCTTGCAGTTCAAAAAAATCTCAGAAAATCTCTCAATTTAAAGTATGATTTAATCGATATTTCAAGGTGTTTGAACCATTCAGAGTAGATAGGTATGAAGCACATTATTTGTTGTTAAACTTTTTCATTCACAATTTCATATGATAATGATAACAGCCTATTGTCTACTGATGGCACAATTTGTACTACTATCTGAATAATGAACAAAAATATTGTTTAGGCACATTTTTTCCTCATGTGTGTGTGGTGATCCCCACAGAAGTTATCAGATCACTTTTCCACCAAAATTTGGTGACTACATTTCCAAAGCATGCTGTCAAATCTTTAGTTGTTAAAAAGCGGGAATTAGAGCTCAGCGTCAATTCGACGTGAAATGATGACGTGAAATGACGTCGTGAAATTAATTACACAAGTGTGGATCATGCTACGGTTCTACAATTTTCTAAGGATAATATATGAATCAATACCTTAATCGTGTCCAATACTGAGTGTTATCAGCCACAACTAGAGTGAATTGAAAAATTCAATTTTTATCATTTCACGTCATCATCATTTCACGTCACAGTGTCAGGGAACAACTTGACATTTCACGTCAGACTTTTGCAAGCAATAATTAATTAATTAATTAATTGCGGTAATTAATTTCACGACGTCATTTCACGTCGTCATTTCACGTCGAATCGACGCTGAGCTCTAATTCCGGCTAAACAGCTAGAACTCAGTGCCATAAGTTTACCCGTTTCACAAGTAGCAATATCCAGTGCCAATGTAGACCCAGTGCTTAGGTACAGCCCCGTACTTGAGCACTGGGTCTTCATTGGACTGCAGGGGTTTAGTATGCTTCAGGGATTACAACATATTATGGTTTACTCAAAAATTCATATACTTGAGTACTGAGTAAATACATCTAAAAAATTTCCTCTGAAAAAGTACCAGTACTCTCTTTTATGTATACTTCTTGAAAGTACGTGAGTACAGAAAATGTATTTAATATAACTTTTTTATTGGCTCTTTCATGCCATAGAACAGAAAAGGGGGGAAAAACTACAAATAGAGGAAAAATAGCCAAAAATGGGTATATAAGCAAATATACAGTGAAAAATAGATAAAAGGTGGTAAAAAAGCACATGAACTAGTGAATTTGAAGGTGAAAATTGGCAAATATATAGAGATTTTCTCGAGAGATTTTCTCAATCAGGAGAAAATATAATAAAATCTCTCTGGAAAATCGTGAAAAAAATATAAATCTCAGAAAATCTTATATTTTCTGAGATTTTCTGAGATTTTTTAAATATAAATCTCCCAGAGATTTTTTCAATGCTAACCCTGGTCAGTGCAAGCGGTTGGTAAGTCACAGCAAAAAATTGGTGTGTGGATGCGCGGTGAAGCGTCGGGAAGTGTCTTCACGCCAACACTTCCCGAACGCTTCACCAAGCTGCCAGCGCTTCCACACACATCACGAAAATCTGCGTGAAGCCACTTCACGCTTCTTAATATGGCGCTCCCATGCAAATGTATACGCGGGGGAAGCGGGTGGAAGCGCCAGCGCCGTGAAGTGTCTTCCACATGTTTGGATGCGCGTGAAGCGCGTGGTGAAGATAGGTGAAGCGTGTGGAAGACACTTCACCCAGAATCTCGTGATGTTGGTGGAAGCGTGTGGAAGCGTGTGGAAGCGCGCCGCTTCACGCGCATCCAGCCCGCTTCCACACGCATCACGGATCCATTTTTTGCTGTAAGTGGCGCAATTTGTCCTTGGGAACGTGCCAAATCCTCAAGGGGTTCTGGTGATTGTTCCTGTATCACCTGTATACTTCCCCATTCACGAAACATCATCTTACCATCAGCACAAGTGTGCATGCACCCAGACGCCATTGGACATAGCCAGCTGCCACCGTGTGAATCCGACGAGTAGCATAAAAGTATGTGTGGAAAAAAAGAAATAACGTACAAATTGTTCCTGGTAAAATATCTGACAAACACTTGAGTAGTTGAGTGGCTGAAAAATACAATGCAACCCCCTCCAAAAAGAGACCCCTCCAGTAATGTGACCCCGAAAAATGTGCTGAAAACAAATAAAGTGACAATCACCTTAATAGAGTATTTATGGTAAATCTATGCAAATAATTCAATTGTATATATTTTGCAGTATCTACAGTGTCTATGACATGTCTAATCTATGACATTGTAATCATAGTTTAACGGTTGAATCAAACAATGATATTCCCAAGGGTAAAATTATATTTACTATTGATAACTACATTCTGCTGGAAACAATGCAGTTCAATAAAAAGTTTGTCATATTTATCATATCTACACCCTTGTTTACCTCGATCCGGACGGTTGCGAATTTATTAAAAACGTTTCGTTCACGCCCCCCCCCCCTAAAGTTTTCAGGAAAATTGACCCGACTTAAAAAATAGCCCAAAGAGTTGTCTACATGATGTATGGATCGCCCCCCAATATAACGCCGCGTGGGCCGTGTAAGCGGGCCACGCATTTTTTATACCAAAGTGCAGTGTTTACATCAGTCTGGACGGTGGCTCCAAATCTCATATAGTCTGTTTTTCAAGGCCAGAATTTTGCCAAAACATAGAACATAGTCCTGGCTTAGTGCAAAATGCCATTTCAACAGTTTCTTTACAGGCAGAAATAAGGTTAGGATATTTTCAATTTTCACTGTTTTGTACTGCGGATTGCGATCAGCTGTGATTGTGATCATTTTATCTCCTCATCTTACATCTATTAACACAGAAAATGCTTCCACCAGAAAGAGAAATCTTTCGCGGTATTTTTAAAACCTAGACCACTTAAATTCACCCACCCAAACATGAGAATTTGAGGAGCGAAATTTAAAAAATATTGCAAAATTTTACTTACTACTAATTTCCTTCCCTGGACGAAATGTACTAAGTTTTTCAAATTTCACCACTCAATATCTCATTTTTGGGAAGGGTGTATTTAAGAGGAGTAGGTTTTTAAAAATACTGCGAAAGATTTCTCTTTCTGGTGGAAGCATTTTCTGTGTTAATAGATGTAAGATGAGGAGATAAAATTATCACAATCACAGCTGATCGCAATCCGCAGTACAAAACAGTGCAAATTGAAAATATCCTTATCTTATTTCTGCCTGTAAATAAGCCATTGAAATCGCATTTGGCACTAAGCCAGGACACTGTTCTATGTTTTGGCCAAATTCTGGCCTTGAAAAACTGACTATATAAGATTTGGAGCCACCGTCCGGACCGAGGTAAACACTGCATTTTGGTACAAAAAAATGTGTGGCCCGCTTACACTGCCCACGCGGCGTTATATTGGGGGGCGACCCATACATCATGTAGGCAACTCTTTGGGCTATTTTTTGAGTCGGGTCAATTTTCCCGAAAACTTTACAGGGGGCGT
Organism: Sphaerolaimus hirsutus; assembly: GCA_964036195.1. Taxonomy (NCBI): domain Eukaryota; kingdom Metazoa; phylum Nematoda; class Chromadorea; order Monhysterida; family Sphaerolaimidae; genus Sphaerolaimus; species Sphaerolaimus hirsutus. The sequence continues at coordinate 4,026,464 of OZ038453.1, read as the reverse complement.
GAACGAAACGTTTTTTTAAAATTCGCAACCGTCCGGATCGATGTAAGCAAGGGTGTATTTGAAGGTTGGCAGGTTGGCAAAATATCAGAGAAAAAAATATAAAATAAAATGGAAAATTGAAGAATAAAAAAAAATAATGAAATGAAACATGAATAAAATTTTTAATTTTTACAATTTTATACAATTTTACTACAACTTTAGTAAAGAGAATTTGAGTAAAACCAATCCTGGTGACGATTACGAACTAAAATAAAAAATACCAATAAAATGGAAAATTGTACAATAAAATAAAAATAAAATACAATTTTTTACAATTTGACTACAATCTAAGTAAAATAATTTTACTTCAACCAAACCTGGTCTAGTGATGGAAAAGCGCTAGGAAAAATGGCGCCAGGCTGTGGAAAAAATTAATACCCACAAGGGTTTACAGTGCATTGTTTATAGGTAATCAATCATGTAATGGCTGTGAAAAAACTCATTGAAGAATGTCATTTTTCCAATTGTCACATTTGAATACCTATTTGCAGTTTATGTGATATAAAAGAATCGACACGAACCTAAACTTGCAATGCTGGCGAGGAATTCCGAATATGTAAGTGTTAAAATAAATATCACCTAAATGAAATCATTCAGCAGAAAAAGCATTTTATTATGGCCAAAAATAATCACGCATCCCGGCATCTTGGCGCAATTTCCGACGCCATCCAAAACAATGGCGCCGGGCGCCACATTGGCGCCAGCGAAAATGGCGCCAAGCGCCAAGGGCGCCATGCGCCATTCGAAATAATGGCGCCACAGAAAAGGGCGCCAGCGCCATGGCGCCATTCCATCACTACCCTGGTCATGTACGTCAACATACCGTATTTACTCAAATAATTCCCACGGGGAATGCATTATTACCTCATTTATGAAGTGTATCACAAAAAAAATGTAACCAGTCACGTTTTGTGTAAAACTCACATAATTTGTTTGAAAACATGTACCGTATTTCCTCGAAATATCCCCCACCTCGAAATACCCCCCTCAAAATGGGCACTATGAATTTATAAAACAATCCCTCGAAATACCCCCCCCCCCCAAATGTACTGTACACAGTATGTACATGATAAAACGTGCGGTTTGTGATCGGGGCAGTGCAGAACACACTTAAAAACAATGACTGTGTTCCGTGAGAACAGTGTTTATACCGTCTACAGTCTATAGAGTCATAAACATGGCAGTTTTTGTTGCATTTTTCAACGTCTGCGTACGTTTCAGACGACGATTTTGTACTGGGATTTCAAAAAATTTCTGCGAAATAATAGACCCCCCCCCTCGTTTAACCCCCCAAAAAATTTCCACTCTGAAAAAATAAACCCCCGGGGGATAATTCGAGGAAATACGGTACTCAATTTCAGAATTTAAAGAAAAATGTGGATCATTTGCAAACAGTTATTACTACAAAGGAAGCTGCTACACTTGGCATGATGTGAGTCAAACTTTTAAATGTGATATTTACATTCAATTCAAACACAAATTACTCAAATGGCTCATACTTTCTCAAAAATATCTGAACCAATCTTCAAAACAATTAGAACAATCGCCTGTTAAATTCATTCAAGCCTAATCTGCTTTTTATGGTTGAAATGAATTTTATGAAAAAGCAGTGTTGTGTAACGATGGCAAAAAAAAGATTAGAAAATTCGAAAACATTTTTCAGAATTTTTGAATTTATATTCCACCACTGGAAAAACACTTAAAAATCCATTTTTTTTTGTTGAAAAAATTCGAAAATTCATAAGTATAGAAAATAGTTTTTGAATTTTTTAGGGAATTCAAGGAAATAAAACACATTCTTAGGTTCTATGTGCTAAATCGATCGATAATTGAAATGCGGTGCGTCTGGAAAAGTCTATCGAAACAGAAAAAAACGTCAATGAACGTTGAAATGGTTGCCATGGCGGACACCTTGCTGGAATCGGGGAAGGCATTTAGGGGGTGGGTCCACCAGACTTTGTGTCACCCCATTCTGTTGCACTCAACCAAATTGTTTCGTTTCCTTGAATCGTCCCCCAGTCCCAAGAAGGGGGGGGGGGTCTATTTATAAAAAGGTGTTGATTTTACATGGCCGATCTGGCTAGTTGATTTTGAAGCTTAATAACTCAGTCATTTCTTGGCCGATTTGGACCGTTAAAAACTTAAAATGATCTGCAAAACATGTAGATTCCATTTTTGAGGTTGGATTAGTGATGTATAAATTAATTATACAATTTGACCCAGTTATTGAATGTGAATGTTGCATTCCAATGCAAGAACATCCATCTTGTGATGGTGAAATTGCTTTGATCTATGTGGCATTAATGCAACAAGTGTGAACCAGTTATTACAGGGTTTTAGTGCACCATAGCTTACTGAACATTACCCCACAAGTTAAAATGCTAGAGCCACCATTCACTTCAACAGTATGTAAGTGTAAAGTTACAATACATTTCACATGTTATTATTGCTAATGATGTCTCACTATTGCAAAGTATATGGTAAGAAAAGTGCTTGGGCATCCATATAAAAAGCGAAAATTGGGTGCAGAAATTATTATTGTGACCTTCATTATATTATACTTCTGAAAATTCTTCAAAGGAATTTTAAATACACATTTGGCTGGAAAGTCCAGCCAAATCATAGAGCTTTCCTGGGGATAACCACAACCAGGGTTAAGCCACAGCACTGCAGCCCTGGGAACAACCGGGGTATTGCACAGCTTTTTTCTGACGTTTTTTTCCTTACATGTAGCAATTTTTCCAACGATTTTTGTACATACAGTGTATTTCTTGTTGCCATCTTGGCAATAAAACGAGAGTGATTTATTTGTGAAAATTTAAGTATATTTATCTAATAATTATTCTAAGTATCAGTGTCACTACATGTGGTAGTATTTAAGCAGTAGTGAATATGTACATGGGAGCTAATATATATTGTATGCTTACTCATGAATGTTCAGCCACACATGCAGTTAGTGTGTGGGCGGTGTGTTACATGCTTCTTCTAAAGTTGATGTCATTTGGTTGGCACATGCCCAGGCTGGCACATAGCCATAATGTTGATGTCATGTTGATTTAGGCACGATGCTGATTGGTTGAAGCTACCCAATGGTTAAGTATAAAAGTAGCCGCTTGAGGGCTATTCGGGGTAGTCTACCAGAGTTGTGAGGAAGCTATAATATTGGTGAAATATTCACAACTTTACTCTAATAAAAGAAAACATCCATCTCTGAACCTGGACATCTGAACTCTCAAACCAAGCCGACCACATCAGTCTTCACACAACAACAGAGAGCAACCTCAAACACAACCTTCAATCAACAAGCCAAGCTGGCTTCCATGAACTAGGGAGAAAAATTCCCACCACTGACCACACAATCACATCATTTCTGTCTGAAAGTAAAAAAATTGTTGTTTTTTAATTGTAAATTATCCTGCACCTAAATATCATTTTTCCTGTGAAGTTCACTAGTATTTATCACTGCATTTTCCTTTGTAGAAAAACGATTTTGCACTGAAAATCGTTTTTCTGTAACTTTTCTGGTTGAATTTTCACAGTTTTATTTTTTTAGCGATTTAACTTTTACCTATTTCTGGATAAGCTTCTTTTATTAGTTTTGCCTAGAATATTTCAAGAAAATATCTGCATTTGTTAGTTTTCTCTGAAATAAACAGTATCTGCATTTTTCTCTTGAATTATGAGTCTTTATATTTACATATCAAATGCTTTCCTGATAAATAAATACATTACAATCAAGTCAAGTAAAGTAAATATCTAATTCCTGTCTTAAACAGGTGGCAAGCAACCCCATAATTGAACAAGTGACAGTTGTTTTATAGTGAGCTAATTGCAAGCACCAAGCCGATAAATGCAACCCAAAATCTCTGTTTTCTTGCAATTTTAGGTGCTGCATGAGGAACTGCACACCCACCACTTTACAGTGCCGAGAAAATTGAGGTTTACCATATTTCCTCGAAATACCCCCCCCCCCCCCCGGAGGGTGATTGTTTCAGGGTGAGAATTTTGAGCTGGGTTAAACGAGGAGAGTGGGGCGTATTCTGTGGGGGGCGGGGGGTTTTCGAGGAAATTAAGTGTACGTTTCACCCAATAAAACACACCATGCATACCATATATGTAAATTTTTCAGATTTGGTCAGAGAAATTTCCAACACTCGAGTCAATGTTTGCAAATCAGGCTTCTCTGTGCACTGACATGGTTGGCTTCACTTCTGGCTGGGCACTCCCAGACCCTGTAAAAAGCCCTGTAAAATTTAAAATGTCATGCAAATTTTCAAAAGTCATGGAAAAAGCCCTGCAAAATGGCAACTCAGTTGACTTTTGACAATGACTTTTGACACTTTGCATGACATTTTACATTTTACAGGGCTTTTTACAGGGTCTGGGAGTGGCACCAGGCTGGGCTGTGATTCCCGACAGAACCACAATGGTCAGTGGATGTTTGTGCATGTTGTTGTACAGTGCCTTTATGCTATAAACAGAAGAGTGTTTCTAGTGAAATAATTCGAATTGCCAAAATTTTGAGAAAACGAAGTGTTGTAAATCAGATTTTGATAATTTACATGTTGTGTCATTTCAATAATCTAGATGCCAGTCACTAGATTGACTTATTGGGGGGGGGGGGGGTGTAAACTGCTTCCGCATCAGGTTAGGCACCGATTTTTTCTTTTTATGAGTGCCATATCTCCAGCTGTGTGCGAGATATGGGGCTGATACTTGGGGGGTATAACAATGTAACCATTTTGTGTAGTAAAAATAGGTTATAACTAAGTTGTGTATGACTGTATTCATTTGCAGTTGGCACTGGGACACAAGGAGTCTGGTTATCAGATGCCCAATGGCAATGTCAGATATGCAATACGCCGGCTCGACTATCCCCAATTCATGGGCAACAGACTTACATGGCACTGGTGCGTTCTATTCACAGTGAAAGGTAGCTCTCTGACAACTCTCCTACAACTCGCTTCCAACTAGCTGACAACGATTTGTTTACTGTTGGCAGCGAGTTGGAACATAGTTGTCAGCGAGTGGCAGCGAGTTGGAACACAGTTGTCAGCGAGTGGCAGAAAGTTGGGGTGCATTTTCCCAGCAGCTGCACAGCTGGCAGCGAGTTGTCAGCAAGTTGAATGTAATTTGCACCACATGCACTTTATGGAAGTGTGTACAAATCGTTTTGACCCATAAAATGTATAATCAAACATGAGTGCAGAAAATGAATGAATCTGAGACATAAAATCAATGCATCAAAACGTTGCTATTGGGTGGTGCACTTCTATTCCACCAAAACGAATGAGCGTAATCAACAGACACATCACTTTGGTCGATATTCGACCAGTGTTTACATCGACCACATTGATAACAGTCCACACTTTCTACACTGAGGACATTTGTATGGTCATTTTTCCAGTTGTTATTCTTGATTTAGTCATTTGACATGATTTTTTGCTTTATCATTATGCATTTTATGTTTCCTCATTGCCTCAATTTTTACCAACCTTTGCATTATATTGCATGTGTTTTACCATAATATTTCATCACCACCTTGTCAAAAGTGTTTTGGGTCAAATGAAGGTTGGAAATGTGTATTTTGGCAGCGAGTTGTCAGCTAGCTACCACATGCACCAAGTACATATGTCAGCGAGTTGTCAACAAGCTGCATTTTGTTTGTCAGCGAGCTGGCCCTATTTTTAGGCTTTGGCAAGCGAGTTGTCACCTAGTTGTCAGAGAGCTACCTTTCACTGTGATTGTTATATGGGTATTGATTGATCGGATCATTTACAGGGTGCGGCAATTTAGACGAACGCTTTAGATTTCGAATAACTCGACACTGGGTCGCCGGATGAACGTCAAATTTTAGGTGAACATTAACAACTAAACAGGAAAGCTTTCCACCAAATATGGCTGCGATCGCTTGACTGGTCCAAGAATTCTAGCAAACACTAATAACCACCTTGCTTTACAACCAATTCGCAAGCATCTGCTGATTTCCTTATCGGTAAGGCGGATTAATTGACGTGCGTGCGCATTGAGGCTCGCCGCTCTGAAAAAAAACAAGAGAAAAAAAAAGAAAAAAACTCCGATCCCTATCCTGGTCCCGAAAAGGTGGTAAAGTGATGATTATGCGTTTGCATAAATACCGTATAACCTCGCAGTATCCCCCTTGAATTAACCCCCCCCTCGAATTACCCCCCCCCCGCTTCAAAATGGGCTGGGGAAATAATAACCCCCCCTCGAAATACCCCCCTCCCAAATGATGTACATCATGTTTGCAATGTACATGATGTATTTATTGCTACTAATTTGCATTGCAGCTACGCTTATACACTCATTTGTGTACAGATGTACATCTATAGCTCAATATAACCTATTTTCTCACGTTTATTACCGTTTTTCTGTATGAAAAAGCGTATTCTTTACTATGAATTTCACAAAAATTTCTGACGAAATGACAAAAAAACCTTTGAATAAACCCCCTAGAATTAACCCCCCCTCAAAACTTTACTGGTGAAATAATAAACCCCCATGGGGTATTTCGATGTAATACGGTAACTTGTGACAAAGCGAACCTACTGCAGCCATATTTGGTGGAAACCGGAATTACAGCTCAGCGGCGTTTGACATGAAATGATGACGTCACAAAATTGATTACATCAAAATAGACAAAGGCACAGCATTGAAATTTCAGAATTAGATAGTTCTAGTAATTGTGTGTAATGTCCAAACAAAATTTAGATTAATCATTATTTAAGTAGTTATAATTTAACGTCAAATTTTTTTGGTGACCTTAAATGTTTGACATGAAATGTTGACGTAGAATGTGTAAATTTTGATGTAAAATTAATAACTTATTCAATAATAATTATTTTCTTGATTTTTTTAGGACATTACACACAATTACTAGAACTATCAAATTCTGAAATTTCAACGCTGTACCTATGTCTATTTTGATGTAATCAATTTTACGACATCATCATTTCACATCAAACGCCGCTGAGCTGTAATTCCGGCTTTAATGTTCACCTAAAATTTTACTTTCATCTGGCGGACCCAATGTCAAGTTATTTGAAAATCTAAAGCGTTGGTCTCAATTGCCGCACCCTGTATACTGTATTACTTTGAAATACCCCCAGGGAGATTATTATTTCGCCAGCAAAATTTGAGGGGGTTAATTCTAGGGGGGGGGGGGGTATACGAGGGGCGGTATATTATTTCGCCAGAAATTTTTGGAAATTCCCCATTCTCAGACGTAGAAAAATCAAACAATTACATAGCTGTATATGTGTTTATAGGCATATATACCGTATTTCCTCGAAATACCCCCAGGGGGTTTATTTTTTCAGAGTGAGAATTTTGAGGGGGTATTTCGAGGGGGGGGTTATTATTTCGCCAGAAATTTTTTGAAAACCAAGTACTAAATTGTCGTCTGAAACATACGCAGACGTCGAAAATGCAACAAAAATCGCCATTTATAAGACTCTAAAGACTTGTATAAGTGTGTAGACGAATAATTACTGTTCTCACATAACAGAGTCATCGTTTTTAACGTGTGTTTTGCATTACCCAGATGACAAACCGCAGCCTTTGTCATTTACGTTCTCTATACACTAAATTTGGGGGGGTATTTCGAGGGGGGGTTTATAAGTTCATAGTGTCCATTTTGAGGGGGGGGGGTATTTCAAGGAAATACGGTAACTGTATATGAGTCAGTCTACGAGTCAATAGCCACTCCAGGAACATAAGCTGGACACCAAAAAAAAAATGAAAGTTGTGAAAATGGTCCTAAGGTACTCCAATTGGTCAAGTAAGTTATGCAATACATGTAAAATTTTCATTCGTATATATCGCATATACTTGAAAGTGAATATTTCCAAAATGGGGCATTTCTGACATAATTTGCTATTTGGTGCCCAACTATCAATACATAATAGCTATATTTTATACCATTGGAAAGCTGAAATTGTGAACTTTCATTATCCACTGCTGACCAGTAGGTTCAATGTCATAAGTTTATACATAAGGTTTCAAAATGTACTGCATGAACTAATCTGGGTCAATCAAATCACATGTGAGGCCAAAACTAAGGAGACGTAACGGCTATATTTTGTACCGTTGCGAAGCTGAGAACCTCCTCTTTCAGAATCCACAGCCTCCCCAGAGGCTCGCGTTAGCTTTTTTATACCTAAGATTTCAAAACGTGCTGCGCACACTACTCTTGGGTGATCGCATCGCATGTGAGGCCGGAACTAAGGAGACATAACGGCTATATTTGATACCGTTGCGAAGCTGAGAACCTCCTCTTTCAGAATCCACAGCCTCCCCGGAGGCTCGCGTTAGCTTTTTTATACCTAAGATTTCAAAACGTGATGTGAGCCCTAATCTAGGGTTGATTGTATCGCATGTGGGGCCGGAACCAGGAAAAACTCAATGCTGTGGTCTATACCATTGGAAAGCTTAGAAAATTCTCTTTCAGAAACTGCCACTCTACAGAAGGTTCACCATCACGATTTTATACATAAGATTTGAAAACGTGGAATGTGCCTCAATCAAGGGTTGATCGTATTGCATGTGAGGCCGGAACCAGGAAAAACTAAATGCTGTGATTCATCCCATTGGAAAGCTGAGATAATTCTCTTTCAGATAGTACCACTCTCCAGAAGGTTCACCGTCACGATTTTATACATAAGATTTCAAAACATGCCGTTTGCAGAAATCCAAAGTTGATCGTATCACATGTCAGGCCGGAACTAAGGAGACGTAACAACTATATTTGATACCGTTGCGAAGCTGAGAACATCCTCTATCAGAATCCACAACCTCCCCAGAGGCTCGCGTTAGGATTTTTATACCTAAGATTTCAAAACGTGCTGTGCGCCCTAATCTAGGTTTGATTGTATCGCATGTGGAGCCGGAACCAGGAAAAACTGAATGCTGTGGTCTATACCATTGGAAAGCTTAGAAAATTCTCTTTCAGAATCTACTACTCTCCAGAAAGTTCACCATCACAATTTGATACATAAGATTTGAAAACATGGAATGCACCCCATCTATGGTCGATCATATCGCATGTGAGGCCGGAGCCAGGAAAAACTAAATGCTGTGATTCACACCGTTGGAAAGCTTAGAAAATTGTCTTTCAGAAACTGCCACTTTCCAGAAGGTTCACCGTCACGATTTTATACATAAGATTTGAAAATGTGCTGTTTGCAGAAATCCAGGGTCAATCGTATTGCATGTGAGGCCAGAACTAAGGAGACGTAACGGCTATATTTTATACCGTTGCAAAGCTGAGAACCTCCTCTTTCAGAATCCATAGCCTCCCCAGAGGCTCGCGTTAGGATTTTTATACCTAAGATTTCAAAACGTACTTTTTGCAGAAATCGAGGGTCAATTGTATCACATGTGAGGCCAAAACTAAGGAGACGTAATGGCTATATTTTATACCGTTGCAAAGCTGAGAACCTCCTCTTTCAGAATCCATAGCCTCCCCAGAGGCTCGCGTTAGCATTTTTATACCTAAGATTTCAAAACATGATGTGCGCTCTAATCTAGGGTTAATTGTATCGCATGTGGGGCCGGAACCAGGAAAAACTAAATGCTGTGGTATATACCATTGGAAAGCTTAGAAAATTGTCTTTCAGAAACTGCCACTTTCCAGAAGGTTCACCGTCACGATTTTATACATAAGATTTGAAAATGTGCTGTTTGCAGAAATCCAGGGTCAATCGTATCGCATGTGAGGCCAGAACTAAGGAGACGTAATGGCTTTATTTGATACCGTTGCGAAGCTGAGAACATCCTCTTTCAGAATTCACAGCCTCCCCAGAGGCTCGCGTTAGGATTTTTATACCTAAGATTTCAAAACGTACTTTTTGCAGAAATCGAGGGTCAATTGTATCACATGTGAGGCCAAAACTAAGGAGACGTAATGGCTATATTTTATACCGTTGCAAAGCTGAGAACCTCCTCTTTCAGAATCCATAGCCTCCCCAGAGGCTCGCGTTAGCATTTTTATACCTAAGATTTCAAAACATGATGTGCGCTCTAATCTAGGGTTAATTGTATCGCATGTGGGGCCGGAACCAGGAAAAACTAAATGCTGTGGTCTATACCATTGGAAAGCTTAGAAAATTCTCTTTCAGAATCTACCACTCTCCAGAAGGTTCACCATCACGATTTGATACATAAGATTTGAAAGCATGGAATGCACCCCAATCTATGGTCAATCGTATCGCATGTGAGGCCGGAGCCAGGAAAAACTAAATGCTGTGATTCACACCATTGGAAAGCTTAGAAAATTCTCTTTCAGAAACTGCCACTTTCCAGAAGGTTCACCGTCACGATTTTATACCTAAGATTTCAAAACATGCGGTTTGCAGAAATCCAGGGTCGATCGTATCGCATGTGAGGCCGGAACTAAGGAGACGTAACGGCTATATTTGATACCGTTGCAAAGCTGAGAACCTCCTCTTTCAGAATCCATAGCCTCCCCAGAGGCTCGCGTTAGCATTTTTATACCTAAGATTTCAAAACATGATGTGCGCTCTAATCTAGGGTTAATTGTATCGCATGTGGGGCCGGAACCAGGAAAAACTAAATGCTGTGGTATATACCATTGGAAAGCTTAGAAAATTGTCTTTCAGAAACTGCCACTTTCCAGAAGGTTCACCGTCACGATTTTATACATAAGATTTGAAAATGTGCTGTTTGCAGAAATCCAGGGTCAATCGTATCGCATGTGAGGCCGGAACTAAGGAGACGTAATGGCTATATTTGATACCGTTGCGAAGCTGAGAACATCCTCTTTCAGAATTCACAGCCTCCCCAGAGGCTCGCGTTAGGATTTGTATACATAAGATTTCAAAACGTGCTTTTTGCAGAAATCGAGGGTCGATTGTATCACATGTGAGGCCAAAACTTAGGAGACGTAACGGCTATATTTGATACCGTTGCAAAGCTGAGAACCTACTCTTTCAGAATCCATAGCCTCCCCAGAGGCTCGCGTTAGCATTTTTATACCTAAGATTTCAAAACATGATGTGCGCTCTAATATAGGGTTAATTGTATTGCATGTGGGGCCAGAACCAGAAAAAAACTAAATGCTGTGGTCTATACCATTGGAAAGCTTAGAAAATTCTCTTTCAGAATCTACCACTCTCCAGAAGGTTCACCATCACGATTTGATACATAAGATTTGAAAGCATGGAATGCACCCCAATCTATGGTCAATCGTATCACATGTGAGGCCGGAGCCAGGAAAAACTAAATGCTGTGGTCTATACCATTGGAAAGCTTAGAAAATTCTCTTTCAGAATCTACCACTCTCCAGAAGGTTCACCGTCACAATGTTATACATAAGATTTGAAAACATGGAATGCGCCCCAATCTAGGGTCGATCGTATCGCATGTGAGGCCGGAACCAGGAAAAACTAAATGCTGTGAATCACACCATTGGAAAGCTTAGAAAATTCTCTTTCAGAAACTGCCACTTTCCAGAAGGTTCACCGTCACGATTTTATACATAAGATTTGAAAATGTGCTGTTTGCAGAAATCCAGGGTCAATCGTATCGCATGTGAGGCTGGAACTAAGGAGACGTAACGGCTATATTTGATACCGTTGCAAAGCTGAGAACATCCTCTTTCAGAATTCACAGCCTCCCCAGAGGCTCGCGTTAGGATTTTTATACCTAAGATTTCAAAACATGCGGTTTGCAGAAATCCAGGGTCGATTGTATCGCATGTGAGGCCGGAACTAAGGAGACGTAACAGCTATATTTGATACCGTTGCGAAGCTGAGAACCTCCTCTTTCAGAATCCACAGCCTCCCCAGAGGCTCGCGTTAGCATTTTTATACCTAAGATTTCAAAACATGATGTGCGCTCTAATCTAGGGTTAATTGTATCGCATGTGGGGCCGGAACCAGGAAAAACTAAATGCTGTGGTCTATACCATTGGAAAGCTTAGAAAATTCTCTTTCAGAATCTACCACTCTCCAGAAGGTTCACCGTCACGATTTTATACATAAGATTTGAAAACATGGAATGCGCCCCAATCTAGGGTCGATCGTATCGCATGTGAGGCCGGAACCAGGAAAAACTAAATGCTGTGATTCACACCATTGGAAAGCTTAGAAAATTCTCTTTCAGAAACTGCCACTTTCCAGAAGGTTCACCGTCACAATTTTATACATAAGATTTGAAAATGTGCTGTTTGCAGAAATCCAGGGTCAATCGTATCGCATGTGAGGCCGGAACTAAGGAGACGTAACGGCTATATTTGATACCGTTGCGAAGCTGAGAACATCCTCTTTCAGAATTCACAGCCTCCCCAGAGGCTCGCGTTAGGATTTTTATACCTAAGATTTCAAAACATGCGGTTTGCAGAAATCCAGGGTCGATCGTATCGCATGTGAGGCCGGAACTAAGGAGACGTAACGGCTATATTTGATACCGTTGCAAAGCTGAGAACCTCCTCTTTCAGAATCCATAGCCTCCCCAGAGGCTCGCGTTAGCATTTTTATACCTAAGATTTCAAAACATGATGTGCGCTCTAATCTAGGGTTAATTGTATCGCATGTGGGGCCGGAACCAGGAAAAACTAAATGCTGTGGTATATACCATTGGAAAGCTTAGAAAATTCTCTTTCAGAAACTGCCACTTTCCAGAAGGTTCACCGTCACGATTTTATACCTAAGATTTCAAAACATGCGGTTTGCAGAAATCCAGGGTCGATCGTATCGCATGTGAGGCCGGAACTAAGGAGACGTAACGGCTATATTTGATACCGTTGCAAAGCTGAGAACCTCCTCTTTCAGAATCCATAGCCTCCCCAGAGGCTCGCGTTAGCATTTTTATACCTAAGATTTCAAAACATGATGTGCGCTCTAATCTAGGGTTAATTGTATCGCATGTGGGGCCGGAACCAGGAAAAACTAAATGCTGTGGTATATACCATTGGAAAGCTTAGAAAATTGTCTTTCAGAAACTGCCACTTTCCAGAAGGTTCACCGTCACGATTTTATACATAAGATTTGAAAATGTGCTGTTTGCAGAAATCCAGGGTCAATCGTATCGCATGTGAGGCCGGAACTAAGGAGACGTAATGGCTATATTTGATACCGTTGCGAAGCTGAGAACATCCTCTTTCAGAATTCACAGCCTCCCCAGAGGCTCGCGTTAGGATTTGTATACATAAGATTTCAAAACGTGCTTTTTGCAGAAATCGAGGGTCGATTGTATCACATGTGAGGCCAAAACTTAGGAGACGTAACGGCTATATTTGATACCGTTGCAAAGCTGAGAACCTACTCTTTCAGAATCCATAGCCTCCCCAGAGGCTCGCGTTAGCATTTTTATACCTAAGATTTCAAAACATGATGTGCGCTCTAATATAGGGTTAATTGTATTGCATGTGGGGCCAGAACCAGAAAAAAACTAAATGCTGTGGTCTATACCATTGGAAAGCTTAGAAAATTCTCTTTCAGAATCTACCACTCTCCAGAAGGTTCACCATCACGATTTGATACATAAGATTTGAAAGCATGGAATGCACCCCAATCTATGGTCAATCGTATCACATGTGAGGCCGGAGCCAGGAAAAACTAAATGCTGTGGTCTATACCATTGGAAAGCTTAGAAAATTCTCTTTCAGAATCTACCACTCTCCAGAAGGTTCACCGTCACAATGTTATACATAAGATTTGAAAACATGGAATGCGCCCCAATCTAGGGTCGATCGTATCGCATGTGAGGCCGGAACCAGGAAAAACTAAATGCTGTGAATCACACCATTGGAAAGCTTAGAAAATTCTCTTTCAGAAACTGCCACTTTCCAGAAGGTTCACCGTCACGATTTTATACATAAGATTTGAAAATGTGCTGTTTGCAGAAATCCAGGGTCAATCGTATCGCATGTGAGGCTGGAACTAAGGAGACGTAACGGCTATATTTGATACCGTTGCAAAGCTGAGAACATCCTCTTTCAGAATTCACAGCCTCCCCAGAGGCTCGCGTTAGGATTTTTATACCTAAGATTTCAAAACATGCGGTTTGCAGAAATCCAGGGTCGATCGTATCGCATGTGAGGCCGGAACTAAGGAGACGTAACAGCTATATTTGATACCGTTGCGAAGCTGAGAACCTCCTCTTTCAGAATCCACAGCCTCCCCAGAGGCTCGCGTTAGCATTTTTATACCTAAGATTTCAAAACATGATGTGCGCTCTAATCTAGGGTTAATTGTATCGCATGTGGGGCCGGAACCAGGAAAAACTAAATGCTGTGGTCTATACCATTGGAAAGCTTAGAAAATTCTCTTTCAGAATCTACCACTCTCCAGAAGGTTCACCGTCACGATTTTATACATAAGATTTGAAAACATGGAATGCGCCCCAATCTAGGGTCGATCGTATCGCATGTGAGGCCGGAACCAGGAAAAACTAAATGCTGTGATTCACACCATTGGAAAGCTTAGAAAATTCTCTTTCAGAAACTGCCACTTTCCAGAAGGTTCACCGTCACAATTTTATACATAAGATTTGAAAATGTGCTGTTTGCAGAAATCCAGGGTCAATCGTATCGCATGTGAGGCCGGAACTAAGGAGACGTAACGGCTATATTTGATACCGTTGCGAAGCTGAGAACATCCTCTTTCAGAATTCACAGCCTCCCCAGAGGCTCGCGTTAGGATTTTTATACCTAAGATTTCAAAACATGCGGTTTGCAGAAATCCAGGGTCGATCGTATCGCATGTGAGGCCGGAACTAAGGAGACGTAACGGCTATATTTGATACCGTTGCGAAGCTGAGAACATCCTCTTTCAGAATCCACAGCCTCCCCGGAGGCTCGCGTTAGCTTTTTTATACCTAAGATTTCAAAACGTGATGTGCGCCCTAATCTAGGGTTGACTGTATCGCATGTGGGGCCGGAACCAGGAAAAACTCAATGCTGTTGTCTATACCATTCGAAAGCTTAGAAAATTCTCTTTCAGAAACTGCCACTTTCCAGAAGGTTCACTGTCACGATTTTATACATAAGATTTGAAAACGTGGAATGCGCCCCAATCAAGGGTTGATTGTATTGCATGTGAGGCCGGAACCAGAAAAAACTAAATGCTGTGATTCATACCATTGGAAAGCTGAGATAATTCTCTTTCAGATAGTACCACTCTCCAGAAGGTTCACCGTCACGATTTTATACCTAAGATTTCAAAACATGCGGTTTGCAGAAATCCAGGGTCGATCATATCACATGTGAGGCCGGAACTAAGGAGACGTAACAGCTATATTTGATACCGTTGCGAAGCTGAGAACCTCCTCTTTCAGAATCCACAGCCTCCCCGGAGGCTCGCGTTAGCTTTTTTATACCTAAGATTTCAAAACTTGATGTGCGCCCTAATCTAGGGTTGATTGTATCGCATGTGGGGCCGGAACCAGGAAAAACTCAATGCTGTGGTCTATACCATTCGAAAGCTTAGAAAATTCTCTTTCAGAAACTGCCACTCTCCAGAAGGTTCACCGTCACGATTTTATACATAAGATTTGAAAACGTGGAATGCGCCCATAGCGGATTTTGGGGTTAGCATTTTTTGGGGGGGGGGTCAGCCGGTCAGCACTAGGGTGTCAACTTTCCGTTTTCCGTTTTCCGTTTCCGCTTTCCGCAGGCAAATTTTTTTCCGTTTCCGTTTCCGTTTTCCGGCTGCTAAATTTTTTTTCCGTTTCCGTTTCCGTTTTTCCGGCTCATTTTCCGTTTTCCGGCAATTTTTTTCAGTTTTTCCGCCTTTTTCTGTTTTCCGGTTCAATCGTCTGTTTTTCCAACTTTTTTCCATTTTCCAGCTCAATTTTCTGTTTTCTGTTTCAGCCAAACTCGTAAAAATGCATGCAGGTTCTCAATGAAGTGAATTTTTCCTATTTCTAGTGAGGTTTCTGCAAAAATTTTTAATTCAGGATAAATTTCTGCAAATTTTTTTCTGTTTCCGGCAAAATTTCAGCAAATTTTTTCCGTTTCCGGCATAATTTCAGCAAATTTTTCCGTTTCCGTTTCCGTTTTCCGGCCTTCCATTTTTCCGTTTTCCGTTTTCCGGCAAGTGCAAAAGGTTTTCCGTTTCCGTTTCCGTTTTCCGGCATGTGCAAAAAATTTTCCGTTTCCGTTTCCGTTTTCCGCAAAAAAGTGTTTGTTGACACCCTAGTCAGCACGCGTTAATAACTCGGTAACCGCTTGGCGAAAAATGTTGAAATTTGGATATGTTATGGTTTCAGGTCAGGGCTAGTATCAAGTCCGACGATTTTTTTCTACAACCCCCCAGACCGGAGATAGGGGGGGTCTATAAAAACACTGTAATTTGCGTTTTTTTGGGTGTTGCCAAGAACATGCAAACTTTGAACATCAATAGCTCGGTCATTTGTGAACCGATTTTAGTCATAAACCGGTCATAAAATCGTGACAGTGAACCTTCTTGAGAGTGGTAGATTCTGAAAGAGAATTTTCTCAGCTTTCCAATGGTATAGACCACAGCATTTAGTTTTTCCTGATTCCGACCTCACATTTGATGCTATCGACCCTCAATTAGGCCACACAGCACGTTTTGAAATCTTAGGTATAAAAATGCTAACACGAGCCTCTGGGGAGGCTGTGGATTCTGAAAGGGGATGTTCTCAGCTTCGCAACGGTATAAAATATAGCTGTTACATCTCCTTAGTTCTGGCCTCACATGAGATGCGATCACCCAAGAGTAGTGCATGCAGCACGTTTTGAAATCTTAGGTATAAAATCGTGACCGTGAACCTTCTTGAGAGTGGTAGATTCTGAAAGAGAATTTTCTCAGCTTTCCAATGGTATAGACCACAGCATTTAGTTTTTTCTGGTTCCGACCTCACATGTGATGCTATCGACCCTCGATTAGGCCACACAGCACGTTTTGAATACTTAGGTATAAAAATGCTAATGCAAGCCCCTGGGGAGGCTGCGGATTCTGAAAGGGGATGTTCTCAGCTTCGCAACGGTATAAAATATAGCCGTTACATCTCCTTAGTTCTGGTTTCACATGAGATGCGATCACCCAAGAGTAGTGCATGCAGCACGTTTTGAAATCTTAGGTATAAAATCGTGACTGTGAACCTTCTTGAGAGTGGTAGATTCTGAAAGAGAATTTTCTCAGCTTTCCAATGGTATAGACCACAGCATTTAGTTTTTCCTGGTTCCGACCTCACATGTGATGCTATCGACCCTCGATGAGGCCACACAGCACGTTTTAAAATCTTAGGTAAAAAAATGCTAATGCAAGCCTCTGGGGAGGCTGTGGATTCTGAAAGGGGATGTTCTCAGCATTGCAACGGTATAAAATATTGCCGTTAGGTCTCCTTAGTTCAGGCCCCACATGAGATGTGATCACCCAAGAGTAGTGCGCACAACACATTTTGAAATCTTAGGTATAAAAATGCTAACGCGAGCCTCTGGGGAGGCTGTGGATTCTGAAAGGGGATGTTCTCAGCTACACAACGGTATAAAATATAGACGTTACGTCTCCTTAGTTCCGGCCTCACATGAGATGCAATCACCCAAGAGTAGGGTGTCAAATTTCCGTTTTCCGTTTTCCGCAGGCAAATTTTTTCCGTTTTCCGTTCCGTTTTCCGGCAACATTTTTTTCCGAATCCGTTTTTCCGGCTCATTTTCCGTTTTCCAGCTAAATTTTCAGTTTTTCCGCCTTTTTTCCGTTTTCCGCCTCAATTTCCAGTTTTTCTGTCTTTTTTCCATTTTCCGCCTCAATTTTCCATTTTTCCGCCTCATTTTACCTTTTTCTGGCTCAACTTTCGGTTTTCTGATCAGCCAAACTGGCAAAAATTCATGCAGATTGTCAATGATGTACAAAATTTTCTGTTTCCAGCAAAATTACTGCAAATTTTTTCCACTTCCAGCAAAATTTCAGCAAATTTTATCCGTTTTCCGGCAAAATTCCAGCAAGTTTTTCCATTTCCGTGCAAATTTGATTTTTCCGTTTCCGTTTTTCCGGCCTCTTCCGTTTTCCGGCTGCTGAAATTTTTTTTCCGTTTCTGTTTCCGCCAAGTGCAAATTTTTTTCCGTTTTCTGGCCGCTGAAAATTTTTTTTCCGTTTCCGTTTCCGTTTTCCGTAAAATAAAATTTTTGACACCCTACCCAAGAGTAGTGCATGCAGCACGTTCTGAAATCTTAGGTATAAAAATGCTAATGCAAGCCTCTGGGGAGGCTGTGGATTCTGAAAGGGGATGTTCTCAGCATCGCAACGGTATAAAATATTGCCGTTACGTCTCCTTAGTTCCGGCCCCACATGAGATGTGATCACCCAAGAGTAGTGCGCACAACACGTTTTGAAATCTTAGGTATAAAAATGCTAACGCGAGCCTCTGGGGAGGCTGTGGATTCTGAAAGGGGATGTTCTCAGCTACGCAACGGTATAAAATATAGCCGTTACATCTCCTTAGTTCCGGCCTCACATGAGATGCAATCACCCAAGAGTAGTGCATGCAGCACGTTTTGAAATCTTAGGTATAAAAATGCTAACGCGAGCCTCTGGGGAGGCTGTGGATTCTGAAAGGGGATGTTCTCAGCATTGCAACGGTATAAAATATTGCCGTTACGTCTCCTTAGTTCCGGCCCCACATGAGATGTGATCACCCAAGAGTAGTGCGCGCAGCATGTTTTGAAATCTTAGGTATAAATATGCTAACGCGAGCTTCTGAGGAGGCTGTGGATTCTGAAAGAGGATGTTCTCAGCTACGCAACGGTATAAAATATAGCCGTTACGTCTCCTTAGTTCCGGCCTCACATGAGATGCAATCACCCAAGAGTAGTGCATGCAGCACGTTTTGAAATCTTAGGTATAAAATCGTGACGGTGAACCTTCTTGAGAGTGGTAGATTCTGAAAGAGAATTTTCTCAGCTTTCCAATGGTATAGACCACAGCATTTAGTTTTTCCTGGTTCTGACCTCACATGCGATGCGATCACCCAAGAGTAGTGCGCACAACACGTTTTGAAATCTTAGGTATAAAAATGCTAACACGAGGCTCTGGGGAGGCTGTGGATTCTGAAAGGGGATGTTCTCAGCTTCGCAACAGTATAAAATATAGCCGTTACGTCTCCTTAGTTCCGGCCTCACATGAGATGTGATCACCCAAGAGTAGTGCGCGCAGCATGTTTTGAAATCTTAGGTATTAATATGCTAACGCGAGCTTCTGGGGAGGCTGTGGATTCTGAAAGAGGATGTTCTCAGCTACGCAACGGTATAAAATATAGCCATTACGTCTCCTTAGTTTTGGCCTCAGTCTTGATGCGATCACCTCATGTCACCATTCCATGCTAAAATGCTCAATTTTGCTATATATAAGAGGAAACAGAAAAAATGAAATATCATTTTTTTATCAGTGTTATACAAGCAAGACTTTAAGAAAATAAATTTTTTTTTGATGTGTCCAACTTTTGGCTACTGACTCGTAGACTGACTCATATACACATTAACCCTTCCCTAACGTCACTTAATCATCGGTTTTAACATGTGTTCTGCATTGTACATATCACAAACTGCAGAATTTGTCGTGTAGTTCTCATTACACTCAACTTTAGGGGGGTATTTCGAGGGGGGGGGTGGGTTATTTTTTCCTCAGCCTAATTTTAGGTGGGTATTTCGAGGGGGCGTTGATTCAAGGAGGGGGAATTCCAGGTAACACGGTATTATGCGAAAATTGGCACCAAGTAAGGTGGAATTACAGCATAACGATCAATAGAAGGTGATGCGACAAATTCAACGTCACCAAAAGATGACTTATTTTCATTTTTTCATATTTTTCATTAAAAGGTCATGTTTAATAATCAATATTTTGCAGAAATTTATTATGTGCGAAATGTGAAACTCGAATTAGAGCGAAAAACGTTCGATGAAAAATTGTCCGCCTGTCCGAAAAATGGTCTGAAAAATCAATTTTGCGGCGAGGCCCTAAAATCAATTTGTTGAGGCTATTGCATGCAATGACTGCCAACAAATTGATTTTAGGGCATCACCGCTAAATTGATTTGATGGCAGACCATTTTTCATCGAACGTTTTTCCCTCTAATTCGAGTTTCACATCTCGCACATAATAAATTTCTGCAAAATATTGATTATTAAACATGACAATTTAATAAAAAATATGAAAAAATGAAAATAAGTCATTGTCAGATATTTTATCAAAATGTTTTCACATTAATTTCCATTTTTCTCTCCACAATTACACCACTCGTCGGATTTATGCCGCGGAAAATCGACGTTCCAGACCCTTATGCGTGTGTGCGCTCTTAATAATTAATGAGATGTTTTTGGGTACAGGGGAAAGTTTTACATGCAATTCAGGAACAGTCACCAGAACCCATTGAGATCATGGGGCCAGATTTGATTCTCCCTACAAATTTTCCTAAGTTATGCACTACACCCTACACACATATCCCTACATGCCCGACAAACCCGTGTACAAGTGATAGCCAAGTTATGCGTGAAAGGCACCCGACACATCAATTTCCAATTCAATTCATGCGTTTTGACGGGCGCGTGGCTGACAAAATAAAAAAAGAAATAAAAATCTGCCCTCCACAAAAATGCTGTCGGGAGCGGTAAACGTTAGTAAAGATATACAGACTTTTGACTGTACAGTTTTGTTCCATTTAGGTACTTATGTTTTTAATTACTCATGTCTCAAATTCAAAATTGAATGGACGGATTCCATTCCATTCACAGTTGATTTCATTCACTATCACCCTCTTTTAAGAAGAGCAATAGCTTTTTATCAGTGCTAACATGTCATTCTATTTCAAGATTTCATTTTTATTCAGATGTTATTCAGCTGATTGCCCAAACATTCAGTTTTTTTGCCACATTTCTTCTAATAGAAGGGCGTACCTTTAGAATGGCAGCCAATAAATAGAACTGCTCTTCTATTAGCAAGGTAGAGTATTCAGATCAACGATGAAATGAATGTGCACACATTTTATACTCGATCTGCACGACATGGGAGAAGTGGGTGCCAGCGGCGGGACACGCTTGTTGTCGCTCATCTTTTTTATGTTTTGAACATTTTGGACATTTTCTTTTTTATGTCCTAAACATTTTGGTGAATAATGTGCCGAAATCGGGCAGCCTCCCAACAAGTTGAATGGTTGCCCTACACCAGAGTTGCGAAAGTGTATTTACACTTACCCGAAATACCCGGGTAAATGGGTATTTATATTTACACTTACACTTACACTTTCATAAAATACCCATACACTTTTTTACACTTTCCTGAGCAAAATACCCGGGTACAGAAAGTGTATTTTTTTCTTTCAGGTGGTCCTGTTTTATGCTTTTGAGAAAGCATAAATAATAGGGTCATGTACAAAAAATAACTGCACAGTGCACACATGCAGTTATGCATTGAATGTTGAAAATATGACAAATGTACAAACTAGCCTTTGATCTCCAACCTTTGAGCAGTACTTGTGGTATTCTACAGTTCATTATACTTTTGTAAAAAAAGGACAAGATCAATGGAAATTCACCAGCTGACACAAAGTCAACTGGCTTTTGCATTGACATTTCCATTCTTGCATTTAAACAGTGTGTATTGCATTGCTTAATCAGTAAAATACCAACAATGAAAAAGTGCCATTATTAGGGAACTTCATACCACTACAGTATTTGTTACAGTCTGAAATGTTTTATAAAATGCAGTAAAATGTGAAATAATGCATGAAAATGACAAATAAAGTGATCTAAAGGTGAAAACAGTGGTGTTTTTTAATGCTCAACAGTGAGAGCTCTTTCTAAAAAAATTTTTTACACTTACACTTTTTTTTACACTTTCCTAGGTATTTTTAAAATACCTTACACTTTTGGTATCCATACTCAAAATTTGGAAAGTGTATTTACACTTACACTTACACTTTCCAAAAATACCAGTATTTTAACAACTGTGCCCTACACCTGAGGGCAACCTCCCGACATGAAATTGAATTGCGTTTTGTCAACCGCAAGCGAACACAAATTGCGGCACAGCTCTGTGAATATGCCGCCAAAAGTTCCGCCATTCCACTTGTTGAAGCACACATGAAACGTACTTTTTGAACAAAGTATGCTCACATCATATCATATTTTGCTGGTATATTTTCAAGTCATCATTACTCCACCGGTAGATACAACAAATCAAGCACTATGTATACACAGGCAGATCGCAAAGCACCTGAAGAACCCTACCATTATTTGCTGAAAAAAAAACTTGTGGCACATTTCGTAATTTTTTTTTCCATTGTAAAAACGTATTTATATTAGTGTGAAAAAAGATTTATTTCAAATGAATACCGTATTTCTTTGAAAAACCACAGGGGACATATATTTACTGAGTTGAGTTCTGTAAGTTGTAACACGCTTAACCCGCAAAAAATGTTTTCATCGTGGTATGACAATTTGTATAGCACACATTCTTCCAAATGATGCGCGTTAATGAATATAGCTAACACGCACAATCAATTGACCCCTGTTGTGCCCACCCCATATAATGCCTTAAGTGTCGCGTTAGCATAAATGAATGTAACTTATACCGCGGAAAAAATTACTAGTTAAGTTAAGTAAAAAGGTGTTTGCGCCTTGCTATACCATGCTTGTATACCACGGGGTATACTCTCACGGACAGCCTGGTCGGGAGCCTGGCGTGTAGGGTAGGGCAACCGTAAACAATCTGTAGGGAGGATGCCTGATTTCAGGCGCACTACATCCACATAGGGTGCATTACACGAGAATTATATCTGGCCCCTGGCAAGTTCCTGAGGACGGACACGCCAACTCACCTGTCGGTATACTGATCCGGGCTCAATTATTAATTACTGTGGGTTAATCTGTAATAGTTAAAATCAAATTCAAGCAGTTAATTAGTTAGTATACTTCAGGGGGACCAAATTTGTTTGCACAGGAAATTTATTTAGCAAATTTTTGAGTTGATTCACAGTCAGCACAAGTAAGTCGTAGAACCTCTAGTGGGTGAAAACTTGAAAAACAGGGGGGGGGTTTATAATCACTGCTAATCTACCATAATACAAATCAATGCGAAAACTAAGACACAACAAAAACAGTAAAATGTGAATTCAAAGGCAAGAATATTGATCACTTGAAAACTTCAAAAATGTGATGAAAATGCAATTTGATAATTAATTCAATGGCATGATTAATTAGCAAAGTCATCAATAAACTTATACATGAGCAGCGTAATTTGAAGGCACAGGGGAGCGTAACAACATTGGTGTATGAATTAATACAATGTTTAGTCGAACTTAATTTCACAGCTTCAAGAGGTGGGCTTTTATTATTGAATTACTGTATCTTTTTGAACAGGTGGCGTGTCGCTATGTTATCACACTGAGCTGCAAGGCAAAGGTTAAGTCTCCCGCCCTACCAAGGTTTTTGAAAATGTGTTCAACTGGGAATTTTTCAAGGTCATATCAACATGGGGTAATGAGCGGAAACTCACAGGCTCAACACGACCAACAATGACACTAGCACTTTTGAGTTCACCAGATCACCCTAGGTGATGGGAATTATTACTGTGGGCACTGCCGTGCTCATCACTATATGTTGTGCTCTGCACGTGTCACATGTACATGTTTGACAGTTTAGATTTTTTAGCCAGTTTATCCACCCATTACCCGTTCCTAAATAAAAATGTGTTTGGTCGGTTGGGAATAAAGGTTACCTAGGGGCGTTAAAGATTTTAACAAACAGCACGCCTTTCTTAGTGATAAAATTACATAAACACATTAGCAAGCCCTGCTCTAGACATAAACTTTTGACAGCTGAATTTACATTTGCACAAAAATAGTCACAAGGCATCCTAGCAAAATAAAACATTATGGTTAATTAAAAATTGAAAATCAAGTGTCACTTCTCAATTAAATTAAAAAGACATTTGAAATAACCAGGGAATTATTATAAAGCAATGCAAAAGTTTCAGGGCTGCAGCAAGTTCCAGTCCAGCATGCCATCGTGGGGCTGCAGGTTTGGTGTTTGCATTGCGATGCACAGCAAACTTCATGTTCACTGATACTTTCCCTGTGCAGTGCTCGGCATTGTCCAGCCATGCATGGTCATTCTCGAGTCATCGGATTTTCGGAGAGGGCTGGTCGTTTACTTTTACGCATGAATTACCTGCTGAATTTTACCCACATCATCTTTCGGTGATGTTGAATTTGTTGCATCACCTCCTATTGATCGTTATGCTGTAAGTCCACCTGTAAGTAAACAAACAACACCACAATCATTAAGTGAATAGGACACTAGTGTGTAAATTTGGATTTACATTCAATCTGTGGTCACTAGTGACACAGTTAACACATTCAGGTAATTGGTTCCCTTCTGTAGTGCACCATATGGTGAATTTTAGCACCCAAAATGAGGTCGTGTTGAGGTCAATGTTTTTTAATATGACACAGGATAAATCCCGATGGAAGGATGTGGCCACAAGAATATGATAACAGGATTGTCAATGATGGCTGGGATGGTAATGGTGTAAATGGAGGCATGTGGCTTAATACTGCTGGTATTGCTGACATGTGAGTTTTCAGCACTGAATCTAGTTGCCTGAAGAGAAATCCATCGAAAAATAGTTGCATTTTTGGACAATCCTTGCATGCATCTCTATCCTGATCCACAGAACTTTGCCATATGCATGCAAATGAGAACATTTTTTGACAGATTTTAAAACAGAGGTTTAACACAGTGTTCTTATGTATTCACTGTAAAATATTCTGTAACAACCTGACAAAATCAATTCATGGTGACAGATGGTTAGGAAATTTTTGAGAAATCAACAGCAACATGTTTCTTGATGAATGAAGAAAACACTTTTTCAAACCAAAACATTATTTTTGCTGAAGAAGTATTAAAATCCATAAAAATCTGGAGCTTCAGTAAAATTCCTTAAACAAAGCAGAATTCTTTTTTATAAAAGTTTGATGCCTATGTTATTATTGGGATTTATGTGTACTAAGAAACATATTGTTTTGCAACCGCAAAAAAAAACCAGATAAATATGAAAATAATTCTCCCTGACAGAAGTGGTAGTAAACAGTGTATAGTGCATTGCTTTAGGTGACTTCATGATTTTAACATTCAATATGTTGTGAGGTTGTGGTCAGTGGTGGGTGTTTTCTCCCCTGTGTTGTGGCTTGTCAGGTTGGCTTGATGGTTGTTGTGTTGGCTTTTAGTTCAGGAAGTCCAGTGGTTTGGTTTGGGTACTTTACTTTAGCTTTGTCCAACAGTAATGGAAGGGAAGGTTTGAAGATGCAATAATGCTATGCAATGCTTTTACAATGATGTTGAATGTATTTTTTGAATAAATATATGAATCTTACTAAACATGAGGCTTGCTTTTATACTCCTCAGTTAGCACAAAAACTGTTTGCCAAACATCTAAAAACATGCAAACACTGCTCAGCGACAAGTCAGATGTTTGATCTATAAAATGCAAACATAGCTCAGCGACAAGTCGGCGGACCTCTCTTATGTAAATAAAACTTTCTTATGTAAATAGACCATGCATGGTACTTATACAAACTGTAGTAATTCTTACTCTACTTGTGTAAACAGTAGTATTTTTACTCTGCTATCCTAAAATATATTTATCACTTTTCTTGCCAAGATGGCAACACTCCCCAGAGGACAATGTGTGAAGCCACCAGTAATTCACCCAATGCTTTACTGCCCATTGATCACAGAATGTCTTCCCCTTGGATCACACAGTGTTGCTGATATTTCACCAATGGTTGCCCAAGTTCATTGTGACCATCCTGAGCCAGTGTAACTTCACCTTTACCAACATTGTATTGTATAGTTTGTCCCATTGTTTTGAGTTCCTTCTTGGAGTCATGGTTAATGGCCTTCTTGGTTTGCTCCTGCTTTGGTTTTGCCTTTGCCAAATTGGTTGTCAGTGTGAAACAAGTTCCAAACATGTTGATGACTGCTCTGAAACATGTTCCCAATGCTCTGACTGGAAGCAGTGGAAGTCCCTTGCTCACTCTGTATGTCCCATACATGTACAGTCCATATCCAATGAGAAATATTGCCCCTCCAATGAGTAGCAAGTTCAGCATGAACTGCACTGGTCCTTTCAGGATTCCATTGCACATTGAATTACTCCCACTCAATGTCCCTTTGACAATATGACCAATTTCTTTGCCAACTCCTTCATAAAATCCTCCAATGCCCGTGCCAACTCCAGCTATGGAATTCTTGATGACAGCTGGATCCAGTGCCCAGCTGGCTGTGTAATCTGTCAGTTTCCTTGTCATCTGCTCCAGCTGCTGAAGCTTTTGAAAGTGGTAGTTTGCTTCCCATAAATTGAAGTTGATGTTGGCCAAGCTGATGTGGAAGATGCTTGATGCATTCAGTGTGAAGGCTGTCCATTTGCCTTTCCATGTCAATTCAATTGGCAAAGTTGATACATGGACATGTCCTGGTCCATTTGCTGTTGTCCATTCACCATTGTTCAGTTGGAAATAATGTGGTGTGGCATGTCTGCAATCCTCTGTTGGTGAATGCTGCAGAAGATCTGAGCTGCCTGGACTAATGAAGTACAACTGTCCCCCTTGCTCAATTTGCACTGGGGTGTATTTGTAACAAGTCCCTTCATAATTTCCAGCAAAGTGCACTATTTCAGGTTTCACTTTCTTGCACTCCCAGAATATCACAGCTTCTCCTGCCCATTCTGCATGAACATCTTCTCTGCCCATCAATGCTCTGATGCCCATTGTTGGATTCAGCCTGAAGAATTGTCTGATCATATCCAATTGACTCTGTTTCATTGTGCACATTTGTTGCCACACCAATCCAAATTCTCTTTTTTCCATTTCAAGAATCTTTTGAGCTGCATATTGAATTTTCCCCAACTCTACAGCCTCAATTGGTGCCTCAAAAATCTGGCTGATTGTATTGTTGTCTGTTTCTGGTTTGAATACAGTGAACTCTGTCTGCTCTGTTGTAAATTGCAGAAACACTGCACCCTGATCAACATAAAATGCATCCTGTGGCACACATTCTGTGTCTGCTGGCCATTTATTTCTGTGTGTCACTGAATATGCACTCTGAATCTCTTCTATGATAACACTCTGTCTGCTGATGCTACCAACATATCTTCCTTGGAATTCATAGGCACATTGATGCTTGAACTTTGTTCCATTCCAGACTGTCACAGCATGCATGACATCATGACAATATCCAGCCAGTGGAGAGCATGCTGACAGGTCTTGTAAGTCTGACACCAATCTATGCCCATCCAGTGATGCCACTTGTCCCTTTTCAATGACAAAATTAATTGCTTCATTCTTTTTGTCAATGCAGCACCACTTGTATTCCACATGAAGTGTCTGATTGGTTGACCATAAGTCATCATTGAGTTGTATTATTTGTTGCATTTTCCATTTTTGTGTTTTGACTGCATTCCAGCATTCGTTGGTATCCACTCTTTCAAACTTATGAATGTCTCCAATTATGCCCTTGCTGCCAAAAAATCCCATATTGGTTGTGATGATGTGATGGTCAATGTAGCATCTGTATGCTACTGCTTTTTGTGGCTCTAATCTTTGTGCCCACAAATTGACTTCCTGTTTCCTGACTTTGTCTGTGACAGGAAATTTGCAGTATATCTTATCTGGTATTGCAATTGCATGCCCATTTTTGGCCTTTGTACACAAGTTGAACTGTTTGTTGTACTGTTGCTGCCAATTGCCT
Source organism: Sphaerolaimus hirsutus (assembly GCA_964036195.1). Lineage (NCBI taxonomy): Eukaryota > Metazoa > Nematoda > Chromadorea > Monhysterida > Sphaerolaimidae > Sphaerolaimus > Sphaerolaimus hirsutus. The sequence goes on along the minus strand of OZ038453.1, from coordinate 3,998,677 downwards.
GTTCCATTTGTACCAGACATGATAATTGATATGATGGTCAAAACTTGCAATCCCACCATGAAGAAATCTGCATATGTTTGCTGTCTTCTGGCTGTTCTGTGTGGATTCTTTCTGGTTTCTGGTGCTTGTGATGGCTGGTCTGATGGATTCTTGTCCATTGGATTGTCTTTGTCTTTGTCATCCTTTTCTTGTCCTTGTCCATTATAGTCTTGAACTTCTAATGGACACAGATGTACAATTGGTCTCTCGATGTGTTTTCCACTTTTTAATTGTACTTCTGCACTTCTGATCCATCCATCTTTGCTTCTGTTCAACTTCTGAATTTTTCCAAGCTTCCATGCACCTCTTGGTAAATTCTGTTCTTTGATCAGTACCACTGCACCAACTTTGGGTTCTGTGATTACATCTCTATTACTTTGTTTCCCAAAGTTGTATCTCTGTCTGAGCATATCCAGATACAGCTTCTGCCATAAATGCCATAATTTCTCCTTTTTCTGTTGAATTGCATCCCATATTTCTTTCATTTTCTGTTTTTCATTTCTGGCTGGTGTACATTCTGGATCAGCATCCATACTTTGATGGCTTTTATCATCTGACATTAATTTTTCCACAGGATCTGATCCTGTGTGGTCCCCCAGCAGAAAATCCATTGGCCTCAGTACTTGGAGTGTGTCAATTGTGTCACCCACATATGTCAGTGGTCTGCTGTTCGACATCTTTTCCACTTCTAAAACCATTGTGCTGAGTTCCATCCAGTTCAACAATGGGTTGTAATTTGCTGCCTGGGCTTTCTTCATGAGTTGTTTGATGATGCCCACAATTCTCTCATATACTCCACCTTGCCATGGTGCAAATGGAGTGATAAAATTCCACTGTATATTTGGCAGATTCCTGGCCAATTGTTTGAATTGTGGTGCATTATCCAACCAAACTTTATGTGGTGTATTCCTCCTGCTCTCAAATCTGGTGAATGCCATTTGTGTCTCTGCTGCTGTCATATTTGGTACAAGCTCTAAGTGTGCAGCTCTTGTACTGAAGCAAGTGATCAGAAGGACATATGCCTTCTTGTGTGCCTTCTGTCCCAACTCATCTGCCACTTGATACCACAATGGGCCAAAGTAATCCATGCCCACATGGTGAAATGGCCTGTGCAACTCCACCCTTTCTTTTGGCAGTGTTCCAAACACAGGTTGTTTGTATGGCCTTCCTGTGACCTTTCTGCACACCACACAATGTTTGATGATATTGTGTATCATGATTCTACCCCTGTGGATCCAAAATTTCTCCCTGAGCTCTGCCAATGTCTGTGCTACACCAGCATGCATTACCTTCCTGTGGTAATGTTCAGTGATCAACCTGGTGATGCATCCTTTCTGTGGCAAAAGATATAGTTCCTGGTTGCAATCTATGTCAGGAATTCTGGTCATCACTTTGACAATATTTTTGACACTGTCAAATTTCAGCTCCTTGGCAGTGATGCCAAAGTGTTTCTGGAATGGCACATTCTGTTTCTGTGCCTCCTTGATGTGCTTTATTTGATCTGATAATTGAATTTGTTGTGTTACTTTGACCCAGTACTCAGTGGCTGCTTGCCATTCATCTTTCATGAATGGTGTCTCCTTTGTGTTCAAAGTGATTTGTTGACAAGCTGATTTCTTCTGGTGCTTGCTTTTCAAATATGCCACAAATCTTATCACTCTGATTGTTACCCTGAGTAACTTGTCCCATTTTGAGAACCTTTTTGGGTCAATCTGATAACTGTTTTCTGTTTCTGCCAGGAAATCCTTTGTTTCTGGCTCCTCTTGTGTAGTCAACCCAACCCAGATTGAAGATTTTGGCATAATGAACTCTCGTTCAATTTCTGGCTTCAAATCTGGTGGCATTGACTCATTGTCTGGTTGAAAATCTGGTGGCAACTCTGCTTGAAAACCCATTGGTCCTGTCCACCAAATATCCTTTTGCTGAAGTTCTTGCAGGTCACATCCTCTGGATGCAATGTCAGCTGGGTTGTCAGCTGTGTCAATTTTGTTGACCTGCACACTTGTTTCAGTTTGAATGGTCTGAATTTCCAAAATCCTGTTTTTGACAAAACATGCCATTGTTTTGTTGGAATGTAGCCACCACAAACAGCAAATACTGTCTGTCCACAAGAAACTTTTGGCTATTTTCCACCCTTTCAGTTGTTTCAGTAGGAATTTGACCATTCTGGCTCCAATTGTTAAGCCCAATAACTCCAGCCTTGGAATTGTGATTGGCTTCCCTTTCTGCTGCTTGGGTGCCACTCTGGACTTTGCAAAAATCAATTTCATTGCAAATTTACCATTCTCTAATTCTTGTCTGAGGTATGCTGATGCTGCATATGCCTGTTTTGATGCATCTGTAAACACATGCAATTCCATCATTTCTGATGGCTTGATGGGTTCCAATGTCCTTGACCATTTGATCTGATTGACTTGTTTCTGTAACTCTTTGATTTCTGAAAACTTTTCATTGTATTGGTCTGGTACTTCTGTTTCCCATTCTAATTGACCTTTTGACTTGATTTCTGCCCAAATTTGCTGCATTAGGGCTTTCAGAGTAACTGTCACTGGGCACAGCATGCCCAATGGGTCAAAGATGGCTGAAATCAACTGAACCAGAACTCTTTTTGTCAACTTCTGTGGAAGTGGATTGTCTGCCCCTTTTGGTTTGCTGATATTGAGTGTGTCTGTTTCTGTGTCCCAATGCATTCCAAGTACAGTGACTTCTTTTGTTTCACTCTTGTCATCTACATTGAAGCACTTTCTCAATTCTGTACTATTTGTGGTCCAATCCCTCATATTCATTGATGCCAAATTGAATACTGCTTTGATGACATCATATTTCTGTTTGGCCAGATCCACTGAATCCACACTGAAGATCAAATTGTCTACATAAATCCCATTACTGATTCCCTCCAGCAATTGTGCTTTTGGCAAACTGCTATCCTCTACAAGGACTTGTAGGTGTTGTGTGATGACAGCACCCAGCAACCATGGGCTTGAAATCACACCAAATGGCATCCTGACAAATCTGTACAATTGAAGATTCTGCTCCATGACTGGTTTTGTTGGATCTTTGTACCACCACCATCTGGTCAAATCTCTGTCTGGCTCTTGTAACACCACTTGCAAGAATGCCTTTTCAATGTCTGCAATGATGCCAATGCTACCAGCTCTGAATCTCAGCAAAAGCCCAGCAAGCTCTGGCAAAATCACTGGCCCTCTATGCAAGCAGTCATTCAGACTGAGGTGATTTTTTATGCTAGCTGATGCATCATATACAATTCTTAGCTTTGTTGTTGTTTTGCTTGGTGTTTCTACTGGTTGGTGTGCCAGGTAATGGATCTTTCTGCCATCTGTTGGCTCACCAAACACCTTTTCTATGATGCCTTTCTTGAGCTGATCCTCAATCACCTGATTGTATCTTTGGAGCAAATCCATCCCCTTTTCATCTTTGGAAAATCTGTTTGTCAGTGCTCTGTGCCTTTGTAATGACATTGCTTTGTTGTCTTGCAATTTCTCTATACAGTCCTTGTATGGCCATTTTACATGGTATCTGAGGTCTTTGTATTCAGTTGTTGCATGAAATTGCTGTGTTGCCTTTTCATCATCATTGATGACTGGACAATCTTTAATTCCAATTGTCTCTAATTCCCAGAATTCTTCAACTCTTGGGTTTGAAATTTGAGTGGAACTGCTATAATGTCCATTGTTGATAGCCAGTTCATAATTCTGCTCAGTAACCTGGCTGACTGTAAAGACACCACTGTTCTGAGCTTCTTTGTTTGATGTACCATCCTGGCCATTGATCATCAGCCCAAATTTGCTTTTGACCACATGCATTCCAGACGGCAATTTGATTGTGCCCTGTTTGGTCAGGAAGTCCCAATACACATCCAAACCAAGGACTATGTCAGGGACACTCTGTTCTCCATTGGAGTTGATTGGTTCTGCAAACAACTTGTCTGCCTGTTGGCCCCACTTCTGGTGGATGAATTCCCAATCATCTTGTAACAAGTCCTGGTGGGGTTGAATTGTGGCCAGTGTTTCTATTGCATTTGCTGTGATTGTCTGCCTGGAGCCATCCTTCAATTGCAAGTCCAGCTCCACAATCTCAGCATTGACATCCATTTTCTTTTTGGTCCCAAAGGTGCCCAGCCCAATAGTTACTGCAATTTTGGGTTGGAGCTTTAACTTCTTCATGAACTCCTTTGACACAAATGTCCTCTGTGCCCCTGAATCCAAGAAAATCTTGGCACATTGCCAAGGTACTGACTGATCCTCTGGGTTATATGCCATTGCTTTGGCAGTTTGCATTCTGACTGGCCTGTACTGAAATGTACCTGTTTCTGTTTCCATTTTGTTCACTGTTGCATTTGTGACATCTACATCAACTGTTGACTTTATTGTCTGTTCTGTTGATTGCTGTAGCCTGTTTACTGCATTTGATCTGTTCAATTCTGTTATTGAACTTGGTTTGCCTGCCATTGCTACGGCAGTTATTGTCTGTGGCTTGGTGCCTTGGTTGGTGGATTTGTGCCCACCACTGCTCTTGTTAAGTTCCTTTACTCCATTACTGAATGTTTCTGGACAAAGTGCTGAAGCATGTTGGTTTTTTACCTTGCAATAGAAGCATCTGAGGTTGGTCCTGCAGTCTCTTTTGAAATGTCCCTTTCTGGTGCACTTGGTACATCTGTCTTTTGATTGCATCAATTTCTGCATTCTGTTTTGAGTTGTTGCATATTTTCTGCACTCTGAACTGAAGTGACTCCCTTCACAAAAGATGCAATATGGGTTGTTGTTGGTTGCTGAAGCTGAGAATGCACTGGTGGTTGTTATTGGTTTCTGATCTCTTTTCTGATGTAAATTCTTGCTGAAGTTAGATTCTTGTTTGTCTGATGTGTCTGTATCAGCCTCTTTCCTCTGTTCAATGATCTTCTCCAAACTGCTAAGAATGTTTGCAACTGACCATTCTTGATCTTCTCCTTTTACTTTGACAATTTCAAGTCTGATGTTACTTGGGATTTTGGATCTGATCATCTCAACTGTTGCATAATTGTTCATATCTTCATTCTGAGATCTGAGTTGATACACCAGTGATTGCACCTCTCTGTGAAAACTCTGCAAGCTCTTGTAGTGCCCTTTTGGCTCTGGTACTTGCTGGAGCTTTGCATACAGTCTTCTTTTGATGTCTCTTGTCTTGCCATATTGCTTTTGCAGAATTTCAATGGCCAATTCATAATTTTGCTCAACCACCCTGATTCCTTTGATGGCATCAAATGCCTCCCCAGTCACATATTTCAGCAGATACTGGAACTTTGTGATGATGGCCATATCTGTCCTTTTGTGTATGACTTGCTCATATGACTGCCACCAAGCATCCCACTGGATGATGTCACCATTGAAGTCCCTCAACTCCAACTTTGGCAACTTGGCTTCCATCAACCTTGGTGTAGTCCTCTGAGTTGTATTTGACTGGCCTTGTCCAGCTGTTGTTGTTGCTGAGTTTGAGTTCTGTTGTTGTGCCAGTGATGTTGTCCCTGTTCCAGTGATTTTCTGTAGGTATTCCTCCAGTGACTGAATGCCAATCCTCAAACTGATTGCTTTATCCTCAAGCTGTTGAATCAGATTCAGATGTCCTTCTGGGCTCTCCAAGTGCTCTGCATACTTCTGCTCTTCTTCACTCTGAAGTACTTGGGATTCTTTCAGACCTTGATTTGAAAGGGCCTCTAAATTTGCCAGAACATTCCTCCACTCTGTGTCCCTCTCTGTCAATTTCTGTTTGCATGCTTCACATTTGTCTCTCAGGTTTGCCATAACCACTCTGACTTGTTTAGCCTTTGACACATTCTCATGAGTAGCACTCTCTTTGACATGTGTGAAAACTGGTGCTTCCTCTGCCAACAGAGTCTTTGCTTGTTTCCTGTTCTGTCCCAGGACCTTTCTGATTGTGCCTGATCCCACAAGCTGTGGAACTGCATTGCCATATGCTGACTGTGCCCTGTCTCCAGTTGCAAGCTGCGCCATGTTGTGAGGTTGTGGTCAGTGGTGGGTGTTTTCTCCCCTGTGTTGTGGCTTGTCAGGTTGGCTTGATGGTTGTTGTGTTGGCTTTTAGTTCAGGAAGTCCAGTGGTTTGGTTTGGGTACTTTACTTTAGCTTTGTCCAACAGTAATGGAAGGGAAGGTTTGAAGATGCAATAATGCTATGCAATGCTTTTACAATGATGTTGAATGTATTTTTTGAATAAATATATGAATCTTACTAAACATGAGGCTTGCTTTTATACTCCTCAGTTAGCACAAAAACTGTTTGCCAAACATCTAAAAACATGCAAACACTGCTCAGCGACAAGTCAGATGTTTGATCTATAAAATGCAAACATAGCTCAGCGACAAGTCGGCGGACCTCTCTTATGTAAATAAAACTTTCTTATGTAAATAGACCATGCATGGTACTTATACAAACTGTAGTAATTCTTACTCTACTTGTGTAAACAGTAGTATTTTTACTCTGCTATCCTAAAATATATTTATCACTTTTCTTGCCAAGATGGCAACACAATAGATCCAAGTGAATGACAAATTAGCATGAAGACACTACACAAAAATCATGAAATACAGTTACATTATTTCACACAAAGTATTTGCATGAACTCATTTTATTTTTATACAATCAACGCAGGCATGAAACATGGCCAGGGGGCACTCCCAGACCCTGTAAAAAGCCCTGTAAAATGTCAAATGTGATGCAAGGTGTCAAAAGTTACGGAAAATGTCCTGCAAAATGGCAACCGAGTTTATTTAGCAGGGCATTTTCCATCACTTTTGACATTTTCCATGACATTTGACATTTTCCAGGCATTTTCCAGGGTCTGGGACTGGCTCCAGGCGTGTATGTGTGCCAGTACAGGGGGCCAATGCGTGCGGTTGGCAGGGCTAAAGGAGCCATTGGGAGTGAAACAGGTCAAGAGGCTGCCTACAACTTGGAGCTGCACGAGGCTGTGCGAAATCTAGGCGATTGCACACTTTTGTGCTATGGCATCCGGCTGTGCCAATCGTTCAGCTATTCTAAGCAGGTGTGTTTATAATTGGGTCATAATTAGGGTGTCAAAAAAAATTTTCTACGGAAAACGGAAACGGAAAAAATTTTGCAGCGGCCGGAAAACGGAACGGAAAACGGAAAAAAATTTGCACTTGGCGGAAAACGGAAACGGAAAAAAAAATTTCAGCGGCCGGAAAACGGAAAAAGGGGCTGGAAAAACGGAAACGGAAAAATCAAATTAGCACGGAAATGGAAAAACTTGCTGAAATTTTGCCGGAAAATGGATAAAATTTGCTGAAATTTTGCTGGAAGTGGAAAAAATTTGCAGTAATTTTGCTGGAAACAGAAAATTTTTCACATCATTGACAATCTGCATGAATTTTTGCCAGTTTGGCTTATCAGAAAACAGAAAGTTGGGCCAGAAAAAGGTAAAATGAGGTGGAAAAATGGAAAATTGAGGCGGAAAATAGAAAAAAGGCGGAAAACCTGGAAAGTGAGGCGGAAAACGGAAAAAAGGCGGAAAAATGGAAAATTTAGCCGGAAAACGGAAAATGAGCGGGAAAAACGGAAACGGAAAAAAAGTTGCCGGAAAACGGAATGGAAAATGGAAAAAAAATTCAGCAGCCGGAAAACGGAACGGAAAACGGAAAAAATTTGCCTGCGGAAAACGGAAATGGAAAACGGAAATTTGACACCCTAGTTATAATAGATACATTGACATTGCATATTTACCATTTTTTTATAATAGAACAGCATATTTCCAATGGAATAGAACCTAAAATCAGAGTTGCACAAGCATATTCACGCTTACCTGAAATACCCAGTATTTCAGTATTACGCTTAAGCTTTCACAAAATACCTGTATTCTTTGTTATGCTTTCCCAGAAAAATTGGTGAAAAATAGAATGGCAGTCTCCAATAGAATAACACCTCCAATAGAACGGCAGGTAAAAAAGTTGACTAAAAAATAGAATGTACACTATCAACAGAGACATGGACAAAATGTCTACATAGTGTGATAAATACATGCTTGAAAATTTTGAGGAAATAATAATTCCCCCACTTGAATAATCCCCCCTCCCCCGCGAATAGTTCCCCCATCAAAAATGTCTGATGAAACAATAATTCCCCCTGGGAATTATTTGAGGAAATACGGTATGTTCTATGACTAATGGAGATTTTCATTGAAAATGTTCAAATGCAGCTACTCCGCTGCAAGCTGCACCGTCTGATCGCTAATGACAGCTACATGCCCCTGCTGCTGGAGACGAACCCCCTCTTTGACCACTACGAACTCGTGGCCGATGACCAGTGGTGAATCTGCAATTTGTGCAATTTGTGTTGAGTACAGAGTTGCGAAAACGTATTTACGTTTACCGGAAATACCCGGTTATTTGGGTATTTATACTTACGTTTACGTTTACGCTTTCCAAAAATACCGTTACGCTTTGTTACGTTTTCCTGGCACAATTACCCGGGTACCAGAGAAAACGTAAAAATATGCTACACGGAACAATATTGTTTGTCAAATATAGTGTAATATGATGAGTTCAACATGTTCTAATGTTGAAGAGTACTAATTCCGCAATTGGAGAACTCAACACCAATTTGTAAGTGAAAAGTAAAAAGTTGAAGGAAAGTATTTTTGTGAGGGAGAACTGAAATGCAATTAAAAAGTTAAAGACATTTATAGTGTTTTCTCATGACTGGCCATTTGTCTTTTAAGTTACCATTTCACTTACAAATTTACTTTTCTTTCAATTTTTACATGCCATACAACTTGCCATTACTTCTCAGACATAATTTTTTTAGTTCTCCTGTTATGGAATTGGCACCTTATGGCCCTACACCCACTAGTTGACAACGACGCAAAATTCCAACTTGAATCCCAATTCAATATCCCGATCCCATCATTCTAAATATATATATAAAATACAGGTAAGCAGAAAATGTCGATGGAGATCATATGAAGATCCATAATGTTGTAAAAAACATTGTGTTTTTTTGTATTCTCTGATAGCGGGAGCACTTAATACAATTTTTACGTTTACGTTTTATTTTACGTTTTCCCCAGTATTTTTAAAATACCTTACGTTTTAGTATTTATACTTTTGATTTGGAAAAGGTATTTACATTTACGTTTACGTTTTCCAAAAATACCAGTATTTGTACAACTCTGGTTGAGTACCAGCTGCCACTCCCAGACCCTATAAAAAGCCCTGTAAAATGTCATGCAAAGTGTCAAAAGTCATGGGAAATTCCCTGCACAATGGCAACTCGGTTGCCATTTTAGAGAGCATTTTCCATGACTTTAGACACATTGCATGACATTTGACATTTTACAGGGCTTTTTGCAGGGTCTGGGACTGCCCTAAGGATGAATGACAGTGGGCAACACATAATATTTCTACACAGATGATCCATTCCATATGAAGTGTTTTCTGCTTGTTTCTCTGCCTATGATTATTAAAACTCTCTGCCCATGACTGTCCAATTTTTGTATAATGACTGCCATTGACATACCATTAACTAAGCCTCGCCTAGGAAAGCCCAAAAAAGTGGACATTATTGATTGCCCAATTCAAGACAGTGCAAAGTGTGCCAACATTACTGGTAGTTTAGGTGATGTCATCCAGTCACATCATTTAAATAAAATTGTAAAGAATGATGTCACGTTGTACAAGTATTCACTAAAGTACACGTAGAGCAAAAATACAGCTAAAGTACAGTTATTAGGTACAATAAAGTCAGTGATTCGGTAGTTACCGTAGTGGCGTATGTTTTAAAATAGGAATTTGAATTTCCGGATCCCATTTGGTTAATCGTACATATTTTTCAATCCTATTTGGCTGCTTGGCCTCACCCAATTAACGATGGCCAAAAAAGATTCGAAAATTCAAAAACATTTTCGAATTTTCGAATTTTTTCGGAATTTTCGAATTTTTATTTCACCCCTAGAAAAAACACTTAAAAATCGATTTATTTTTCAAAAAATTCGAAAATTCGAAAATTCAAAAATTCGAAAATAGTTTTGCGTGCAAAATAAAGCGACAATTGATATGTGGTGGGTCTGAAAAAGACTGATGTAATAGAAAAAAACCATAAAACATTGAAATGGGGTCCGCGGCAACAGCAGCGGACCCGACACATGAGGATGAAATGAATTTGAAAGACATTACGGTTTAGAAAGTTAGATTGACAGGTAAATTACTGTCCCAGCCCCAACAATATCCTTCAAAACAGCTTTTGAGGATTTCTGCTCGCATCACCGAAAATGCAATTCAGTCAACAGTATGTGGGCTGCCATTATCGACCATATTTGCGGTCGCTTAATTCAATTATCGGCCATTATCTGTCATTGTTGGGAGAACAACAACAACAACAAACAACAACAACTGCAGCAAAAAAATGCGCTGGTGATCTGCAGTGATCTGCGGTGAAGTGCCTCACGCAGACACTTACAGGCACTTAAATGCACTTCATGAATTTCTGATTTTTTATTTCTGTAAACAATTGAGTAATAAAATGCGTGAAGTGTCGGTGAAGTGCATTCCATTAGGGATCAGGCGTGATCAGGCTCTGAAGTGTGATCACAGGCGGTGAAGTGCCTGGTGATCAGGCATGATCAGGCTCTGAAGTGTGATCACAGGTGGTGAAGTGCCTGGTGATCAGGCGTGATCAGGCTCTGAAGTGTGATCACAGGCTATGAAGTGCCTGGTGATCATGCGTGATCAGGCTCTGAAGTGTGATCACAGGCGGTGAAGTGCCTGGTGATCAGGCGTGATCAGGCTCTGAAGTGTGATCACAGGCGGTGAAGTGCCTGGTGATCAGGCATGATCAGGCTCTGAAGTGTGATCACAGGTGGAGAAGTGCCTGGTGATCAGGCGTGATCAGGCTCTGAAGTGTGATCACAGGCGGTGAAGTGCCTGGTGATCAGGCGTGATCAGGCTCTGAAGTGTGATCACAGGCAGTGAAGTGCCTGGTGATCAGGCATGATCAGGCTCTGAAGTGTGATCACAGGTGGTGAAGTGCCTGGTGATCAGGCGTGATCAGGCTCTGAAGTGTGATCACAGGCCATGAAGTGCCTGGTGATCATGCATGATCAGGCTCTGAAGTGTGATCACAGGCGGTGAAGTGCCTGGTGATCAGGCGTGATCAGGCTCTGAAGTGTGATCACAGGCGGTGAAGTGCCTGGTGATCAGGCGTGATCAGGCTCTGAAGTGTGATCACAGGCAGTGAAGTGCCTGGTGATCAGGCATGATCAGGCTCTGAAGTGTGATCACACCCGGTGAAGTGCCTGGTGATCAGGCGTGATCAGGCTCTGAAGTGTGATCACAGGTGGTCAAGTGCCTGGTGATCAGGCGTGATCAGGCTCTGGAGTGTGATCACAAGGGGCACTTCAGAACAGGGCCGTATCCAGGAGGGGGGCGGGGGGGCTGCAGCCCCCCCCTCCCGGGGCGAGATTAAAAAGTGACCGGAAAATGCGACTTTTAGAACATCAGCGTAAAAAATTTTGCGCGCAAGCGCGCATTCTTCACTAGACATAAGGTATTATCATCGGATTTGCTCCATGTGGCCACAAATCGTTATAAAAACACTCAATGTTGTGTTTTTTGCTGTGTTGTATGTATATTTACATACATATACAGCATTCCATGGCGCTGACGCCAACGCCAATTGCGCCATGGCGTGGCGCCTACTAATGGCGCCAGCGCCATGCCGCCATTCTGCATCTATGTAGCTAAAATTTATGGGGGGGCTGAGCCCCCAGCCCCTCGCCGGCCTCCGTAAACAAGCAGCCCCCCCCGCTCAAAAATCCTGGATACGTTCCTGCTTCAGACCATTTCAGTGCACTTCACGAGCACATTATTTGCTGTGAACAACAACACTAAATTTGCATGGTGATACTTTTCGACACGGCTTTTCAATGGTGCAGTCGGTTTTGCGCTAGCACATTGCGTTCCGAAGTTATCGGGCTTCAAATATTATGATTTCCGCATTTTGCCAGATCTGACCATATTATGGGTGGGTCGCTTGCGCCTTCCCTCGGCGCCCACCCCACGTATGTATTTATGCATTTTACCCACCATTAAGATTACACATGATAATTTTTAAAAAATCTGACAAATCTACCTGAATTAAAAAATTACGTAATGAAATATAAAAAAATATATGGGTAGGTAACCCGTATTTCCCTGTTCCCAAGTCCTCGGTTCTGAAAAAGAGACCAAAATATATCGCGGTCATTTCCCGGCGCGTACACACTCGTTTCGGACCATTTCCGAAAAAAAAAGAAAAAAGACAACGTAAACTTGGACAATCAAAGGGAAATCCCGCCCGAAAATGTCAATTCACGATGGGGAAACCTCGAGTATCGCCACGACTCAAGCTTCACTTGACATTCAGACAAAGTACAAGCGCTTGGCACACGAACATGTCAAGTTGAGACGATATGTGGACGGGTTGAAAAGCGCCACGAAATTGGAACAGGAAAATTCCAGGAATTGCGCGGTTTGTGTCTTTTTTGAAAGTCATTGCGAAATTTTGGGATTTGGCGGGATCGTGTATATTTGGAGATTGTGTTTTTCCTGTTGAGAAGTATGTGTGTGTAATGTGAAATTATAGTTGGAATCGTGCCAAGATTTGTTCAACTCACAAATATTAGCTTTTTGTGTATCTGTGTCCAACAATAATAATAAAAAATTTGTTGTCATTTTTTATTTTTTTATTTTTTTTATTTATTTTAAATATTCAAATTTATTTTGTCCCTTGAATTCCATAGTGAAATTTGCCCCACAGTGTGATAAATTTTTTAATTTTCTACATTCTACACATTATATCGCAATTTTCAGGGTCTCCAAGGAAAAATATTTCAAATATTAATTGTAAAATTTTTTCAGGAGCGTTTGCGACTTTCCGAGATCGAACAACGAAAATTGCAAGGCGAAATCGAAGGTTTACAATTCAGAAATGACCAGTTGACAAAACGAATTGAAGTTTTAATTACCATACAAGAAAATGAACAAAAGTCCAAATCCGAAAATTTAGAGAAGCGTGGTTCATTCAGGAGGAACAAGGTGACTTTTTACAAAAAAAAATTGTTTATGGTTGACAAATTACTTGCTTGCGAGCCAAACAAATTTCCTGGCGACTGAGATACAAAAAGTTTTCTGTTATACTTCTACAAAAGCATATCCAATTTAGAAAAAAGTTCTTATTTTTATTTTTTATTTAAAGTCTTATTTTTATCGGCAGGGATTGGGCAACGTGTTCAAATTCTGTTTTTCAACAAGTTTTTTAAACATGTTTAAAAACAATCTCATGTTAAGGCATCAATTGTTTTTCTCATTATATTGCATAAAAGTACACAAATTCCCGTCGCAGCGTTTTGGCGTGCGGATGTTAAAAAGTGCATCCATGCATGAAAGTGTTCAAAATGGTGCAAATCACAACAATAATGATTTAGCAGTTTATAGTGATGGAAATACGCAAATCGCTGCATTGAGAGATGATTTAGATGTCAAGATTTCAGAGAACGAGAAATTGCATTCAAAGGTAAGAGTTTACCGCAAAATGGATGATTCGACATACGGTTTACTGAAAAACTGTACCGTTTGCCTCGTCAAGTTTCGTAATTGCAGTAAACGGTACGGTAAAGGTTTTTTGACACGGTACGGTAAATTCTCATTGCATTACGGTAAATTCCCAGTTGGAATACATTTTTCAGTTTGCTCTTGACACTTTAACAGTGAGTACAACTTTGCAACATAAATTTGCACAATACTTCATCGGTAATTTGAAACCCTGTCAATTTCTGTCTGAAATTTGTGAAGTTTTTCATCAAAATGTGGTGGCATTGATTCCATTGGTGCAGCGCCCACTAGTTGACTGCCAGTAAAATTAAACTTGAAAACACCTAAAAAAAACTTTTTTAATTGGAGTTTACTGGAAGTAGGTGGTCGGTCATCAACTCAGGTGTATTTTGAATTTTGACCCTCCGAGTGGTTGGATAGATAGCTGAGCGGCCTTCGGGAGAGATAGATAGCTAGGAAAAATTGGGGGGGGGGGGGTTGGGGGGTTGTGGTGGTTCGATATATAGGCTATTTCAGGGTGTAGAAGGAAGAATAGGGATAAAAATCGCTAAAAGTGGGTGTAAAATAGCTCAAAATGGGTATATAAAAGCATATAGTACTCAAATAACTGAAAATAGGTAAATAGGAACAACAACTAGTATTTTGGAGGTGAAAATGTATAAAAAGCTATGAAAAATGCGATTTTGAGCGAAAATTGGGCTATAGTTTCTCAAAAAGCGCTCCAGATAGGTAGATAGCTGAGCGATTTGGGGGGGGGGGGGTTTAGTGGGTAGTAGCCCAAAATTTTGCCTCCGGGATTGATAGATAAATAGCTGAGCGGCCTCCGGGATAGATAGATAGCTGGGCGGTTTGGGGGGGGGGGGTCACCCCCCCCCCCAACCCCCCATTCGAGACCCCTGCATCAAGTTGACAAATAGTAAAAACAATTTTTTTCTTCCAGTAAACTCAAATACGTTCATGTCTGATTTATGGGTTTACTAAATTTAAATACCTAGTGTTCCTGTTTTCATCTCATCATTTGAATATATCACACACAGCTTTACGAAATGGAAAGTTACTACGAAAGAGAAATGGCTATATTGAGGAAAACAATTTCGACACTTTCCCATGAGATTGATGAAACGAAGCAGTCGGAACTAAAGTTGGCAAGTGGCCAAAATGTGAATGAAATTTCTCAGAATCCATTTGAGGAGTTGGTTTTCTTGTTTTGTTTTTGTGGTTGTGCAAAGGGTTGGTTAAAGTGGTGTGGAAAATCGTTTTTATGACCCTGTTTTTTAAAACGTTAATTTTCCATCAGAATTGCGTGTAAAACGCGTGAAAAATTTACTTTATAAGTTAAATAAGTTGGGATACAAATTCCACAATTGGAGTAATAAAATCGGTACTAGTGAGCACCGAATGCAGAATATTTACTGAAATTTTGCAGAATATAATATATTTCATACAAACGACGTCTTGTATCAAACTCCCGTGTCAGAATGGAGGGGGGTATTCGAGGGGGAAGTTATTTTTTTCATACTGGGTGAACATGTACAGTTTTTCGGGAGGGGGGGGGGGGCTTATTCGAGCATATACGGTATTTATATTATCAGAATGTCCCCCAAAAATGCAGAAACACCTCGACTAGTTCACATTCCCCTGCAAATTATGACCGTAAATCGTCAAAAACTGAAAAACCTCACAAAATTGTTGTGCAAATTTGGACTGAAACGTGTACTGAAATGGATAGAAATTTGGTTTTAATTCAGAAAAGCTTCACAAATTTATGCAATTATTTGAAACTAAGGGGCAATGTTTATCCGAAAGATTGTTCTATGGAAAATATCTCTGAGAATTGTGAGAAGGTGAGTTTTGGGAAGATAAAATTGTGGATTTTTTTTTGCAAGTCTAAAAACAAAATAAATCGAAAAAGCGCTATTCACTTCGGTGTTTATTTCAACTTTTCAGATGATTGTCTTGTTCTATTCTGCGTTTTGCTGTGTGTTTTTAAACCTTTTGGTGAAAACTCATAAAAATCCGCAATTCCATAACTTTGGTCAAAATTTCCATCCCGATTCAGAGACCCGAATCCGATCACAAAAACACAAAAAAAACTACCCCGATCCCGTGACCCTAATCCCGATCGCGAAAATTCAAAACACCATTACCGATCACGAAAAGTCGATCCCGTTTGAGGAGCGATTTTACAAAATTTATTAAAAAAATTTCAATTCTTTTGCAGTACTGTCAGTCATTATCCAACCTTTCATTGCTTATGTCGGCACTTCTCGAAATTTGTATATCCAGTGTGAAAATATTGAACTCTATGGAACACAGTGTGGATTCTGAGGGCATTTCCGTTTTGGCTAGTATCGATGTGAGATTTTATACAGAGGTTTGTTTTCGTGTTTTATGCGTTTTTGTAAGAATTCATCAAATTTTGCATTTTTTTGTGATCGCTGAACATTACTGGGGTTTGGTTGCAACGATATTTCAATTTTAATTTTACCTTTAACTTGAATTTTAAATTAATTGTTGGCATTTTAATGGGAAAATCCGTATTCAAATGTGTGCAAACACACAAATTCGTTGTTACTTTCAGATTTCCGGAAGCGGAAAAATTATGTTGGGTGCCTTGGAAAATTATGCTCAGTTTGTGGACACAGATTTTTGTGACAGATTAAATACTGTGTGAGTTGATTTTTTTGGAAAATTACTTTATACCCCTAATGGTCCAGAAACCCACTAGTTTTCGACCGAAATTTCGGAATTTTTTTCTCGAATTTTCGGAAATTCGGAAAACTCTAATCTGTTTTAGACGCATTTGATTTCCCGGAATGAGGTGTCCGTTAACTACTGTTGACGGAGATCGAAAATGATTCATTCCTGTGAACTGAACCTGAAAACAGGTTTTTTTATGATTGTTCTAAGATTTTGAAAATACCGGTTGAAAATTAGTGTGCATTTTAATTTTAATTTATTTTTTGCACTTTTTTCAGCATACAAGAAGAGTGCGATTCCTCTTGGTGCTCTTCGAATTTACGCGAACAAAACGGCCATTTTTGTGCTCATTTTACGCGTTTTTTACGCGATTCGGTGCCGAATTTGATTCGAAATTTTGCGCAAAATTTCGACGCGGAAATTTTGTCCGGTGGATTGGATTCTGTGGCTCAGACGCTTTTTGGTTGGTTATGATTTTTTTTCTCAAAATGTTGTTCAAAATAAAATTGTTTCGGAAGTTGTGGGAATTTTTTTGTCATCCTTGTTCAATAAAGTTTGTTTGTGTTTGTTTGTTTGAAAGGCAAGATGTTATTCAATAAGACACTGAGACACTGTGCAGTGAATGATGTCTCAATTTCATGAAAGTTGTGAAAAAGTGGTTAGCATTCTATTAATAAGTATTCGTCATGAAAAAGCAGGGGTCTCGAATGGCAAAAATACTCTTTCTGTACTCACAAAAATTACTCTACTGCACTCAAGTACTCTCGAAACGTAAGCATACAGGCGAGTACAGATACGTTTTTAAGTATGCGTATGCGTATTTACTCGGTAGTCGAGTATGCGTATTTTATTAGTAAAGTGTGGAATTCCCCCAAGTATCGGGAAAATGTGACTTTCCCCTTTTTCAGATCTGAGCGATCAATTTTCCGACAAGATTACAATCGAAAATCGCCTCCCGACAGCGACCAAAAAATTGAAAATGCTCAACGAATGTCTTCTGGCGTGCTTTTGCGGCCTGGCCAAACAATTCAGGGATTTTTCGAACGTTTTTGCAAAAAATCGCGCGATTTTTGCTCAATTTTTGAGCGAAATTCAAAATTTGGAAAACGACTCGATCGGAAAGAGTTTTCCTGAAAATGAAAATTGTGTTGAAAATGAAAATGATACGCAAAGTGAAAATGTAGAGCACATAGAGCAGAATTCTACGGAAATTGATGCTTTTGTTCAGAAGCTTAATTCAGAGTTGGATACACTGAAAGAACAGGTTTCTTTTTAGTTTTTTTTTGTTTGATGAGATAGATTCACCTCACCGTACCGTAAAATTTTACGGTACTTTACCGTACCTGCGTTTCTCGCAGTTTTACAATTTGTAGTTGGAAAGTTCCTTTTTGGTGAAATTCCACAAATTAGGACCGTTTGCGGTCCCGAATTTTCAAAATCGCCGTCCCAATCAAAAAAATTCAAATCCCATGTTTACCTATTTTTTTAAAAATTATTATGGCCCGGGGGCACTCCCAGACCCCGTAAAAAGCCCTGAAAATGTCAAATGTCATGAAAAGTATCAAAAGTCATGGAAAATGCCCTGCAAAATGGCAACTCGGTTGCCATTTTGCAGGGATTTTTCCATGACTTTTGACACTTTGCATGACATTTGACATTTTACAGGGCTGTTTACAGGGTCTGGGAGTGGCACCAGGGAGTCCATTTGTACCAATATTCACCCAATCCCGAATATCCAGTTGTCCCAAAAAGATCGGGCCATAATCGCATTGGAAACGGAACGGGACCAGTCCCAACTGGAAGCGGACATTTTGCGGGCGAAATTGAACAAAGTTGGACAAGTGCCAACTGTGAACAGCGAAGGGAGCGGGGACACTATCTCCCCAGGGCCGTGTTCCAATTTGGGGCAGCAGTATTTTCTGGATAAAATGGCACAGGGGAGAAATGAGGTTCAGTTTTGCATGAGACAAGCGGAATTGTGGAGGGGTGAGGTGAGTGTTGTTGGAATTTGGGATGATGCCAATTTTTGGGTGACTGCGTGCTGGAACGTTGTCGTTTTTAAAACCCACTCTTTGAATAAAATACTGTTTTTGTATAAAAAACCGGGTCGTTGAAAAAAATGTTTTTCGCATCCTGAGTGTAAATATTTATGTTGTTTCTTGATGACAACTCATCAAACATTATTTTTTTGCTAGAAACGTTTAAAAAATAAATAGAAATGAAAAAACACACTTTCCAGTGTGAATCCCTACTGTCCTTGAACGAGAGTGCCAACTACGAGAAAAGTGAAATAGAGAGAAAAGTTAATGAAACCAATGAACAGTATGCTGCTTTACAGGTGAGTGATATGTATAAATATTATACAGCACGCTTTGCGTGGAATTCTACCATAATTTGCTGAATCGAGTGTCTGCGACACTGCGCTATGACCAACGATGGAAAGAACACAGAAATTGAACACAGAAACTCATTGAGTTTCTGTGTTTTTGTTTTACACAGAAACACGGAAACTCATAAATTTTGAAAAACTCAAAACTCAAATGAGTTTTTTTTGGAGAACACAGAAACACAGAAACACGGAAACACATAAAAGTTTTTGGTTTTTGTGTTTTTTTCAGCGAAGCGGTTGAATGCACATTAATTCAGATTAACTAAACAAGAAAAGATAAGCATCTATAGTATGTAAATATATAATGTATTCATATTTTATAATGGTACAAAAAAAGAAATTAAAGATGGCATGCACATCTCATGGTGGATTTGACAATTTAAGTTTCGACATTTAAGTATACCTTATTACCTTGAATAAACCCCCCTTGAATTACCTCCCCTCAAAATGGACTGGTGAAATAATAAGCCCCGCCCCCCTCGAAATACCCCCCTCTGGGATGATGTACATGATGTATTTTTTACTGCTAATTTGCATGGCAGCTACACATAGACTGTACTAGGTTGTGTAGCTGACTACTGAGGTTTATTTCAAATATATCCTGTTTGTACGCATTCATAACCTGTTTTGGGTACATAAATGCCTACTATTTTCTATGATCCTTACAAAACTTTCTGACAAAATAATAATGCCCATGGGGGTATTTCGAGGTAATATGATAGTTGTAGTTCAAATCAATTCTGTAGTCTTCCATACAGTGCACATCCATTGAAGAATTTTGGAGTACTGCATAAATTGTCGTTTCTGGGCATTTTGTTGCTTGTGTTGTGATGTTGATGTCCTCATTGTGGACATTATTATGGACTTTTTTGACACTTGAATGAATACACAAATGTTATGTGGGGTTAAAACATGTGTAAAACCAATATTTTAAAAGAAAACCACTGTTTCCAGATCGAAATGCTGTAAATCGAAATTTTTTGTGGGAAAACTCGAATTTTTTGGAAAAAAAACTTGAGTTTTTTAGAAAAAAACTCAAAAAACTCGAGTTTTTACAAAAAACACAGAAATAAAAACAGAGTTACTCAAGTTTTTTTCAAGAAAAAACTCAAAACACAGGTATTCATTTTTGAAAAACTCAAAACACAGAAAGTGTTTTTTTTTGGAGAACTTAGCCATCGTTGGCTATGGCTACGATTTTGAAAACTCTAGATATGCAACGCATTGGCGGTCCACACACCAGTTGACACACCAGTTGACACACGTGTGTCAACTGATCTGTGTCAACTCAGATTTCAGCTGCACGTGTCGCAGAGCGATCTCCAAATGCACATGCGGCAATGTTCAAACTATTATATTACTTAAGTGCATTGGAAGGTCGCTGTGCGATACGTGAAGTCAAAATCTGACAGTTTGAGTTGACACAGACCAGTTGAAGGGTGTGCTTCTAAAAGTACCGATCTACAAATTTTTCAAATTTGAGTTAGGACCATTTTTGGGGTCCCCATAAAAATGCGCTTCAAAAAAATATATAATATGTGGGGGGTGCGAAATTCAATTTTGAGATATGAGGGGTCGAAAAAAGCAAAAAAATCGCAAAATACAGTTTTTGAAATTTTAAAAGTACCGATCTACAAGCTTTTTCAGCTTTTGTGTCTTTAAAAGTACCGATCTACACACTTTTTTCAAAATTGTTCTTTTAAATGTACCGATCTGCACATTATTTTTTGTGCTTCTAAAAGTACCGATGTCAGATCGGCGTCCAATTGAGCAAAAACTCATTTTGTGCTTTTTTATTATGGGTAAAAGTACCGATCTACAGCTTTCTGATTTTGTGCTTTAAAAATACTGATCTACATGATATTACCAATTTGTTCCTTTAAAATGTACTGTACTACAAAAATACAATTCACTAAATTTTATATAGCTAGTGTTATGTGTATAATCCATGATTATAACCATGCATGTGGATACCCAACAATATGGCCGCAATACCCATACCCAAAATTCCCATACCCAATACCCATGTATGGGTATTGCATACTCCAAACTTTCAATTGCGATTATCTCAAAATCGATTTTTTGTAGATCGGTACTTTTAGAAGCACACCCTTCAGTTGACACACGTGTGTCAACTAGTGTGTGGGCCGCCATTGCAGTGTTTTTGTTTTACAAATGCAAATTAAAATGCAAAAACAACATGCAATTTTTCGCTGAAAGAATTCAACAATTTCAGGAAGAACTCGAATGCACGCGACGCAGTTACGAGGAGCAATTAGCGGAAATGAGTAAACATTTGGCTGACAAGTTGAGACATTTCAACCAGGTGTAAAATTACTTTTTCGAAATTTGTAATTGTTGTAGCACGGGGAAACTTCATGGAGGACTATTTTGCAACGAGATTTTATTTCACTTTACTTGACTTTCTACAATTTAAACTCGGCTTGCCCGTAGCTGACCCCTATAATTTTTTCTTAATATATTCGGCTCGGCGGACATCACACTTAGTCTGGAAACCTACCATAATCCATCTGAATGAAGAACCTAAAATTGTACGGTTTTTTCCTCATAATACCGTATTTCCTCGAAATACCCCCCCCCCCCCCCTCTCGAAATACCCTCCCCCTCAAAATGGACACTATGAATTTATAAAGCCCCCCCCTCTAAATACCCCCCCCCAATTTACTGTATAGAGAACGTAATGCTGTTTGTGATCCGGGAAGCGCAGAACACACGTTAAAAACAATGACTGTGTTCTGTTAGAACAGGGTTTATAGGGTCTACTTACATGATATACAAGTCAATAGAGCCTTAAAAATGACGGTTTTTGTTGCATTCTTCGACGTCTGTGTACATGACAAGCGACAATTTCGTACTGGGATTTCGAAAAATTCCTGGCGAAATAATAACCCCCCTCGAAATACCCCCGTATCGTTTAACCCCCCCTCAAAATTTCCACTCTGAAAAAATAAACCCCCCGGGGGTAATTCGAGGAAATACGGTGAACCGTTTTTACTGTGGAATATTTAATTTCGAAATTTATCACATGATTTTATTCACTAACGTATGGTTGGATTCTGCGCATACTTTGCGGTCCGCCGAGTATAATACAATATTCTGTACTTTGAGTGGGCACGCTTTGCATAGATTACTACCATAATTTGTCAAATAGAGTCGTGTCGCGAATGCATCGCTAAATGTTCGTTAAGTGGAAACATAAATAGTGCAAGTAGGTATCTAAATTTGTGCATTATTCAGATGGAATATGGTAGATTTCTGTGCAAAGTATGCCTTTTCTGACTATACGTGGTTTCATTATTCTACAGGTTCTTTCCTTTATTTCCCAGCCTTATTTATTCTTTATCATCGCATTGTATCACGTTTTGACTACTGTGAAATGTAAAATGCCCTGTAAAATGTAAAATGTCATGTAAAGTGTCTATAGATACATATTTTGGATGCCAAATCTTCTCTTATTGTTTTTACGTGCCATTTGACAGTTTTAGTGACATTTGATACTTTACAGGGTCTGGCATTTTACTGCCATTTTACAGGGTCTGGAAGTGGAACCTGGGGGCAGTCTCAGACCCTGTAAAGTGCCCTGTAAAATGTCATGCAAAGTGTCAAAAGTCGTGTAAAATTCCCTGCAAAATGGCAACCGTGTTGCCATTTTGGCGGGCATTTTCCACGACCTTTGACACTTTGCATGACATTTTACATCTTACAGGGCACTTTACAGGGTCTGGGATTGGCACCTGGTGCCATTTTCGAGTAACAAGTAGCACCTATTCCCTGGTCGCTTATTTTTTGTGTCCATTTTATTATTTTCCGTCACATCTACACGACCAAATGGGCACCAAACTTTGAGATTAGCTATAAATACCTTATGCAGCCATATTTAATTACATTTTTTTCGGTTGATGTAGTGAATATCGAAACCGTCTCCTCCAAAATATAGAG
This sequence comes from Sphaerolaimus hirsutus, assembly GCA_964036195.1. Classification (NCBI taxonomy): domain Eukaryota; kingdom Metazoa; phylum Nematoda; class Chromadorea; order Monhysterida; family Sphaerolaimidae; genus Sphaerolaimus; species Sphaerolaimus hirsutus. The sequence continues at coordinate 3,975,974 of OZ038453.1, read as the reverse complement.
AAATCAAATAGCACGCTTTACAGAGAATATTACCATATTTTGATGAATAGGTCAAGTGATCTAATTATTTTAACTCCAAATTTAGGTACTGTCAGTGAAATCTACGCATTGTTGTGGAAAAATACAAATTTGTGGTCCTTTATTCAGACGGTCTATGGTATATTTCTATGGTGGATTGGCTTCCGGGGGTACCGTACTCTGCAAAAATCACATAAGTGCAGGGACGTATCCAGGATTTTTGAGCGGGGGGGGCTGCTTGTTTACGGAGCCCGGCGAACGGGGGGGGGGCTCAGCCCCCCCCCCTAAAATTTTACCTACGTGGTAGCGGAATGACGTCATGGCGCTGGCGCCATTCCTAGGCGCAACACCGTGGCGTCATTGGCGTTGGCGTTGGCGCCAGAAATCGCTTATATGTATGTAAATATACATACGTATAGAGCAAAAAACACGCCAATTAGTGTATAAAATGATGAAGTGAGAGTAGGGGGACCAATTTACCAACAATACATCGGCAGAAATGGCAAATGCGCGCTTGCGCGCGAAATGTTTTACATTAAACCTTCAAAAGTGGTACCAGAAGTTGCAGCCCCCCCCGCCCCCCCCCCCTCCCTGGATACGTCCTTGCATAAGTGGTAAATTTGAGATGGAATTTGTCAAATGCCATAGTAAGTTCCTGGTAAATATAATGTAAAAGGAAAATTTCCGGGAATTTTACGTTTTACGTGACATTTGACAGGGTGCGGGATGAAGCCCTTCTCTTTTTGTGCCAATCCCAGATCCTGTAAAATGCCCTGAAAAATGTCAAATGTCATGCAAAGTGTCTAAAGTCATAAAATGCCCAGCAAAATGGCAACCGAGGTGCCATTTTGCCGGACATTTTCCATTAATTTTGACACTTACCATGGCATTTGAAATTTGACACGGCTTTTGCAGGGTCTGGGAGTGTCTCCTGTACTGTATTTACTGTACAATTCATCAATTGATATAACTATTTAGCATATTTCACCATAATAACACTACTGTGATTTACCGAAATATCATTTCTTTTACTCGGGTAATGGGTTCGTTTTCATGAATACTTTTTATTTCATTGTGTAAATATTTTTTCACTTACCTAATTACTTTGCACTCAAATATTTACTTGAAGAATTACTAGGTATGTAGTTTTCTTCGAATAGAAACAAGTAAAATGTACATTATTTACAAAAATTACATTGTGTTTGCTGGTTTCTATTTATAAGCAATAAAAAAAAAACAATATAAAAGATACAACAGAGTATTAAATAGTGAATACCATATTTCCTCGAAGTACCCCTTGGGTTTTTGTTTCATAGTCGAAATTTTGAGAGGGTTTTTCGAAGAGGGTCTAATAATTCATAGTAAACATTATAGTTGAATCTTGAATGTACCACAAAACTGTAATAAATGTCTCAAAATATGATGTGTTTTGTAGGGAAGGCACGTTTTTTTAAACCGTTTTTTATTAAAAAAACCCCGTTTTTTGTTGAAAAAACAGGCATTGAAACCGTTGTTTTTTAAAAAAACAGCAGCGAGAATTTTTGTACTAAGCACTAGGTATTTTGCGATTTTTTCGCGCGCAAGCGCGCAATTTCACATACACATTACCATTTGTGGTTGTTTTCATTTATTTTCAGGCAGTTTTAGTGTGAAAGCTTTCATTTGTTCATGCTATTGTGTGATAATAAGCCGTGATATGTTAGTGTAGTATATAATATCCAGCCAGTGTGCCAGCCTTACAACCTTATTTAAGACTATTCCATGCTGAACGTTCGACAATAGGCGATATCCGTAACAAGTCGACAAAAAATGGGTCTTTTTGACAGAAATTACCACTTATAATGCTCTCCCATGGCTCCACAGTTATTATATTACTATATTTGACATCACAACGTACTGATATACCTATTGTTGACCCATAACCATACCTGGGAGCTTTTTAAAAAACCCGTTTTATAAAAAACAACGTTTTTTAACGTTTTTTTTATTTTTTAAAACGGTCGTTAAAAAAAGTTTTGTGCCAACCAGGCTTGCATCTCCCAATGTCGGTGTGTGAATTATTGTGTGAATTTGGGAGAGTGTGAAAAATCTACTTTTGTCGGGCACTGTTCCTTGCATTTGTTTATATGCGTCGGAAATTCACACACTAATAAATGTCGGTAATTATTGCACGTGTGAAAAAAACTAGGTTCACGTAGGGGTCAAATAAATGCACAGACGCATACGCGTCCAATTTGTTTATGTGTGAATGTCGGGTGCTTGGACCGCGTGTGAAAAAATCGTGTGTGAATTGCCCAATCACTTTAAGTCCTTTTTACTGTGTGAATGTGTGAATTTCAGATATTTTTTTAATTCATTATGTATGTGTGACGAATTTTTTTATTTTGATATGACCACATTAATAAAAAAAATTTTTTGCAATTTTTGGCATTGCGGAAACACAATGACTTTTTACCTATGAGCCATTTACAATATGTATCCAAAAAATCCCCTTCTTTCATTCTACATCAATCAACTTCTCAATATTTCTTAATCAACACAGGTAAAAAATTAAAAATATTTATACTTAAAACAGTTGACTCTGAGTTGACTCAATCGACTTCTAAAAAGTAGCGTCAACCACCGTGTGGAGCGCCTAAGCGTCGATTTGACGTGAAATGACGACGTAAAATGACGTCGTGAAATTAATTACACGAATGTGGATCATGCTACGGGTCTACAAATTTCTAAGGATGCTACGTGATTTAATTCGCTCTAGTTGTGGCTGATAACACTCAGTATTGGACACGATTAAGGTATTGATTCATATATTATCCTTAGATAATTGTAGACCCTTAGCATGATGATATGATCCCCACTTTACGTCGTCAGTGACAACAACGCTAATCCGGCCTGGCGCATGTACCAGCCGCTCGCAGCCAATCCATGCATGCCATCACGTTTGAAAAATACAAAAAGTGCACGGTATAAAAGGCTATTCACTCATGCATTAAATTAAAACTCATTAAAGTGCATATTTGCGCTCGGTGAGTCGGTTTCCGTTCATCTTTATCGCTAAATATAGAAGTTTGTGCCGAAAAATATAAAATTCACACGTTTTCATTTCTCTATCTTATGGTGTGAAAATCGCATTTTACCGAAAATGTCATATTCGCCCAGTGTGTGAATTTTTTCACCGACAAATGACGGTCGCGCAACTGTGAATAATATTCACACAATATTTTTTTTCGGCACGCCTGTTGTGTGTTAGCGAGAATCGACTTTTATTACCGAAAAAATATTAGCGTGTTAATTTTCGGGCGCGATTTGACCTCTAAGGTAAAATAAACAAATGGTGAGCGACCGAAATCTTGCTGTAATTGTCGGTAGTTTTTATGTGTGTGAATTGTAAATGTGATAATGTGTGAATTCAGCTGCAACGCTGGTGCCAACCCCTAGTGTTTTGACATATGTATGTATCAACCACAACCGGTGGAACATATAAATGAGAAATGAAGTATTTACATCATTTTTCACAATAAATGCACATTAGACCTTGCAGCCCAATTTGGCTGCCATCTATAGTGGGGGTCCCTATCTATTGTGGGGGGGGGGGGTTTAGCTGCGATGCAAACTGGCAGCAATAAATTCATCATGTACCGTATTTGCTTGAATAGTTCCCCCCCCTTGAATAATTCCTTCCCTCGAATAATCCCCCCCCCCCCTGTAAGACGAGTGAGGAAATAATAATTCCCCCTCGAATAATCCCCCCTTAAAAAATTTGATTAATTTGTTATACCTAATTTTAACAAAAATGGCATGTGATTGTGTATATAAGGCATATTTCGTGAAATGATTTGATGGGAACATGCTTGAAAATTTTGATGAAATAATAATTCCCCCCCCCCCCCTTGAAAAATTCCTCCCCTCGAATAGTTCCCCCCTCGAAAATGTCTGATGAAATAATAATCCCCCAGGGGGATTATTCAAGCAAATACGGTATTTACATTGCATACATGATGTACAACATACCAGACGGGGGTCTATTTATTTATAGTGGCCATGTTGAGGGGGAATATTTTATGTAAATACAGTACACATATTTACATGTGGCAAAGTGACAACAAAGTGAAAAGTGGTGAATAAGTAGTCATGGAAAGGCGCGGACAGCAGATCATAGTAATTTTTCCCTCAAAATATGCTCTAATCATTTGTAGGTAGGTACTCTTTTTATATCCTGCTCGTTCTCATCGACTGGTCCCTATGTGTTGTCACTGGGTGCACAGATGTACCAGGGGGCAGTCCCAGACCCTGTAAAAAGCCCTGTAAAGTGTCAAATGTCATGCAACGTGTCAAAAGTCATGTAAAATGCCCTGCAAACTGGCAACCGAGTTTCCATTTTGGAAGGCATTTTCCATGACTTTTAACACTTTGCATGACATTTGGCACTTTACAGGGCATTTTACAGGGTCTTAAACTGGCACCAGGAATGGCTCCTTTGAATTTGAGTGCTTTTTTCAGCTGATCTTGCATCAGTTTGTTCCTGGGGCAAATTTCACTAGCAGACAAGTAATTGGAAAAGTTGTAAATGGTAAAAGCCAAGTCTTAATCAAGTCAAGTGGCAAGTGAACTGACAGGTAACAACTAAATGTGTTACCAAAATACCTGTTACTTAAAATTTTACATGTACTATGTACCATTTTTCCTCACTTGTCAACATGTGGAATTTGCACCTGGTGAAGTAAATCACTGGGTTCACACTGCTGTTTGAAATAGCCATGAGCTGCCCTGCCATCACACCATACACACCAAACCACCTTTAAGTTTTTTTTATACATTTTTGAAATAAAATGATCTGAGGGAAGAGTATTGGAACAATATTGAGCTAATTTTTTTTTTTATTGTACATATTTTTTCGTTGGTTTTTGTTTGATGAATTGACCAAATAGACTACTCAACTATATTATCACAGTGATTTATCACAAAAATCTTAATGGGTCAAGATTAATAAAAATGTTACCTGGTGCCGGTTCCGCAAGTGGACAAGTTAAGAGTTAAAACATAAGAGTTGAGTAAAATGACAAATGGCAAGTTAAGAGTAAAGTATCTCTTAACTAATCATTTGTCATTTAAATTTACTCTTAAATTTACTCTTGTCTCTTAACTCATTATTTTTCATTTAACTTTACTCTTAACTTGTCATTTGTCATTTTACTCAACTCTTTAACGCGTAACTTTTCCACTTGCGGAACTGGCCCCTGATCAGATCCTGCACAATCCAAAAAGTGGAGGTATTCATTGCCAAAAACACTGAAACTGTACAACCCTGGACCAAAAGTACCATTTCCGTTTTTTTCCTGGGGCACTCCCAAACCCTGTAAAATGCCTTGTAAGATGTCAAATATCGTGCAAAGTGTCAAAAGTCATGGAAAATGCCCTGCAACTCGAATGCCATTTTACAGGGCATTTTCCATGACTTTTGACACTTTGCATGACATTTGTCATTTTGCAGGGCATTTTACAGGGTCTGGGAGTGGCACCTGTTCCCACTAGCACACCCAGCTGTAGGTTTCATTCTCAAAAAGAGAAATACAATAACATATAAAATTAGAACTGCAAATGGGGTAAAACGGGCTATGTAAGCTTGAATTTGCAAGCCAATAGAGCAAATTTTTTCTGTGTCATAATTCCTCTTTGAGATTTCAGTGTTGTAGAACCAGAAATATGGGTTTACATTGTATACTTGTATACAACCAACTGGCCAAATAGCCAGTATGCTTATTGTCAAAAGTGTCAGGGCTGTAAATCCTGCATGTTTTTAACAAAATAGAATAATTTTAATGTGAAGAAATTCGGATTAAAAACATTTATACCTGTGGTAATTTTCACAGATGTTGGAATGCTGAAGAAAATGGCATTTCCCTTTGGCCACATAAATGTGAATGCTCTGTTCAATCCGATCAAGACAGTGAAAACAAAGTTAATGTAAAACCCAGTGTTTTTCATAATACTGAGGGTCACCATTGTATATGACAATCCTGAGAAAAAAGGTCACAAATTTTCACGATTGACATACTGCATGTAGTTTTATTCAAAGTATTTTAGGTAAATAGGTGAGCGCATAGTTGTTAAAACGTGTTTACGTTTACTCAAAAAGTACGTATTTTCGAGTACTGAGTAAATACGTTTACGTATACTTTGAAAAAAGTTGCTGTACTCACATTTACGTATACTTTGTCAGATATTCAAGGCGATATACTTTTTCAGATATTCTATTCAGATAGGCTTTTTCCAGGCATAGATGGGAAAAAATGTAGAAAAAAGTGAAAAATGGAGGAAAAATGTCAAGAATAGCTGAAAATAGACAAATAACACATGAACTAGTGAATTTGAAGGCTGAAATGGTCAAAAAATTACAGTAAATTAGAGATTTTTAGTGAAATTCGGAGCCAAATTACTCAAAAATACTACTTTTACGTTTTCTCGTGGTAAAAGTTTTTTACTCATGTTTACTCATGAGTAAAAGTATAAAATAAATACTTTAGGTTTTCTGTACTCAGGGGGTGAGTCAAAAATAAATACTTCACATTTACGTATACTTTGAAAAAAGTTTGGTACTTTGAACAACTCTGGGTGAGTGACCCACCCCCCGACATGACTAGAATATATTATCATCATGAACAACTTACCGTATTACCTCGAATTACCCCCCCCCCTTGAATTAACCCCCCCCCCCTCCTCGAAATACCCCCCCACCCTAAACTTCGGCTGACGAAATAATAAGCCCCCCCTCGAAATACCCTCCCTAAAATTGAGTGTAAAGAGAACGTACATGACAAATACCGCAGTTTGTCATCTGTACAATGCAGAACACACGTCAAAACTGATGATTGAGTGACGTGAGGGGCAGGGTTTATGTGTATATACAGTTATGTATACCTATAAACACAAACAACGATGGGTAAGTTCTCCAAAAAAAACCACTTTCTGTGTTTTGAGTTTTTCAAAAATGAATACCTGTGTTTTGAGTTTTTTTCTTGAAAAAAACTTGAGTAACTCTGTTTTTATTTCTGTGTTTTTTGTAAAAACTCGAGTTTTTTGAGTTTTTTCTAAAAAAACTTGAGTTTTTTCCAAAAAATTCGAGTTTTCCCCCCAAAAATTTTGATTTACAGCATTTCAATCTGGAAGCAGTGGTTTTCTTATAAAATATTGGTTTTCCACATGTTTTAACCCCACATAACATTTGTGTATTCATTGAAGTGTCAAAAAAGTCCTTGAAAATGTCCACAGTGAGGATATCAACATCACAACATCAGCAACAAAATGCCCAGAAACGACAATTTACGCAGTACTCCAAAATTCTTCAATGGATGTGCACTGTATGGAAGAGTATGGAATTGATTTAAACTACAACTACCATATTACCTCAAAATACCCCCATGGGCATTATTATTTTGTCAGAAAGTTTTGTAAGGATCATATAAAATAGTAGGCATTTACATACCCAAAACAGGTTATAAATGCGTACAAACAGGATATATTTGAAATAAACATGTAGTCAGCTACACAACCTAGTACAGTCTATGTGTAGCTGCGATGCAAATTAGCAGTAATTAATACATCATGTACATTGGATACATGATGTACATCATCCCGGAGGGAGGTATTTCGAGGGGGGGCGGAGCTTATTATTCCACCAGTCCATTTTGAGGGGAGTTCATTCAAGGGGGGATTTATTCTAGCTAATAAGGTATACTTAAATGTCGAAACTTAAATTGTCAAATCCACCATGAGATGTGCATGCCATCTTTAATTTTTTTTTTGTACCAGAATAAAATATGAATACATTATGTACATATTTACATACTGTAGATGCTTATCTTATCTTGTTTAGTTTAACTGAATTAATGTGCATTCAACCACTTCGCTGAAAAAACACACAAAAACTCAAAAAACTTTTCTGTGTTTCCGTGTTTCTGTGTTTCTGTGTTCTCCAAATAAAACTCATTTGAGTTTTGAGTTTTTCAAAATTTATGAGTTTCTGTGTTTCTGTGTAAAACAAAAACACAGAAACTCAATGAGTTTCTGTGTTCAATTTCTGTGTTTTTTCCATCGTTGAACACAAATACATCTATGTAATTGTTTGATTTTTCTACGTCTGAGTATGGGTAATCTCCGAAAATTTCTGGCGAAATAATAGACCCCCCCTCGAATAAACCCCCCTCGAATTATCCCCCCCCCTCAAATTTTGCTGGCGAAAAAATAAACCCCCTGGGGTTATATCGAGGTAATACGGTATCAGAAGGTCTGGAATAACCCTCCCCCTTGAAAAAATCCACCCTGTTTTCTGGGTGATAGAATTTTTTTTGCTGCCACTTGGAAGTTGGAACTGGCCCCTGCTATTTTGTCTGGTCACTTATACTTCTCTTTCTATTCACCAAATACTAACCACCAAATAGTCCTCCCTCAGTAGTTGCATTTTTCCCATTTAATTCCACAATCATAGTATTTTTGAAAAATTCCAAACTACAGCTTGCTGTATATGAAGCCAGATATATACCATCTCCAATGGCCATAAAAAGAACAAGATAATAAAATGGCTTGTCTTTGAAGGCTGCCCAGCCCTTGAAAATTGTGAAACCAACTAAACATTGGCCACACAGACCTGTGTGATTTTTCCAGCTGTTTTTATTTTTTGAATGTGGGTTATGGGGTTTTCTGTTTCTATGATGCTTGCCATGTCCGTTATGGCTGAAACCCAGTGTGCATGTAAACCCGGTGCACATGTAGACCCCGTGCTCTGGCGGGGGGGGGGGGGGCGGCAGGGACATTTTAAGGATTTTTTGGGTTGCTGTTTGTTCACTGAGCCCTGTCGCCCCCCCCTAAAACTTTACCAAGATGGTGACCGAATGGTGTCATAGTGCTTCCTCCATTGTCATTGGTGCTAAAATCGCTGATATGTGTGAATAAATTACATGCATTCGTGTAGAGCGACGGGCACACCATTTGGTGTATTTTGTAGAGAATTGACAGTATAATGACTGATTTACTTATCAGTGTGATGGAAAAATGCGGAGCAGGGACATATCCAGGATTTTTGAGCTGGGGGGGCTGCTTGTTTACGGAACCCGACAAGGGGGGGGGGCTGAGCCCCCCCCCCCCCTAAAATTTTACCTTGATGGTGATTGAATGTCGTCATGGTGCTGGCGCCATTCATAGGCTTCACGCGTTGGCGCCATTGGCGTTGGTTCATATATATTTGTATTTGTAGGAACATATATTTGTGTTCATGTAATGGGGATTTGGGGTGCAGGGACCGATGTGCGGACAATAGCTCATGCGAAGTAAGAAAATGCGCGCTTTGCAAATACCTAAAAAATTGATACTGAAAATTGCATTTGCCTGCACATTTTCATCTCTTGCCCGGGAGGGGGGGGGGGCTGCAGCCCCCCCCCCTGGATACGGGCCTGTGCGGGAGCCTACATGTGCACCGGGTTTACATGCGCACTGGCACATACCCGTTTGTTGTGACATGAGCATGGTTGTTTTTAGTAAAAAAAATTATAATTTCTTTGACAAATTGTATAAAAATTGTATTTTTATTTTATCCTTCTATTTTCCATTTTATTTATTTTTTATTCTTCACTTTTCCATTATTTTTTTATTTTTTTATTTTTTAGTCTGACCGGGATTGGTTTTAGTTAAATTCTTTTTACTAAAATTGTACAAAAAATATATTTCATTTTTTATACCGTATTACCTCCAATATAAGGCATCCCTCTAATATAAGGTACCCTCTAATAAAAGGTACAACTTTTGGCTATTTTGAACGCGACGAAATAAATATAAGGTACCCTCTAATATAAGGCATACCTCTAATGAGGCACAGCTGGCTACGTGCCAAAACACACAAAATAATAAAAATGGTTGCTAAACATGGCGGAAAATGATGAAAATGGTGCCGAAGGGCACTGCGATGACTCTTCGTCGACTTCCGCCACTGAAAAGTGTGTCAGTTTGCGGCGGCACTATTCACTCGAAAAGGAACTTTGAATTGTTGGCCAGACGAAAATCTGGTGAAAAAAATTGAAGGTACCCTCTAATATAAGGTACCCTCTAATACAAGGTATAACTTTTGGCTCTAAAAATCTGATGAAAACAATATAAGGTATACCTTATATTAGAGGTAATACGGTAATTCATGTTTCATTTTCTTGCATTTTATTTTATTCTGAGATTTCGCCAACCCTGGACATGAGTACATAGTGTGGGAAAAATATTAGAACTGTACACACTACAATAATGATTTTTTTGGATTTTGTTTTAAAATTGTTGTAATAATAGTTGACATAAAAGGTAGTGAAAACTGTGAATTTAGAACAAATGCTCAACTGAAATAATACTCATACGATATTTTATGTCCATCACCTTTTGAAACATGCTAGAAAATCTGTTGTGAAAATGTAAAATCTGTTGTGAACATTAGAAAACTCACCGACAGCGGAATATACACTGTAAATGAAAAGGGATAATAGGTTAATTTTGATCATTTTCTGTGGACTTGAAAAAATTAATCACCCTGTAATATGACTTTTCTGCTGTTTCATTTCAAGAGTGAAGTGATCGCGGTTTGACTTTCAACGGAGTTATTATGTTATTCACTTTCATCTGGTGCCAATCCCAGACTCTGTAACAAGCCCTGTAAAATGTCAAATGTCATGCAAAGTGTCAAAAGTCATGGTAAATGCCCTGGAGCAGGCTGGCCGCGAGAATATAACCCGTGTTTTACAAGCGTGTTATAAGCGGTGGGCAGTTGTTTTTGCAAAACCCGCACTAATATCCATTAGCGCGTCATTGTTTACATTTGTGTAGACTGCGCGACAAAATGCGGGTTAACGCGGGCAGACGGGTTAGGGGTCAATTGTTTTTGCGTGTTAGGCATGTTTTGGTACCCAAATGACATATAGAAAGCGTGCTATTAAAATACTGGTACCCGCACTGAAGCCATTTTGTTGTGTTTTACGTGTTATAATTGATGCTTATTTTTATTTTACAAACTTTACTGTGTATACCTGGGAAAATACTGGGTGAAACAACCAGAAGCCACAGATATTTATATTTTTTGACCCTTTATACAGCATAGAAATGCGCTGCATACGCGCTGCGACTTTTATTGATAATATTGATTTTTGATGACTGCAATTTTGATCACCGCAACATTGTATTTGTACTTATTGTACTTACTCTAATTAATTGCATCATCCACAGTGCAATTTAATGAAGTATATTGCAGATTGTATTCCCAATTGTATTGCAAATAATAAATTGCACCACAGTGCAGGTGATTTAATTGAGTAAATAACAGATTCAATCATGTAATTATTGAGCAAATTGTAATCACTAAAATGCAGGCAATTTTAGTGAGCAATTTTATTCGCTGAAATGCTAATTGCTCTAAACTGCTAAGTTCCAATTACTAAAATGTTTGTGGAACCTTTGGTGCCAACACAATTGCTCAATTCAATTGCCTGCACAATTAATTTAATTGGTTAGTTGTGCAATCAATTAGAGGATTGGATTCCAATTTATTCAAAACATAGACTTTGAAATGATCATCGAAAGTCATATAAAATGCCCAGTGAAATGGTAAATGTGCTGCAAATTGTCAAAAAGTTAAATGTGACATTTTACAGGGCAATTTACATGATTTGTCGCAATGCCTATATTCGGCGGACATCACACTTAGTATGGAAACCTACCATTACCCATCTGAATGATGAACCAAAAATTATACAATTTAAAGGTAGTGATGTCTGTTTATTAGATGAACCAACAATTATACAGTTTTTCATCATAATATTCTTATTCACTCTGGAAAAGTTAATTTCAAAATTCATCACAAGATTTTATTCATAAAATTATGGTAGGATTCTGCAGCTTGTAAAATGCCTTGTAAGATGTTAAATAACAGTTGCAAATTGTCAAAAGTCGTGAAAAATATTCAGCAACAATAACGATTTTAGGGCCAATACAATTGCTCAATTAAAAAGCCAAGTTCGTGTTATAATCTCAGTTGCACACGATTTTGGTCCGTGGTATAAGTTTTTGTTGCACCAGCATCCATTTTATGGCTAATATAATAACACGTACATATTACATAAAACGCGCCTGTTGCGTGTTATTGAATAATCGCTTTTTTTGCGCGCGCTCACTTGCGGGTTAGACGGGTCAGTTACCAATTCTGGCTGACCTCTTGTAAGGTAAATAAAAAACAATCGTGTTGCACGCGCGTTACAGTTTCAATTTTTAGCGTGTTACGTGCTATAACGAAAAAAGCTATAACTCGCGGACAGCCTGCCCTGGAGTTGCCAGTTTGCAGGGCATTTCCCATGGCTTTTGACACTTTGCATGACATTTGACATTTTACAGGGCTTTTACAGGGTCTGGTAGTGCCCCCTAGTCATCATTGATCAGCTGATCATTTTATAAATATCCCCTGCTATTTAATTTCCTCTAGTAAAATACTGTAATTAAAATTTTTGTGATTGTAAGTGTTGATAAGTGATGGTAAAAACACCATGACTAATTTCGTATGCATTGTCATGGAGCAGAGACTCGCCATTTTCAAGCGACAGATAAACAAAACGGTATTTCAATGCAAAAAAAATCAAAACTGGGGGCCCTCCCAGGCCCTGTAAAATGTCAAAGGTCATGCAAAGTGTCAAAAGTCATGTGAAATGCCCTGCAAAATGGCAACCAAGTCGTGTCATTTAACATTTGTATTTTGTGATCATAACACTCGTTGTATGGAACTTTTGTCTCTAGTTGTGGTCAACTTCCTTATGTCATGTGCCATTGGCACCACACAAGCTAGTTTTCATGGTTCCAATTTGAAAACTCGACATAAATCTTGTGTATCTCCTTAAACAGTGGTTCATGGACTGACCATTTCTGTAAACTAAAAACTGCATCCTAATATACTCGGCAGACACGATACTCTACAAACAGATGGGAGTTATGTCTTCGGCTGGCAGACGGCCAGCCGAAAACTTATGAAACATGGGCCAGAGACAGGGCGTCATGCGTCATGGAAGGGCCGCAGTGCGGTCATGACATCACGATGGAGTGTTTCCCCCGGGAAAATGTAGGCTGTGATGTCACCCGAGTATACTAGTGCGCTGAGTTCAAGTGGTCAACTGCGTAATGGTGGAAGCGTCTATCAGCGTTCGTGTCACCATTCAGTTTTTGAACGAGTTTTCAAATTGGAATCATGGAAACTAGCTTGCGTGGGTAGCCACATTGAGTTGGTTTCACTTATTGCTAACGATGGCAAAAAAAGATTTGAAAATTCGAAAATGTTTTCGAATTTTCGAATTTTTCCGGAATTTTCGAATTATTATTTCACCCCTAGAAAAAACACTTAAAAATCGATTTATTTTTCAAAAAATTTGAAAATTCGAAAATACTTTTCGAATTTTTCAGGCAATTCAAGGCAACAAAACGCACTTTTAAGTTCAACGTACTAAATACAATGACAATTGATACGCGGTGCTTATGAAAAAGCGAAACAAAACAGAAAAAAACGTCCAAAAACATTGAAATGTAAACTGCCCTGTAAAATGTGAAATGTCATGCAAAGTGTCAAAAGTTATGAAAATGCCCTGGAAAAATGGCTAACATATTTGCAATGTTCCACAGCATTTCCACGACTTTAGACACTTTGCATAACATTTGACATTTCACAGGGCATTTTACAGGAACTGCACATAGGAACTGCACATGTTTATAAGTAAAATAGATGTGGTCAAAGATATACTCCAGCGACATTACACTTTACAATGATATCTACCATATCCCATCTGAATAAAAGAACAAACATAAATTTTTTTTCATCATATTAATTGAATTGCTTTGATAAATATGATGAAATTTTTTTATGTTTGTTCTTTGATTCAGATGGGTTATGGTATATTTCATTGTAGGTGTAATGTGGCTGGAGTATAATAGTGGTTTTGAGTATTGGTTTGAGAAGTACCCGTATTTTATGAAGTTAGCACTGTATGCACTGAGTACGCTCAGTGCGCTATACTGGGGCGACATTACAGCCTACATTTTTCTGGAGGTAACACTCCATCATGATGTCATAACTGCAGTCAGCAGTGAACTTACGGCTGACTGAACTGGTTCGGAGTCAGGATGAAATGGAGTGGAGTGGTGAATCAGTTCACAAGTTTTCAGTTGGCTGTCTGCCAGCCAAAGATATTAATCATATCTATTTGTAGATTATCACGTCTGCCAAGTATAGCCACTTCCAAAACAGTCCAAATTCCGTGTTTAAAGCTTCAGATTCAATATTTTTCCAAAAAAATTCGAAAATTATTTGAAAAAATTCGAAAAATAGCCAAAAAAAATTCGAAAATTGCCCAAAAAGATTCGAAAATTAGAAAATTCAATTTGAAATTTGAAAATTAATTTCAGGAAAAATTCGAAAATTCATTTAGGAAAAAACACTTAAAAATTTAAATACTTTTTTTTGGAGGGTTTGCCATCGTTACTTATTGCCAATTCGAATACTGCTTCCTGTAGTGTAATATCCTCTTTTCAAACATTCTTTATGTTTTGAAATAGTTGGGCCACATTCCATGCTACATTCAACACAGATCGGTGCACATATTCTTTTGAAGTTTCATTTCCTCAATAAATGTTTGCAATTTCTACAGATGTGCGTCATGGCCATGCTTCTGTGTAGCAACTAGTGATGGTATGGCGCCATGGCGCTGGCGCCCTATAATGGCGCCAAAGGGCGCCATTGGCGCTCGGCGCCATTATTTCAAATGGCGCCATGGCTAGGGTGTCAAATTTCCGTTTTCCGTTTTTTGTTTCCGTTTTCCGCAGGCGAATTTTTTCCGTTTTCCGTTCCGTTTTCCGGCCGCTGAGATTTTTTTTCCGTTTTCCGTTCCGTTTTCCGGCCACCTTTTTTTCCGTTTCCGTTTTTCCGGCTCATTTTCCGTTTTCCGGTGAAATTTTCAGTTTTTCCGCCTTTTTTCCGTTTTCCGGCTCAATTTCCAGTTTTTCCGCTTTTTTTCCGTTTTCCGCCTCAATTTCATGCTTTCCGCCTCATTTTACCCTTTTCTAGCTCAACTTTCTGTTTTCTGTTGCAGCCAAACTGGTAAACAGTCATGCAGATTGTCAATTATGTAAAACAAATTCTGTTTCCAGCAAAATTTCAGCGAATTTTATCGTTTTTTAGGCAAAATTTCAGCAAATTTTTCCATTTCCATGCAAATTCCATTTTTCCGTTTCCGTTTTTCCGGTCGCTTTTTCTGTTTTCCGGCCACTGAAATTTTTTTTCCGTTTCCGTTTCCGTTTTCCGCCAAGTGCAATTTTTTTTCCGTTTTCCGTTCCGTTTTCCGGCCGCTGAAATTTTTTTTCCGTTTCCGTTTCCGTTTTCCGTAAAAAAAAATTTTTGACACCCTAGCCATGGCGCCCTTGGCGTCTGGCGCCATTTTTGGCTGGCGCCAGAAATGGCACCAAAATGCCACAATAAACGGCTATATTTTTTCTATATTCAACTGCCTTATTTTCTGAAAGATTCATTTAGGTGGTGTTTACCACATTTATCTTACTTATTTTCTGCTAGGATTACAAGTTTAGGTTCATTTGGTTTGTTTTTACCACATAAACTGTAAATTTTCAACTAAGCCCCACATTGGAAAAATGTCAATCTAAAATATTTTTTTCCCAGCCCTACATCATTGATATTAATATCATTTCTATTAATAATGTACCGTTTTTCCCGAAAATAGCCCCAAGAGTTTTATTATTTCCCCAGCTCACTCGGACCTGGGTGTCTTTTGAGGGGGCTCAACACTGTAGTTGAGGCGTCTAATTCTAAAAGTCGACAAGTCCACAAAATGCGATTTTGAGTAAATCGCATTTTAAGTTTCCGATCCAATTCCAGGCCCGTGCTGCGTGTCCAATTTGGCTCTCTCATGCTTTCCCTTAATTTGCATATGTTGACAATAAAGTGTCAAACTTTCAGCCCCTGCTCTAAACCTCTATGTGAAAAAGGGAGTCCATAAATTTCCATTCAGTCAGAGCAAAACTGTTTTTGAGGAGAGAAATGGACTTGTCGACTTGCACTCGAGAAAATATTTGTTCCGGGGGAAGAAGAGGCTGCTGTTAGATCCCTGATGAGTGATTCTTCTTGAGGTGAAATATGTTCCTTTTTGTGATCTATATAAAGTGCCTTTATGCACGTAAACGCCACGATGCGACAACCCAAATAAAGCAGCAAAATCAACAACTTCATGCTAACAAGTGGTGAATGAGCAGGGGATCGAACCCTGGACTTCTCGCATGCAAAGCAGGTGTGACCACCCTGAATCCAACAAAATACAAAAATGGAGCACTAAAGTTGGCACATAGCCATAAAACATTTAAACAATCCTGATTGGGCTCATGGTCTCGGTAGAACAAGAGCGCATCACAATTGGCCTGCGATCGATTTGAGAATGAAAAGGCATGGGCAGATCAATTTGCTCGGCAGCCAACAACATGCTGAAAAAGAAAATATATAAATCAAATATGAAAAGCGAACTACAGTGTGTATTCCATCCCAAAGGTTATCAAAAACACCTTTACTAACTTTGTTTAGTCCAAATAGCAAAAAATCAAATAACACTGCTAAAAACAGGCCACAAATAGCACAGAACAAAAGTTCACGTTTTTTCAAAATGTCACCTTTTTTATTTCACCGAAATTAGATTTGGATACTTCTGCACAGTCCACATAACATAACATGATAATCATTTCCTAATAATTTCCTTAATATGTACTAAATACCATCAAAAAGTTAAAAGAAAGCCACAAAACAACTGTACACCATGTTCGCCGCATCGCCAGCCGCAGCCGACTTGCTGAAAAAACTGTTTCAAGGCTTCTGCGGCTTCCACGCAAACTTCTTGCGTAACTGCACCATCTGCACTGCACATCTTGAAGGGCTTGCAAATGCCATCACCAAAACGGAGCAAGACTACAAAGAGTTGACACAAAAATATACTGAACTCCAGGTGCAACATTGCAAAGTGCTGCAGCAATTGCGCGATTTTGGCGTCACTGAGCCACTACCAGATACACAGGTAAATAATCAAAGTTATAAAAAGTTATAAACTGTTATTTGGAACTAATAGCAGGTTACAATAACTAAAAATAACTGATTGATTCAAAATTCTCACATTGACAGGTAGGAGTCATGGATTATCTCAAACAAATGGACCAGCTGAAAAACACACCCATCATGAGTGGCCTGGCAAATAATCAGTCAAATACCCAGCATTTCAAATCAGCTAGTGGGCGGTATTTCAATGACAATAGACAGCGCCCATACCACCAACATCAGGGACCAGAGGTCCGGGTTGCACTGGCCCCAAGGGATACCCAAGAGGAAAATTTTGGGTGGAAAATGTCAACAATGTGAGTTGTCATAATAGGCTAGAACAATCTAGACTAGAAATTTCTAGAATGGTTCAAGAAAATTTTAAATTCTGCATTATAAGACCAAGTTAGTAACATGTGGATACCAATCTGTGGACATCATACTAAGGTGAAATAAATGCCCATCTATTTACATATATGTCCATTCAAATGCACACAGCTACAAGAATGGACTGGTGCCGCTCACTGCAAATAAAACGCTGGTGAAGTGCACTGAAGTGGTTGGAAGTGCCTCTTGTGATCACACTTCAGAGCTTGATCAAGCCTGATCACCAGGCACTTCACCGCTCGTGATCACACTTCCAACCCTGATCAAGCCTGATCACCGTTGGAATGCACTTCACCGACGCTTCACGAATCTCATTACTAAATTGTTTACAGAAATAAAAAATCTGAAATTTGTGAAGTGCGTTGAAGTGCCTGCAAGCGTGTGCATAAAGGCACTTCACCACATATCACGGCAGATCACCAGCACATTATTTGCTGTGCTAGCCTCCTGTACTCCGTCCCCATCCAACATTACCAATGATGGGAATGGCTCCTGGGCCCCTGATCAGTTCGAGGAGGCTGTGAAAGAAGCTACCCGTAGAATCGAGGAAAAGATGCAAACCTCAATGGCAAATACCACTGGAGCATCAGTAGCTCAGAAAATGAATGAGATGTAACTCAAACCCGGGATAAGCTGAATTCAGGGAATGGGGACAAAGGTGTTTTCACTTTACCAGGGACCAGTGATGAAACTAATAAAATCATTGAACAATATCTTCCAGAAACACCTGATTTGGAAAATGCTGGGGATGACACAATGAAACACTTGACCAGCTTCTTGAACTTCACATCAGAGGCACCAATGTCTCCTCTAGGCAGTTAGCATAACTTTGAAATTTGCCAGGGTTCTTTGCCAGGAAATTTGCCATAAAAAACTTGGGGGAAAATGTTCTACAACAAACCCAAACTGTAATCATGAAATTATTTGGTATTATATTCGTTTTTAAAAAAGTATCTAAATCATTACATACCGTATTTCCTCAAAATACCCCCGGGGGGTTTATTGTTTCAGAGTGAGAATTTTGAGGGGGGGTTAAACGAGGGGGGGGGGTATTTCGAGGGGGGGGGGGGTTTATTACACTACCGTGCAGAATAGTTGAGACTTTTCACACATAGAGAAACAGTAGGCTGTGGGTCCACTGCACTTTTTCGCTTCCCAATTTCTTGTCCCTTGCCCAATTTTGATGCCGTTTGAGTATGTTGGGGTTTGATGCTGGGGCTACTACGAAAATTTTTTGTTTGCTCAAATAGTCCCCCAGGCCCGAGATAAGGGGGGTCTATAAAAAGATGGTCAATAAATATACAAAAAATTTGCAATCTGGATGAGTGTCTTTGAAGCTTAATAACTCAACCATTTCTGGGCTGATTTGAATCATTCAACACTTAAAATGATCGGGACAACCTGCAGATTCTATTTTTGTGGTCAGTTTAGTGATGTCTAAATTCCGTATGTCAATTTGACCCAGTTTTTGAACATGTAAAAATAATTTTTTCAAACATGTTATCATATACTTTAGACAACGTGGATTCATTTAAAACAAAAATGAGTGCAATATCTCTTTCCAATCAAAAGTTATGGCACTTCAAAATTTTCAATGGTGTCTAAAAATTTTATGCTTATTTTACTGGGGTTATGAAAATTTTGTCTACAACATACTTTAGACAGAGAGAATTAATATGACAAAAACGTTTTTTCAATATCTCTTTCCAATCAAAAGTTATAGCACTTACAAACTTCCATCTTCATTCCATCCAAAATAATTACACATTACTCATTCACAGTTGGGCCAACTTTTCTCCCTAATAGAGCAAAGCAAAAACCTCAAATTTACACACCAAATAGCTCCACTCAATAGTATGCCTACCCCCATTTCTGAGTTGCTGGCAATGGATGCAAAACTGCAGCAAAAATAAATGAATGCCACATTTCCATATATGCATTGCCATATGCTGTTCATGCTTAGAATGTTTCTTGCTACACACAGAGCTCAGCGATGCAGGCAAGCAGTTGCCATGGTGAAAATTTTGTTAAAAAATGAACATAGGAATTGGATATAGACTTTAAAGTGAGATACTGGGTGGCTACTGCCCAAAACAAGAAAAGTCTCAACTATTCTGAAACATGAACAAACTGAGTTAATATGTTTGTACGCTAGGAATATACACAGATTTGAACTCGAGGGGCGGTCATCCCGGGCATGTGTAGTCAACCCCCCAGGGTACCCATGTATAGTATCCAAATGTTTTGCATATCGACCATTTCGAAATTCTGGCAACTTTAATTACGCAGCGCAAAAAGTCTCAACTATTCTGCACGGTAGTGTATTTCGCCAGAAATTTTTTGAAATCCCAGTACTGAAATGTCGTCTGAAACGTACGCAGACGTCGAAAAATGCAACAAAAATCGCCATTTATAAGACTCTAAAGACATTTATAAGTGTGTAGACATACAAACACTGTTCTCACATAACAGAGTCATCGTTTTTAACGTGTGTTCTGCATTGCCCGGATGACAAACCGCAGCCTTTGTCATTTACGTTCTCTTTACACTAAATTTGGGGGGGGGTATTTCGAGGGGGGGGTTATAAGTTCATAGTGTCCATTTTGAGGGGGGGTATTTCGAGGGGGGGTATTTCGAGGAAATACGGTATATACTTCAATCCCCAAAATGAAAAAAGTACTGATTATTGAAATCTTTACTGATTATAGGAATCATACTAAAATCGTCAAGATCATTTTAGTAACATATATTCTTTTATTAACTTAATCACTTTCCCCATTTCTTTTCTAGATTCAACAATGGCCTCGGCTCCAGACAACCCTCCAAAGGAAAATGTCCAGGGCGTCCAGGGACCCACTGCTGAAGTGACTAAGGCTGGCATCAAAAGTGCTGTGAAACTGGAATAAAGGTCTTGTGTTGAGTTTAAAGGGGTGAATGTGTTAGATCCCTGATGAGTGATTCTTCTTGAAGTGAAATATGTTCCTTTTTGTGATCTATATAAAGTGCCTTTATGCATGTAAATCCCACGAT
>OZ038453.1:3879750-3955202 GCA_964036195.1 Sphaerolaimus hirsutus | reverse complement strand
AGAATTTACGATCGAGTAAACTGTAAATTTTCAACTAAGCCCCACATTGGAAAAATGTCAATCTAAAATATTTTTTTCCCAGCCCTACATCATTGATATTAATATCATTTCTATTAATAATGTACCGTTTTTTCCCGAAAATAGCCTCAAGAGTTTTATTATTTCCCCAGCTCACTCGGACCTGGGTGTCTTTAGAGGGGGCTCAACACTGTAGTTGAGGCGTCTAATTCTAAAAGTCGACAAGTCCACAAAATGCGATTTTGAGTAAATCGCATTTTAAGTTTCAGACCCAATTCCAGGCCTGTGGCCCTTTCCAATTCCAGGCCCGTGATGCGTGTCCAATTTGGCTCTCTCATGCTTTCCCTTAAGTTCCATATGTTGACAATAAAGTGTCGAACTTTCAGCCCCTGCTCTAAACCTCTATGTGAAAAAGGGAGTCCATAAATTTCCATTCAGTCAGAGCAAAACTGTTTTTGAGGAGAGAAATGGACTTGTCGACTTGCACTCGAGAAAATATTTGTTCCGGGGGAAGAAGAGGCTGCTGTTAGATCCCTGATGAGTGATTCTTCTTGAGGTGAAATATGTTCCTTTTTGTGATCTATATAAAGTGCCTCTATGCACGTAAACGCCACGATGTGACTAGTGATGTAAAGGCACCGGTGCCCCGGTGCTGGGCACCGAAGGGCACCAGCACCGGTGCTGGTGCGGTGCCATTGCAATCTTCAGGGGTGCCATGCCGGTGCCTGTGCCATTTTTTTCAGAATAGCACCGGTGCCGGTGCGGTGCGGTGCCATTTTTTTGCCGGTGCCAAAGGTGCTAGCACCAGGGCAAAGTAAAAGGCACCGGGAAAGGCACCGGCCAAGGCTTCATTTGCTGTGCAATTTTGTCCATAGTATGTGCTTATTCATATTTCAAAAAACAGCGATATATTTACCCAACCATTTTTGCCTATTTTGTAAACCTCCCATCAAATAAATATACCTACCGTGAAATCCATTATACCCGATGCGTGATCTGATGAGCGAATCTAAAATTTTTTTGAATTTTAAATCATTTTTATATTTATGTATCTTACTTTTTTGTTCAAAATTTGTTGTCAGTTTTACAACAGAGATTGTTCCATTCTCTGTACAGCAACGACTCCAATCAGTAGACAATAGTGGCTATGGACCATGTAATGAATTAGATATTTTATCTTTCATTTGTAATCATTGTAATTGCTTCATAAAAGTGAGTGCCACATCATTCTGATCATTTTAAGTGCTCAACCATCAAAATCGGTTGAAAATTCATGGAAATATGCACTTCCAACGGTGAGACCACTGAGAAACTGCCCGATATTTACTACAGAAATTCCAGCCCGGTGCGGTGCCTTTCGGTGCTAGCACCGGCAACCCGCCGGTGCCCTTCGGTGCCGGTGCCATTTTTTCCAAAAGGCACCGGTGCCGGTGCGGTGCGGTGCCATTTTGTGGCCGGTGCCCCAGGGTGCCAGGTGCCCTTTTCATGCGTTGGCAAAGGTGCCGGTGCAGTGCGGTGCCATTTTTCCCGGTGCCTTTAACATCACTAGATGTGACAACCCAAATAAAGCAGCAAAATCAACAACTTCATCCTAACAAGTGGTGGATGAGCAGTGGATCGAACCCTGGACTTCTCGCATGCAAAGCAGGTGTGACCACCCTGAATCCAACAAAATACAAAAATGGAGCACTAAAGTTGGCACATAGCCATCAAACATTTAAACAATCCTGATTGGGCTCATGGTCTCGGTAGAAAAAGAGCGCATCACAATCGGCCTGCGATTGATTTGAGAATGAAAAGGCATGGGCAGATTGATTTGCTCAGCAGCCGACAACATGCTGAAAAAGAAAATAAATAAATCAAATATGAATAGCGAACTACAGTGTGTATTCCATCCCAAAGGTTATCAAAAACACTTTGTTTAGTCCAAATAGCAAAAAATCAAATAATGCTGCTAAAAACAGGCCACAAATAGCACAGAACGAAAGTTCACGCTTTTTTCAAAATGTCACCTTTTTATTTCACCAAAATTAGATTTGGATACTTCCGCACAGTCCACATAACATAACATGATAATCATTTCCTAACAATTTCCTTAATATGTACTAAATACCATAAAAAAATTAAAAGAAAGCCACAAAACAACTGTACACCATGTTCGCCGCATCGCGAGCCGCAGCTGACTTGCTGAAAAAACTGTTTCAAGGCTTCTGCGGCTTCCACGCAAACTTCTTGCGTCACTGCACCATCTGCACTGCACATCTTGAAGGGCTCGCAAATGCCATCACCAAAACGGAGCAAGACTACAGAGAGTTGACACAAAAATATACTGAACTCCAGGTGCAACATTGCAAAGTGCTGCAGCAATTGCGTGATTGTGGCGTCACTGAGCCACTACCAGATACACAGGTAAATAATCAAAGTTATAAAAAGTTATAAACTGTTATTTGGAACTAATAGCATATTACAATAACTAAAAATAACTGATTGATTCAAAATTCTCAAATTGACAGGTGGGAGTCATGGATTATCTCAAACAAATGGACCAACTGAAAAAAAACCCATCATGAGTGGCCTGGCAAATAATCAGCCAAATACCCAGCATTTCAAATCGGCTAGTGGGCTGTATTTCAATGACAATAGACAGAGCCCATACCATGAAAATTTAGGGCAGAAAATGTCAACAATGTGAGTTGTCATAATAGGCTAGAACCATCTAGACTAGAAATTTCTAGAATGTTTCAAGAAAATTTTAAATTCTGCATTATAAGACCAAGTTAGTAACATGTGGATACCAATCTGTGGACATCATACTAAGGTGAAATAAATGCCCATCTATTTACATATATGTCCATTCAAATGCACACAGCTACAAGGCTACAACAATGGACTGGTGCTGCACACTGCAAATAAAATGCTAGTGAAGTGCACTGAAGCGGTTGGAAGTGGCTCTTGTGATCACACTTCAGAGCCTGATCAAGCCTGATCAGCGGGCACTTCACCGCTTGTGATCACACTTCCAACCCTGATCAAGCCTGATAACCATTGGAATACACTTCACCGACGCTTCACGAATCTCATTACTAAATTGTTTACAGAAATAAAAAATCTGAAATTTGTGAAGTGCATTGAAGTGCCTGCAAGCGTGTGCAAGAAGGCACTTCACCGCATATCACGGCAGATCACCAGCACATTATTTGCTGTGCTAGCCTCCTGTACTCCGTCCCCATCCAACATTACCAATGATGGGAACGGCTCCAGGGCCCCTGATCGGTTTGAGGAGGCTGTGAAAGAAGCTACCCGTAGAATCGAGGAAAGATGCAAACCTCAATGGCAAATACCACTGGAGCATCAGTAGCTCAGAAAATGAATGAGATGTAACTCAAACCCGGGATAACCTGAATTCAGGGAATGGGGACAAAGGTGTTTTCACTTTACCAGGGACCAGTGGTGAAACTAATAAAATCATTGAACAATATCTTCCAGAAACACCTGATTTGGAAAATGCTGGGGATGACACAATGAAACACTTGACCAGCTTCTTGAACTTGACATCAGAGGCACCAATGTCTCCTCTAGGCAGTTAGCATAACTTTTAAATTTTCCAGGGTTCAATAAAAACTTGGGGGAAAATGTTCTACAACAAACCCAAACTGTAATCATGAAATTATTTGGTATTATATTTGTTTTTAAAAAAGTATCTAAATCATTACATATATACTTCAATCCCCAAAATGAAAAAAGTACCGATTATTGAAATCTTTACTGATTATAGGAATCATACTAAAATCGTAGTAACATATATTCTTTTATTAACTTAATCACTTTCCCCATTTTTTTTCTACATTCAACAATGGCCTCGGCTCCAGACAACCAGAGTTGTTAGAATTACTGAACTTTTTTCAAAAGTATATGTAAACGTAAGTATTTTTTTTTTACTCACCACAAAGTATCGAAAACGTAAAATACTTTTTTTTTACTCGTATGTACGCGTAAATTTGGGTACTTTTCTTGCGAGTGTAGAAACGACCACTTTTCGTCATTCCTGACGCTACACCTTTCGTGAGGCGTCAATATTATTTCAAGTGGGTGTAAAGTGGGCACTTTTTCATGCGTGTACCGCATAACATATGTTTTTGTTTAAGAAAATGATAGAAAACATAGTTTTCAGGGTCTCTTTATTGTAGGAGATAAAAATAGCAAGAATAGCGGCAACAAAAATATAACCTAACTCATCCAAATCTGGTAAATCACTAGAAACATTTCTTATAATTGAAGCGAATGAAAAGCTCCTTCTGTAATGTTTCGGGAGCGAGGTGCAACCTTTTCCCAACACAAACCAGTGCCCAGCTTCATCCAGCCCAGTTCATCCCCAGCTGGGATTGCAGCGGTACCGGATGAATCATCCACTCCATTGTTTCCATGTTTCCACTTCGATTGTCTCCGCAGCCATTTCGATTTGGTTGCGTTTTTTTATTTTTAAAGCGTGCTACCCCCGCGTATCTTTTATATTCAACGGAACCACGTCTGTAAATACATAGCACTGTAGTCACTTTATAAATATCCCCCACATTGAATTTTCTGAAATACATTTTATGTACGCGTATGCTTTGAAAATGTACGCGTACGAGTGCGTACGGTATTTAAAAAAAAAAGTATATGTAAACGTATTTACCGCGTACGCGCGTACGCGTATTTTTCGAGTAAACGTACGTACCTTTTAACAACTCTGCAGACAACCCTCCAAAGGAAAATGTCCAGGGCGTCCAGGGACCCACTGCTGAAGTGACTAAGGCTGGCATCAAAAGTGCTGTGAAACTGGAATAAAGGTCTTGTGTTGAGTTTAAAGGGGTGAATGTGTTAGATCCCTGATGAGTGATTCTTCTTGAAGTGAAATATGTTCCTTTTTGTGATCTATATAAAGTGCCTTTATGCATGTAAATCCCACGATGTGACAATCCGAATAAAGCAGCAAAATCAACAACTTCATGCTAACAGCTGCCTTATAGGAAATTTATGGACTTATCGACTGTTACAAATTTGTGTCCATGATGGACTTATCACATTTATTGTGTTTTTCCCAACAAAAAAACATTTCGGAAGGTGGACTTGTTAACTTTTAGCCCATAACTAAGTGGACTAGTCGACTTCTTGCCCAATTTGTTTACATTTTTCCCAAAAAATGTCAAATTTGACACTTTGCCATATGAGCATATGAGGTCAACAAATTTATGGATCTCTGTTTTTGTTGGATTTTTCTATATCTCATTGTCTGAGTATGTTACAAGCAATGAATGTATAATATAATTACAAGACAGTTCTGGGAAAATAATAGACCCCCATTGAATAAGCCCCCCCCCCCTGCATGAATAAACCCACTTCAAAATTTTTCAATAAAAAAATTTACCCCCTGGGGATATTTTGTCAGATATTTTACGTTTTTACTAATTTTACTAGTTTCCGTTTTTACCACAAAAATACGCCACTCGTCGAATTTGCCGCGGCGGAGAATTGTAACTTCCGGTCCCTTTGCACTTTTAATTGTGTGCGTAATTAAATAAATGTTTGTTTTTATGGTACGGGGATTTTACACGCAAATCAGGAACGGCGCCAGTACCCCTTGGGGTCCTGACAGTTCCTGAGGACGGACATGGCAACTTACCAATCCCTTTCGTAACTGCAGCCAGCGGTTTACTTCGATTACTTGTTAATAAGCCGTAAATAAAAATAAAGCCGTAATTAATAAAAATTCGAATTAAAATTCAAGCAGTTAGTATGCTTCAGGGGGACCAAGTTGGATTCACGGGAACTTTATTTAGCAATATAATCAGAGTCAATTTCACAATAGCTCAAGTGAGTCGTATAGCCTCTAGTGGGTGAAAAAATGAAAATCAGCGCGTTTTATAATCACCAAAATTTACCATAATAGAAATGAATACTAAATCTGAGACACAACAATTAACCGTAATGAGCGAATTATAAGGCGAATTCAATGATCACTGGAAAACTGTAAACGTAGCGTACAAGGCACAAGTAATTTAATTAAATGCGGGAAAATAAATAATTAAATAAAAGGGTGCAAACGTGAATTAAACCAAACGTGAAGTAACTGTAATTAACAATGACATAATTAAAATACAAATTATCTCATAGGTGAGTGTCATAAACTGGGTTTCTATTCAGAGGTTACGGTACATTCTAGAGCAGGTGGTGTGACACGTGTTATCAACCTGCGCCCCTTTAGGTGAAAAATATTTTATAGCGCGCCCGACCAAGGCCACAGAAAGAACGCTCATTTGCGGGGGTTGTTCAAGGTTATTGCATTGCCGGGTAAGGGTTGGAACTTCGGGCATGAACACACGCCACAAGACACTAACACTTGCGAGTTCACCAATCACCCTGGGTGATGGGAATAACTAATTGGCACTGCTGTGCTCTTCACTGTAAACTGTGCTCTGCATGTGTCTTGCAGTCGCATGTCAACAATAATTGCCGTTTGCCACTTTTCCACCCATTACCTAGTCCCAGGGACGTACGCAGGATTTTTGAGCGGGGGGGGTGGATTGTATACGGAGCCCGACGAACGGGGGGGGGGGGGGCGGCGCCCCCCCCTAAAATTTGGCCCTATAGTAAAGGAATGGAGCCATGGCGCTGGCGCCATTTGTAGGCGCCAGCGCCATGGCAGTATTGGTGTTGCCGGTGGCGCCAACGTCTACCATTTAGTTATCTATTTATGCCTATATATGGTACTCGGTCCGCTTTTGGCACTATTGGACACTTTTCTAATGCAATTTGACACCTGAAAATAGATATTAAAGAATGGGGTGGGGATTTGCGCGCTTGCGCGCAAAAAAATTTTTCAGTGCCCACAAGTTCTTCTCAGAAAAGTGCCATTTCTGGCAAATTTTTCTGTCCGACCCGGGGGGGGGGGGGCGGCCGCCCCCCCCCCCCCCCCCCCCCCCCCCCCCCCTGCGTACGTCCTTGCCTAGTCCTAAATAAAAATGCACTTGGTCGGGGAATTTTCTGAATGTTATCTATCGGGGCGTCTAGGCATTTAACAGAGTCAACACCTTTTAGCTTAACAAGTAACCTTAAAGCTTTTCTAACCCATTCCCAGACACTGCACCCTTTTGACCAAATATGTAAACTTGATAAAAACCTAAAAATTATAACATTCGAAAGTACATATCGGAAAATGCATTTAAAAAAACGAAAGTAATCACTTAATTAACTTAAAATGCGGGTAACCTAATTAGCTTAATTAATAAAACATGAAATGAAAAATTAACATCACACATAAGTAATTACGTAATTAACGGAAAAGAAAATTATTTAATAAAATCATGGCCGCAGTAGTGTCCATTCGGGCGTACCGTCCTGGGGCTGTGGCTTCGTTGGCGGATTTGCAGTGCACAGCGAACCACACGTTCACTGTGACTTCCCTGTGCACCGCGGGCCGTCATTCGGTCACACATGGTTGTCCTCGAGTCGTCGGAGTGTCTGCACAAAATTGTTGTTACGTTTTTATGCATGATTGGCTAGCCATATTTCCACCTACAATCCCACCAGCCATTAATTTTTACCTCCGGGCTAAAAACGACATGTTCAGAAAAAGTGTCTTGCACCGTTTTTTGGTTATTCAAAAATCATGCCTTCTCTGCATTTTTCGGTGGATGGCCGTGGCAGTCACATGCCCTGGGGGTGCAAATATGGCTCGTCTTCATTCGAATTATGGCATCAGCTTTCTGCCGTGCCAGCTTTTTGTGCCCGAAACTTCAAAATTTTGGTTCCCGCACAGGGCTCGATGTGAGAAAAAGTTTTTCTTTTTGATTTTTCAAGAACTAATTAAGTAGATTACTAATTTGTATTACTTCACAGCATCATGCCACTGTTGGACGGGCAGTTTGGGGTCAACATTCAAATCACCTGCTCGACCGTCATGTCGCAGTCCGTGCGTGTGAAAATTGATCGTCAACAAGACTTTCTAATTGTTTTAATGGAATATTAACAAGTATGTTTTCAATTACTGATTTTTTGTTACAAAGTTGTCTGTTTCTCCTGATGACAAAAGTTGTGCATAAATTATTACACCTTAAAACTTTTATAATTGGTTTTGACCAAAAATTGTCTCGTATCAATTTTCACAATTACCATTTTCCATGTGGTGTTCTACCTGTTGCGCTGGAGCATCCTCCGGTGGCAGTGGGATGGCCTCGACCGCGTCGTGGTGCTCGGGCGGCGGCGAGGGGGGCTCGGCTACGTTCTGCAGTGCCATGGCCGCCATGTCGTTGCTAATGGAGGAATATTCTTCATTAGGGCGGTAAACTGGCTCAACAACAGGCACTACTTCCTCCACCACCGGCACAACTTCCTCCCGCGCGTCCGCGGAGGAGTCAGAGCCCGAGGAGGCGGTTTCAATATCGGATAAAACTTCCGCCTGCAGTTCTTCTTCAAGGGCCGGGTATCTATCCGGTCCGACTAGTTCTTTCAAGTCGGCCCGCGGGCGCCATTCCGGTGGCCAGAATCCCAGCACGTTTCCCCAGATTTGGCCCGATTCATAAGAATAATGTCGGTCGGCCCTGTGCTCGACCGTCAGAAACCGGTGGAAAAAAGTTGACCACAACATGGTCTCGGCATTGGCCACCACGATGCGTACACATTTGGCGCGGGAGGTGGCTACGTTTCCCCGGGGCAACTCTGCTACAAATCCAACTCTACCGTACGCCTTCTTGGGATCGGCATCCAGCTGGGCGGAGTCGGTTGGCGGGCTGCCGCGCACGCAGGAAATGATGACCACTTCCGCTTCACGGGCCTGTGCTTTGTCGGCGGTAATTACGCGGGTGGCCCAGTAGGCCGCGTCGTGTTCTGTATGGGCTACTAGTTGACTGATTAGGGCGCGCGCCTGCGCCGCATAAAAGCACACAATTAGCAAACTAGCGGGATCTGTGAGATCTGCCCAGGGTAGGGTGGGATCTTCTTTCACCGTGGCCACGAGGTAATCGTACAGATGCAGGATGATGCGCAGTTCCTTCTTGTTGATAATGGACATGCCTTCTTTCGATTCGCAGCCCTGGTGCACCAATGTCGATGACAGCATGACGCCGTCCTCGAAGTCGCCAGGCGAGGGCAACATGGTGGCGCCGTGCACTGCTGTGTCGTTGTAGGCGCGTAGCAGTCCATTGTACGCCGCCACAGAGTTAGCCTGAATGAGCTGGCGATGCCCGCGGAACACTGTTTCCAAGTGAACCACGGGACATAGTTGATATTGTGTGAGCCTATCAATGAGGGTGGGGTCGGGTTTCAGGACAGGCTCCACCCAGTCTTGCACGCGAATCATATGCGTCAGTTGTTTACTGTCTCCAAATAGAAGTAGCATGCCGTTCACTGGGAGCTGAGCCGCCTGAACCACACTAATTACGGCAGCGTCAGATGCCAAAGACGCTTCGTCAACAATTACCGCACACGCCGTCACACTTTTTATACGGGCGTCGTGGGCGGAGTCTAAAGTGACATGGATTTGACCGGGCTGCACCACTTCCAAGAACACCCAGTGCAGCCTGACCGTAGCCCTGACATATTTAGACAGCGCCCTACGCAGCACCTTACCCCAAAATCCCTGGTCAGCTAAACTAGCCTCTCCAGCCCGGGCGCCCGCCACACCTGCCTCGAAGTCATCGAATGGCTGTTCGTCTCCATCTTCGGCAGTGAGAAATGGCACCTGTTCGGTCAGCTGCGCGCGTATAACGGCGTCGTCCGTGCAGTTGTTAATAATCTCGTCTACCAGCTCGTAGTCCTTCTTGGCGCCGTCGTACTTTTCCAGCGCTGTCGTCCATTCAGGGCTGAGGCGGACAATGTTGTGGCCGGTTCGCTGTGCTAGGGTGTGCAGGGTTGGTAATTGGGTCGCAGGGGTGGTGCTATAAGAGGGATCACTTTCCCACATGGGGCTCAAAACACGCACCGGAAATGCCGCTCTTAATTTCAAAAATTCTTCGAAACCCTCCAGTTTTTTCATTTCAGAAAATGGCGTATCAGCCATAGCGGTCCATTTCGCGCGTTCCCGCAACAAAACTTCCAAAGCCCCAAAAATATCCCGCTGCCCTAATTTATTCAGGTTGGTCAGGGCCCTGCGCGCTCCTTCGTCGGCCGCCGAGTTGACCGTGCACGTGATGAGCGTCGAATGGTATTTGGCGTTCGGCTGCTTGTCCGATGGCAAGTCGGAGCCCGCGCGCACCCTGGGTCTCGCGTTGTAGTAATTATAGCCGCGTGAACACACATACGCCAGTTGATTTTGTGTGGTCATCTTCCCGGACCCGAAAGGCGAGTCACACATAATCAAAAGGGGTTTGCGCATTCACACGGCTGTGATCACAGCTCCTAAAACTTCTACCTGTCCTTGTTGCGGCAGAAACTCACCTAATTTGGCCTGAATCATTTGTTCATTTTTTCCCCTGAACAATGATTCGTACAGCTCATTAGCCTTGCGGCTAATTAGCGCCCAGTCAGTTTCGTCATCCAGCAGACGCAAATTCAATATCACCGCTAATTGGATTTGCGCCTCCAGGGTGAGTACTTTTGACCCCTGAACCACTTTTGGCACCCAGCCGACCGGCGCTTTGTTCAGGGCGGCCTGCAGTGACCGCATGGTTCGGTCATAATTGGGCGAGTTGTTTGAGCCGCGCACCATGTACCTTCCACTCTCCAAGGTACGGGGCAGTGCTGATTGCGACGCCGCCATGTCCAATTTTGCACGCAGCATTGTAGTGGTTGGCTCTGATTCCACACTGGTAATTCTCACTGATAAGTTGGGGCTGCCCGCCGCTGGTTTGTCTTCGTCTTGTCGGGCCTGCACCAAACTCAACACTGACATGGGCGTCGCCTGGTTCAGCAGCTGTGTCTGCGTATTCACCTGCTCCAGTAAACGAACGCGCTGCTCTTCTGGTCCCTCAAAAGTGTCAGCTTGTAATTCCTCGGGGTCCGGGCGGCACACCATAATGTCGCATGCGGTGCCCTGCGGCGTGTGCTCCCAGAACACATGCGCACACACATCTGTTGCGCGTTTCACCCGAAACCGCAGAAATGACTCGTTGTAGCAGTGGGCTGCTGCTAAAATACTCAATTTGTACCTGAGAAATACGTCCATGCTGTCTCGGTTCTGTGTCCGGCTGGACGCCCGTTGTGCTGATGTCCTCGGCTGTGGCGACCTGCAGCCCGTACGCATGGCCGTAAAATTTGTCGCCAAACACGTCCAAATCGTTCAGGTCGTGATATTCGACGTGGGCCAGCCCCAACTGTCCAGCACTCAAATTTTCCACTCTGCTGTCACTTACATATTCACGGTGCAAAATGACCAACTTTTCCGGCCCGGCATCGCCCCGCTCCGCCGCGCCCAGTGGTTCCAGATTCTTGTAATTCGACGGCGTGAAGGCCGCCCGCAGCCGCGCTGTTTTCCAGTCGCTCGTATAGGGCTGGTAGCCGGAAGTGTCGCCGCGCGTCAATGTACGTGCCGCTTGAGTGACGCGCCGTGTGCCCTGCGTACTCACTACCACTGGGGCGGCAACATTTAAGGGGCATTTTGTCTGATTACTCCATATCGCGACGCCAGTAAACTCCCAGTATCTTGGGTTTTCTATTTTCTGTGCGATCGCGGTCGCCAAAAAACGCATTCCGTGGCGCACCAGGGGCAAAAACATCGAGGGGTGTTGTTTCTGAATTCTTGCGCACAGATCCACCAGCTGGGTGGTCCGTTTGTCTCTAGCCGCCTTGGCCCGCTTATTTGAGTAGTAAAAATACGGATATGCCTCATCCGCATTCACCCACTGCTCATTTTCACTGAGTATCACCATCGTTTGCTCAGAAATTCTCACATGGCACTGATACTCAACATGCCCGTCGGCGCCCGTGTCAATATACACTTGATCTACCCAACCTTCAAAATTCCCTCTGCTGGGGTAGATTTCCAGTCCATTTTGCATCTGCTGCGCGCGGTAAAGTTGTCGCGGGGGAATGGTTCCACCGCCGCAGGCACCATGTGTATTTGTCTCCTTGGATTTGATGGGCGGGGCGTCTGCACCTTCAAATGGGCGTTTGCAAGAGGCCGAAGCCATTATAAATATAACAATGTGATAAAATAATTAATTGCGAAGTTTTTTAATGAACGGGGAAAGTAATAAAGACTCGTGCGGTCCAGTTGCCCATGGGCAAAAGGGGTGCACGAGCTTCCTACGCACACACACACACTTTTACACACACATCACGCTTTTTCTACCTTGGTCTGGGTGATGTGGCGTGACGGCTGCTATCGTAACGGCTAATTAACGCACAATTAATTTATTCTAGTCGTCGCCGTATAATTCATTGTAAGAAGGGGGAATTAAATATTCACTGGTTGCTTTGCAACGATCTGCATGAACTACATATATTTTCTTATTAATATTGTTGAACAAGGTCACTAATGGGTGGGCATAGTCAATGCACTCATACGGACCGATAAAGCGAGGCGCAAATTTCTTACTAGGGCCCGTCAACTGAGTAATACGCGGCGTGTACACGCGTACCGCTTGCCCGCGTTGCACATTCAATCGACGCGCACGGCGATTGGCGTAAAATTGTTCCTTTTGCTGCGCCTTTGCTAAAGCGGTGTGCGCCGCTTCGCGTGCTGTGGTCAGACGCGCGCCTAATTCATTTATAAGAGTGCGCTTATGCGGCAATGAGGGCAATGCCTCACTGTCAGGGGGAGGCTCGATCATATGCTCCCACATGGACGCAGCAGGCTTGCCAAATAGCAACGCATAGGGGGTGGTTTGCAAAGAAGGGTGTTTCGATGTATTGTACGCATGTACAGCGGTGCCTAAATGTATGTCCCAATCGTCATGTGTACGATTTACGTAGTGGGATACTATTTCCATCAGAACACCATTCCTACGTTCCACCATTCCATTACTCTTGGGGGTGTACGCAAAAGACGTGTGTTGGGTCGCATTCAAATATTGTAAAAGCTTGGCAAAAGTGCCCTCAGTAAAGCTAGGGGCGTTATCACTGAGTATAATAGCCGGCACACTAAATATAGGCAAAATGTGCAACAAAAATGCAAATGATACTGTGTCTTGTTTTATGTCGGGAACGGGCACAGCAATTCCAAAACGTGTGCACTGATCAACAAATACTAACACATGTTGGTTTCTGCGTTTCGTGGTTAGTAAAGGTCCTATTGCGTCTACTGCTATCACATCACCTGGCCTTTTGGCTACCTGGTGGCACACCATTTGAGTTCGCATTGCCGCTCTGAGACCTTTCTTGGCGTTGCACGAAGGGCAAGTAGCAACCCAGCGCGCACTTTCTGGCCGCATTCCTGGAAACCACGCGAACTCCTGTAACCTTTCAAATGTTTTTATTATTCCTAAATGGCTCGCCGTGGGGTGATTGTGAGCTAATTCTAACACGAATGGAACTAATTCCGACGGGATACACACTGGGTCGTATAACTGTATACCTGGTATCTGGGACGTTCCCGCTTGGCGACGTAATAGACCGTATTGATCAATAAAATACGGCGCGGCACTGTAAAAATTATCTGCGCGACACACTTCTATAGTTGTGGCTATGTACGGTTCTTCTGCTTGTAGTTGCTTCAACTTATCAACCGAAGTCATGGGAGGTAGCGCCATGATTGTACTGCGCTTGGTTACACTCGTTAAACCCAGAACAACTTCATTTCCGGCTCCTGAACCACCAGCCATTGTTCCAGTTCCAGGCGCCTCCGCATTCCGCTGTCGCTCTCGCAGCCCGGGTGACTCCGCCTCTTTTCGCCCGCGCGTCCGGTCGCTGATTGGTCGCAGTAACTCCGCCTCCTCGTTTACGCCGCTTCGTTCGCTGATTGGCTGGTACGCTGCCCTGCTCGCCGCAGCTACCGTAACCTGCTTATCGTGCGGGATAGCGATTTCACGGCACGTAACTTGTGCAAACTGCTCAAAAGCCTCATCCAGGTCCTTTTTCTCGCCGAATACCACTGGCGCGTCTTGTCTTCTAGATAATGCATCTGCTAATTCATTGCTTTTTCCCCTCAAATGCTTGAACGTGATTTGATACGGCGTAATTGCTAAAGCGAACTTGTGTAGCATGGCGTGCGGGGTAGTCTCTAAATTAGGATTCTTTACCCACGAAATACTCTTGGCGTCAGTCCAGACTTCAAAGGGCCGTCCCGCCAGATAACAATGCCAATTACGTATACTTTCGTAGATTGCACATGCTTCCAGTGAAATTGCTGGCCATTTGCTTTGGGTTGCACCTAACTTCCGGCTGTAAAAGGCACATGCATGTAGTATTTTTTCGTCCTCTGCTCGTTGTGCTAGCACGCCTGCAACAGCGATTTTAGAGGCGTCCGTGATAATTATAAACATACGTTTAGGATCGGGAAATTGCAAACATGGGCTTCCTAACAATGCTTCCTTGAGCTTATGAAAAGCTTCCAGTGCCTTGGGTTTCGCTGTCAAATCCACTGGGGTGTCGCTATTGTAATTTTCTCTTGGTCCCGTACGCGTGAGATTTGACAAAGGTACGGCTAACTCTGCGCATCTGTGAATCATGCGTCTAAAAAAACCTATAGCTCCTAGAAAACCCTTAACCTCTTTTACGGTAGTGGGTACCGGCCAGTCCTGAATTATGTGCCGTTTATCATCCGGTACGCACACGCCGTCACGGCCAATCATAAATCCCAGAAAATGTACGGCTGTGACGCGTGCGAAAAAACACTTTTTCGGACTAATTTTGAAATTATTTCTAATTAATCTTTCCCCTAAAGTACATATTCATTGGCATCAGTGAGGAATTATTGTGAGGAATTGTTTGTTTCAACTTGGAACTTCAAACCAACAGTCACTTGGCATCCATCCAAAATGCCCAGAGCTGGCAATAAAACCAGCATAGCTTTGATTACACATGCAACAGAGGCCAAGATTGCCACGAGTGAAATGTTTACCAATAATTGTCTAACACATGGGGGCATTCCCAGACCATGTAAAAGACCCTGTATGGTGTATAAGGCCCTGAAAAGTTTAATGTGTATTCAAATGTTCAAATTCAAGTGTTTTGGACATATGAATTGGATACAAAAACATTAGACTTGGATACGATACAATATGCTTTGAATACATATGACACTTGTTGTGTGCGCGGGAAACAGGGCTCACAGCGTGCTGAGTCTGTGGCACACAGGCAGTGATTCAGTTGAGTTTATGATGGATTGGCAAGTGGACCTTGAACAATAGGCGAAGCCAAGTCCACAGTGCCAACAACCAAGGATGGAGACATTGTGTTTGAGATGTGGTGTCGTTGCGTTTTGGGTGGAACGTTGCTTGGCGAAAAGGGTCTCAAAGTCTTGGCATCTCATATTCATAGATGGTCACCCCCCTGGAGGGGACATGAATAATGAGGGAAATGAGTCAATGAACATCAACTGACCTGAACACCCAAGTAGTCACTACTCAAGATTGGTTGAAACATGAAAGTTACCGGTTCAGACCAAACACCCAAAACATTATACAACTGTGGAAATGCAAGTGTATAGACTGTAGTGGACTCCAACTACAACAGTCCCCCCCCCCCCCCAAGTTCACCCTACAGGGGGAACTGACAGAAAACACAATGATCAAAGTCATACCAATATCACAACAAACAATGCCAATTATAAAAACAATTTTTTGCCAAATATTACCCATATGACATAACTGTCACAAGCCTTGGAGTGTTTCTTGGATTTCATCTTGTGGTTCCCTTGTCCATTGATTGTCATATCTGGGGCACTGGTTGTTTGCTGCTTGGTTGGAGTGGCAGGCTGGATAGTGGTGTCTTGTGCATAAAAACTGTGTCTGCTGCCTTCTTGTGGACATGTGTGTTCACTGTTCCGGAGGTGTGTATTGAATCACTTTGCATTGACAGAACTGGTTGGTGAGTCGTCTGATGGTTGAGTGTGTGGGTTCTTCTGGTGTCGCAGATTGTCAGCCAGGGTATATTTGGGTGCCCGGCATTGCTGATTGATGGCCATAGTGGTGTTTTTATTTACCATGTCACTGATTGACAACTGGCATGGTGGTTTGGGTTTCCAGTGTCACTGCTTGACAACTAGGATGGTTAGGCTGTCGGTGTCACTGCTTGACATCCGACCTGTGTGCCTCAGTTCCTGGTGTTTGACAACTGGGGGTTTTAGGCTGTCGGTGTCTCTGCTGGACAGCCGCCGACCTGTTTGCCTCTGTTGCCGGTGTCGCTGCTTGCTGACCATGGTTTTTGGGCTGTCGGCGGTTTCAACCGCTGCTGGGTTGCTGTTTGCAGTGTTGGACATCATTGTGTCCCTGCTTATGCTCAATTGGTGTCATATGCTCGTCGCTTGCTCTGGACGGCAGAAGGTGTGGGGACCGCTGTTGCTAGCGGCGCTACCACGGGCCGGAAGGTGTGGGGACCGCTGTTGCTGGCGGCGCTACCACGGGCCGGAAGGTGTGGGGACTGCTGTTGCTGGTGGCGCTACCACAGGCCCGGAAGGCGTGGGGACCGCTGCTGCTAGCGGCGCTACCACGGGCCGGAAGGCGTGGGGACCGCTGTTGCAAGCGGCGCTACCACGGGCTGGAAGGTGTGGGGACCGCTGTTTCTAGTGGCGCTACCACGGGGCCGGAAGGCCGGGAGGGTGCTGCCGATATCACCGGGGGACGATCGGTGGCGGGTTCATATGGCTTGAGATGTTTCAAGCCAGTGTGGTCACCATGTTGTGTGCACGGGAAACAGAGCTCACAGCGTGCTGAGTCCGTGGCACACAGGCAGGGATTCAGTTGAGTTTATGATGGATTGGCAAGTGGACCTTGAACAATAGGCAAAGCCAAGTCCACAGCGCCAACAACCAAGGATGGAGACATTGCGTTTGAGATGTGGTGTCGTTGCGTTTTGGGTGGAACGTCGCTCGGCGACACGGGTCTCAAAGTCTTGGCATCTCATATTCATAGATGGTCACCCCCCAAAGGGGACATGAATAATGAGGGAAATGAGTCAATGACATCAACTGACCTGAACACCCAAGTAGTCACTACTCAAGATTGGTTGAAACATGAAAGTTACCGGTTCAGACCAAACACCCAAAACCCTATACAACTGTGGAAATGCAAGTGTATAGACTGTAGTGGACTCCAACTACAACAACACTTAAGAAAGCCTTTTACATGACACATGACATTTTACGTTGCTTTTTACATAAGATCTGATAATTTATAAGGTCTTTACATGATACATGAAATTTTCCAGGGTATTTTGTACTTCACAGGGTATTTTACACGGTTTTGGACTGACACCTGAACACAGCACTTTTGTGGCTGCCATGGCGCACAGCAAAAGGGTGTTTAGGGCGCCACCTTGAGAGTGAGGGGTTTTTTCAATGCGTAAGTATTTTACGTTTTCAATTTGCTGAACATTCAACTACTCTATTTCCGTGTAATTTTAAACAAACACCGTGTATTCATTTGAACTTGAACAAAAGTTTTCAAGTCATGTGAAAATTGATTGTTGTTACAATGTGCATCTCGTGTTTCATCAATTTCAATACACAGCACCATTTTGTCAAAATTGAATACGGTTTTCTTCTAAATTGAAATTACCTGAAATGGAAAAAATCATCAATGTGCATGCTAAAATCCATGTCAAAGTGTTCTCGCTGAACTGCCTGGCTAACCCACAAAAATTTTCTACCTCAATTGAACTGTTTCCATACATTTTCTTTTTGTCAATTTCAGGACCTGTAACAATATATACCCATGCTGTCGTGTTGTCGGGAGATTTTTTATATCAACTTGAAAGTTGAAACATACCTAGTTTACAATGAGATCGCGTGAACGGTTAAATATATGAATACCGTATTTCCTCGAATCATGCCCCCCTGTTAAATTAACCCCCTGTTTCGAATTAACCCCCCCCCCTCAAAATGGGCTCGGGAAATGATAAACCCCCCCTCGAAATACCCCCTCCGGAATGATGTACATCATGTATGCAATGTACATGATGTATTTATTACTAGATTACTAATTTGCATTGCAGCTACACTTATACGCTCATTTGTGTACAGATGTACATCTATAGCTCAATATACCTGACCGATTTTCTCATGTTTATTACCGTTTTTGTGTATGAAAAAGCGTATTCTTTACTATGAATTTCACAAAAATTTCTGACGAAATAATAAACCCCCCCTCAAAAAAGCCCCCCCTCTAATTAACCCTGTAAGTATGTTAGAAATGACAGAAATGTCAAATTTTGCTGGCGAAATAATAAGCCCCCATGGAGGTATTTCGAGGTAATTCGGTAGTTGAATATATTAACAGTTAGGTAAATATATTAATGGTTAAAATATATATATAGGTTAAATGGTTAAATTAATGGTTTTAAATATATGAATAGTTGACTTTAGGTGTTGTTGTCTTAATTTGAATTTCAAATTCATTTTATCCAATCAGATATGTACAATACTTTGACGTTGAAGCTACAGTATGCAACTCACATCGAAGCAGTGCCTATGCTAAAATAATTACCGTATTTCCTCGAATTACCCCCCGGGTTTTTTTCAGAGTGAAAATTTTGATAGAAAAACGTGAAAAATGCAACAATAACCACCATTTATAAGTTTTTACAGCCTTATATATGGATGTGGATGGTATAAACGATGTTCTAACGTAACACAGTAAGTGTTTTTGTAGGTGGAAATATGGCTAGCCAATCATGCGTACAAACGTAACGACAATTTTGTGCAGACACTCCGACAACTCGAGGACGACCATGCGTGACCGAATGACGGCCCGCGGTGCACAGGGAAGTCACAGTGAACGTGCGGTTCGCTGTGCACTGCAAATCCGCCAACGAAGCCGCAGCCCCAGGACGGTACGCCCGAATGGACATTACTGCGGCCATGATTTTATTAAATATTTTTCTTTTCCGTTAATTACGTAATTATTTCTTGTGTGATGTTAATTTTTCATTTCATGTTTTATTAATTAAGCTAATTAGGTTACCCGCATTTTTAAGTTAATTAAATGATTACTTTCGTTTTTAAAAAAATGCATTTTCCGATATGTACTTTCGAATGCTATAATTTTTAGGTTTTTATCAAGTTTACATATTTGGTCAAAAGGGTGCAGTGTCTGGGAATGGGTTAGAAAAGCTTTAAAGTTTCTTGTTAAGCTAAAAGGTGTTGACTCTGTTAAACGCCTAGACACCCCGATAGATAACATTCAGAAATTTCCCCGACCAAGTGCATTTTTATTTAGGACTAGGTAATGGGTGGAAAA
Source organism: Sphaerolaimus hirsutus (assembly GCA_964036195.1). Taxonomy (NCBI): domain Eukaryota; kingdom Metazoa; phylum Nematoda; class Chromadorea; order Monhysterida; family Sphaerolaimidae; genus Sphaerolaimus; species Sphaerolaimus hirsutus. Next base: position 3,935,874 of record OZ038453.1, on the reverse strand, counting down.
GTGGCAAACGGCAATTATTGTCGACATGCGACTGCAAGACACATGCAGAGCACAGTTTACAGTGAAGAGCACAGCGGTGCCAATTAATTATTCCCATCACCCAGCGTGATTGGTGAACTCATAAGTGCTAGTGTCTTTGCAGCGTGTGTTCAGGCCCAAAGTTCCAAACCTTACCCGGCAATGCAATAACCTTGAACAACCCCCACAACTGAGCGTTCTTTCTGTGGCCTTGGTCGGGCGCGCTATAAAATATTTTTCACCAAAAGGGGCGCAGGTTGATAACACGTGTCACACCACCTGCTCTAGAATGTACCGTAACCTCTGAATAGAAACCCAGTTTATGACACTCACCTATGAAATAATTTGTATTTTAATTATGTCATTGTTAATTACAATTACTTCACGTTTGGTTTAATTTACGTTTGCACCCTTTTCTTTAATTAGTTATTTTCCCGCATTTAATTAAATTACGTGTGCCTTGTACGCTACGTTAACAGTTTTCCAGTGATCATTGAATTCGCCTTATAATTCGCTCATTACGGTTAATTGTTGTGTCTCAGATTTGGTATTCATTTCTATTATGGTAGATTTTTGGTGATTATAAAACGCGCTGATTTTACATTTTTTCACCCACTAGAGGCTATACGACTCACTTGAGCTATTGTGAAATTGACTCTGATTATATTGCTAAATAAAGTTCCCGTGAATCCAACTTGGTCCCCCTGAAGCAATACTAACTGCTTGAATTTTAATTTGAATTTTATTAATTACAGCTTTTTTTTTATCCACGGCTTATTAACAAGTAATCGAAGTAAACCGCCGGCTGCAGTTACGAAAGGGATTGGTAAGTTGCTGTGTCCGTCCTCAGGAACTGTCAGGACCCCAAGGGGTACTGGCGCCGTTCCTGATTTGCGTGTAAAATCCCCGTACCATAAAAACAAACATTTATTTAATTACGCACGCAATTAAAAGCGCAAAGGGACCGGAATTTACAATTCTCCGCCGCTGCAAATTCGACGAGTGGCGTATTTTTGTGGTAAAAATGGAAACTAGTAAAATTAGTAAAAACGTAAAATATCTGACAACTGGATGTGTAGCGAGTCAACGATCTGATCAACGCCTCTACAAAAAACGGCTTCACGGATAACGAATCACCCCAAAGGGAATTGAGATCGAGGGGGCCAGCAAGCTTACAAGGGGACACCATAGAACAAGTTTGGCACGCTGCGTTGGAGAAGCAAAAACAAGCACAAAGGCGCGCGCGACAACAAAAGGCTGGGCAAGAAGTGGACGCACAACTTGCTGCAGCTGAGAGTCAAGCAGAAGACAGTGAGTCGAACGATTCGGTTAACCCTGAAACAGACGCGCCGGAAGCGCTAGAGGAGAGTGAAAGTCAATGCTGGTCTGGACAGACAGCTGAGGATACACCGGTAATCAGATTATCAACGGTTGAAGGCGCAGGGCCCGCGCCAGACAGTTTTAGTCAGTGGAAAACGCCAGCTGAACCGGCAGCGGCACGGCAGCTAACGTCCAGCGCAGAAGCTGAAGAAGCGCCTGGGACAAGTAGACAAGCTGCAGAAAAGGAAGCAGGAAAGACAGGTAAGTGGTCTAAGCTTCGAAGGACTTTGGGTTGGAGCACGGGCAGCTCATCCATATCGCCTGGAGTGCGATCAGGTTCTGAAGTTGGTTCAGACGGATACGTTGGTGACAGCGAGCCTCTAGGGCAGCCGTCGATCCAACGTGATTATCCATTGATTGCAGCTGAGCTTGGAGCTACTGCAGATCAATTTCCCGTGATTGAAAATACCGTAGCGGAACTATTGGAGACAGCGGCGCAGAGTGGAGACACTTCCCCGGCGCTGCAGTTAAGCCCACCGAAGAGCACTTCGACGCCGAGAGACGTGTCAGGCAACAGCAGTCGGAACTTATCGAGTGACCAGTCAAGATCGCAGAGCGCAACTGCAAAGGCTAGACGCCAGTTAATTAAGACCAAAACCTCAAGTAATCCCCCCGTGATAATTATTAGCAGCCCCACAAGCAGAATGACAAACAATGGAACGAACCAGACGGCGGCCCCGGCGTTGGAAGATAGATACGCAAATGTCACTAATGCAGACTTAATTTACCAAGCTACCATAATAGACCTGGACCCGGTGCAAGTAACGCCGTCCTGTGCGCAATGGACACCTAAAAAGGCATGTGAAGCTGCAAAGAAATGGGCAAACATGATGAGTCAGGCGAGACCGGTTGGTGCATTTTCACAGAATGGTGAAGCGGGGGACTTGCGCATGGTGGCACTGATTAAAACCGCTATGAATTTATGGGGAAGTGACCCAGTGGCCGAAGTACCTAGAGTGGAACACTATTTGAGGGAATTTGAAGCGCACCATAGTTTACATAGCGACGATGTAGCTGATCTGGCGACTGCGTACCAGCAGTATAATCAAGCCCTACAAAATCAGAATGCAACGCTGGGAGGAAATTCGCCGGCCAGTGGTCAGCAGCCAATAGTGCTGACCAATGGTCAAGCAGCGCCCTTGCAATCATCGACGGCACCAGCGGCGCCCCTGTCGGCAGCTGGAACAAATCAGGTGAGAACTGTTACGCAGCGGCGCGCTCAATCACGCTCGCCGGCGTCCTCAAGAAGCTCGTCAGCTGCATCTGAAGTGGCAAGGCCCACGGATCCGGGACAAAACTGGCAATTGGAACAAAGCAATGTGGCAGTCATTACAGCCCTAGCACAACAATGTGGATATTTTCGCGGCAAACCAAATGAGGGTTTCAGGGAGTGGAGAAGGAGCTGGGACACGGTATGTGACACGCTGCGCATAAAATTACAGGAGCGGAAGCCGCTGGTAAAATTGTTTTTGAAAGGCAGTGCCAGAGCCATTTTCAACACTCGATACAGAGAATTGCGCGACCTGAACTACAAGGACATGATGCAAGCACTGGAGAAGTTCTATGAAAATCCAAATGATAAGCACCATGCGCAGAGGGAGATTTTTGAGACGCGACAGGGCGCAGATGAGTCGGTACTGGAATGGGCGGTACGTTTGGAAAAATTAATAAAATGCGCCTATCCAGGCATGGGTCATGAAAAACGAGGTGACACATGCATGATAAAATTCCATGGAGGACTGAGGAATGAAATTCGGCGCAATGTACCCGTCACGGCTTCTATCACATGGAAAGAAATGGTTGACAACGCGCGTGCGCAGGAGAGTTTTTTGGAAGCAGAACAGAGCCAGAATAAGGGAGAAAAATCCAAACAGGATGTGGTTGCCAGCGCGACCGACAAGGTAATGGACAGGTTGATGGCTCTAAACATGCCCGCCATGGCTGGACTGCCGTCCCAGGCCGACAAGACGTTAGAGACAATGGAACAGAAAATGACTGAGAGTGTTGCTAAATTTGACTCGGTGCACCAAGAGATAGCGAAGAAATTAGCGCAACTGGGCGCGTTGGAAGGTAAACTTTTGGGATTGAATAGGGACCCCCCTAAATTGCCCCCACGCAAATTTGACAAAGGATGTTGGGAATGTGGCTCTGAAGAGCACATCAGATATGAGTGTCCCAAACTCACCCCAGAACAAAGGGAACAATACTTCAAAAGGAGCCGCGGCGGCGGAGCATCCAGAGGAAATGGACGCGGGCGCGGTGGAGGACAACGTGGTGGCTATCAGAGAAATGACCAAGCCCAAGCGATGCAGCCAGGTATGGTGCCTATGCAATATGCATATCCACAGTGGCAACCAGCTCAGTTGATGCCTGTGCAGCCAGCGCAGACGGTACAGAGGGCTGGTGATATGAACATGCAACCGCAGATGATGGCATATCAAACGCCGCCAGCCAACTGGATGGCTATGGGACCGGATGGGCGCATGCAACCAGTACAGGTAAGTAACCCCCACGTAGAGTCGCTGAACCCCACTCGAGTGACCAGTACGACTGGAATGACCATGCGGGTGCGCGAAGATGACCGCTGCATGATGATACGTCCCGTTAATAAATTAATCCCTGTGATGCAAGGTTTGGAATTAGAAGCAGAGGAACCCGACGAACTGGTTTCAGAGTCACCCGAAGAGCCGCAGCGCACTACGGGAATGCATGTGGCCTTTTTACGCAGGATCGGAATGCATGACTTGAGAGACACGGACTGTACGCTGTGGCCTAATTGCCCTGCAGACGACCACTCGGACACGCTGACTGAGGTGCCCTTGGACGTGCTCATGAACATCAGTCTGGACCCGTTTTTGTACGCCACGCCGGCCGCTCTGCCGCCGCGTACTGGATCCAGCAACCAAATAGACAGGTATATGGGCTTCTTGTCTACTGAGGAAGGGGTGCGCCCCACGCCGCGCGCGTACTCAGAACCCCCCTACATGCCCCAGGTCGCACAGTCACTGTTTTTTGTATTGGCAGTTGGGTTAATTATAATGGGATTAGCTTTATTACCGGGCGCGGGCGCGACTACCATGCCCTCGTTTCCATTGCTATGCAGTGATCTGACGGATCACTACGATTTATACACGTACCCCCCCCCCTACCAAATTGCACGGCCATTGTAGACACTACGGCGTCATTAGAACGGCCACAAAAATTGACACTGACAATCTACAAGCGAAATATGGTAGAATATCGTGCGGCAGCGCACAGGTGTGTGGCCTCTACCAGAACGGCAAGGACGTATCAGAACTTCTGGGGCGACGTCACGCTGGAAAAGTTTGATTCTAACCCCCGATCTGTGGGCGCCGCCGAGTGCGAAGGCATGATTAAATATCACAAATGCAATAATGGACCCATGACCCCTGTGAGTGATCTGGACAACGCATGGGACACTCAATATCCCACCAATGTTAGCTACTCAGGACATGGATTGTACTGTTGCAAATGGGTGAGTGAAACAACGCCACACTGTGGTCTGTTTCGCGGGGAAGTACGAATGAGATATGGAGCCAACACCATGCAAAGCACGCTGGGTGAGGTCAGCAAGTGCAATTATGAAATGGGTGCATGCACGCTAGAAGATGGCAGCCAATTAACATGGAAACCGAACCCGAAGGCAGAATGCCCATATGAAAAATGGCGTGAAATGCATGGACGCATTAGACAGGATATCTGGCTAGCCGATGATCATACGCTATCACTGTCTTTCAGAGCACATGAAGAGGTTGAATCATGCGGCATCAAATTATGGAAATCAGATCAGGATATCGTAGTGGCGCCATTTGAAAAGGCAGTGATTCGAAGCGTCAGACAAAAAAGAGCGCAAGGTCGACCCACGCTGGGGATAGTGAGCGCAGGCCAATTAGCAGCCAGCATGCAGGCGGTATACGAAACAGCAGAACAAACCATGCGTGCACAGCCGTAGCCACCTGCAAGAATGTGCAACACTTCCAAGAATTTGTGCGCCTGGCTATGAGTGAACACGCAACTACGACAGCCCGCTGGTACATGAATGATAATGAAATAATTGCTAAACCTGCTCCGGACGGATTTTTGGTTCACAAATGTTTCGCGGTAAAAACATACGAGATAATGAAAGAGGAAAAGTCTCCAGAGTGTTATGAAACAGTACCTGTGCTAGTTAGTGTGCATGGGCAAAATGTGACGCTACACATGAATAGGTTAACCAACATTTTGCACTTTCAAGCGATCCCGGGAACATGCACCAATGCGCACAATTGTGTGGTGATGTTAAATGGACAGTGGTACAGATATCTGCCGGAGGTAGGCGGCCTGGAACACTTACCCATGTATAACACACACAGTTTCCCGCAGAAATGGCAACAGGAAAAGGTTAAGGATGTGCATCATCAGATTTTTGCCGCCACGACCATGTACAATTTGTCAGAATTATTGCCGACGACCACCCTAAATGACGTATGGCATGCATATTCAATTGTGCGGCAAATTACGCAGGGGGCGGAGCTGAAGGTGGAATCACACATGCAAAGACATCGAACCTTGGCAAAATCGGTATTGGCGCTGGGATGGTGGGATTTTGACACCTGGCGCACCTGGCTACAAATATGGATTTACCTGATATGTGCACTAGTCACTATGCAATATTTACTAGCCGCGCTCATGGCTGCAGCGCCGGAAATGGCCGTGACTTTGGTGAACCGGGCAAAGGAAAAAATCAAAAAACGACCGAAGACAGAAGAAAAGTCCAATATCATCGTCGAACTGGCTGAGGACCGCCCTAGCGAACAGGTAAAGGTAAGAATGGTAATTAACCCGTGCGTGGGAATGCCAAGTGGCATGCCCGCACTCACGGGCGCGCGTCGTTTTCCCGCTATACAATACAGTATCAACAGAAAATGCGACCTGGAAGAAGAATCGGTATGCATGATCACTTTTTCGACGGAAGAAAGAGATAACATACATCAAGTGGCCAATCGACATGAAGAAATTGTGCATGTGTATTACAGCCCGTCCATTACCATAACCATCGATGGGAGAGAATATCGGAGATGTCTACTGGACACAGGCGCCATGCGTTCATTATGCAATAGAGACGTGCTGATGCGACACAAGGAAAAGGCTACTAAGCATGATGAAGTTTCGCCTATTGGAGCCCTCAGGTGTGCAGCGGACTCGAAACTTTTGGTATTGGGACAGATGGAAGTACCGGTAACGATGGGAAACAACACTTTCAGGATTGTGTTTCAGGCGGTGAACGGATTAGCTGGTGAAATTCTAATTGGCGCAGATGTCTTGCGGCACATGGTAGTAGATCTACCTGCAAGGGAACTACGGATCCCTACGGCTAACGCGATAATTCCATTCGATAGCCCAGACCCAGAAGTGCAGCAGCGCAGAATTTACACTATTGTGAATGAAAAAATAGAAATTCTGGCTAGACATGAAGCGCTAGTGACGGCGAAATTATCTGCCCCCATGGATGAAAAGTTATTTACGGTCATGGGATTGGATACGGTAGGCGAACACTGTGGAGTTATGGCTGCTTCAGCGGCCTATGAAACCAGTGCCCCTGTGTTTCAGGTGAGATGTGCAAATGTACAAAATCAGCCAGTAGTGCTACAGGTAGGACAGCACATTGCAGTGGTCGAGCCAGTGGACTGCGTGCTGAAGGTGAAACCTGGAGATCCCCCCGCTGAATGGGTGAAGCAGTGTTATGACAGAGATGTGTGTCGGCAAGTTCAAGCGACTGAACCTCCCCCCAAAGTTGCCAAAGACAAATTAGGACCCCCACTGCAAGTTGCATGCCCAGACGGACACGTCATGGAATTTACAGTGCCAGAAACTTTAACGGACGAGCGCAGAGAGGAACTGAAAAAGGTGATTTTGCAGTATAAAGAAGCTTTTGCTCGACACAAGTATGACATTGGCTACAGCGAATTAGTGGACTACCGGTTACAATTAGTGGACAAAAAACCAATTGCCTGCAGAATGTACCGATTGAGCCTGGATGATCAGCAATACTTAGAAAATCATTTGAGATGCCTCATTGAGCACGACATCGTGGAACCCAGTACGAGCCCGTATTGTGCCCCCACGCTGGTGGTATCCAAACCGGATGGATCAAAGCGGATGGTAATTGATTACAGACGCCTGAACGCTGTTTTGCACGCTCCCCAATTCCCATTACCCCGCTTAGATGAAACAGTCGAATCTTTATGCAGCTGCAAGTATTTTTAGCAGTGCCGACATAAATCAAGCTTTCTATAACATTGCTTTGCATCCAGATGATCGACACATTACGTCATTTAGAAATGTTTTTGGACAATTTCAACTGAAACGTTTACCAATGGGATTAAAATGCTCACCTAGTTTAGCGCAGCGCTGTTTTGAATTAGCTATGGCCGGCTTAATACATCGAAATGTGCTATTATACATCGACAATTTACTGATTTATAGTGCAACCTGGGAAACACATTTATACGACATAGGGCAGGTGTTGGAAAGATTAATTAGAAATAATTTCAAAATTAGTCCGAAAAAGTGTTTTTTCGCACGCGTCACAGCTGTACGTTTTCTGGGATTTATGATTGGCCGTGACGGCGTGTGCGTACCGGATGATAAACGGCACATAATTCAGGACTGGCCGGTACACACTACCGTAAAAGAGGTTAAGGGTTTTCTAGGAGCTATAGGTTTTTTCAGACACATGATTCACAGATGCGCAGAATTAGCCGTACCTTTGTCAAATCTCACGCGTACGGGACCGAGGGAAAATTACAACAGCGATACCCCAGTGGATCTGACAGCGAAACCCAAGGCACTGGAAGCTTTTCATAAGCTCAAGGAAGCATTGTTAGGAAGCCCATGTTTGCAATTTCCTGATCCCAAACGTATGTTTATAATTATCACGGACGCCTCTAAAATCGCCGTTGCAGGAGTGCTAGCACAACGAGCAGAGGATGAAAAAATATTACATGCATGTGCCTTTTACAGCCGGAAGTTAGGTGCAACCCAAAGCAAATGGCCAGCAATTTCACTGGAAGCATGTGCAATTTACGAAAGTATACGTAATTGGCACTGTTATCTGGCAGGACGGCCCTTTGAAGTCTGGACTGACGCCAAGAGCATTTCGTGGGTAAAGAACCCTAATTTAGAGACTACGCCGCACGCCATGCTACACAAATTTGCTTTAACAATTACGCCATATCAAATCACGTTCAAGCATTTGAGGGGAAAAAGCAATGAATTAGCAGATGCATTATCTAGAAGACAAGATGCGCCAGTGGTATTCGACGAGAAAAAGGACCTGGATGAGGCTTTTGAGCAGTTCGCACAAGTTACGTGCCGTGAAATCGCTATCCCGCACGACAAGCAGGTTACGGTAGCTGCGGCGAGCAGGGCAGCGTACCAGCCAATCAGCGAACGAAGCGGCGTAAACGAGGAGGCGGAGTTACTGCGACCAATCAGCGACCGGACGCGGGGGCGAAAAGAGGCGGAGTCACCCGGGCTGCGAGAGCGGCAGCGGAATGCGGAAGCGCCTGGAACTGGAACAATGGCTGGTGGTTCAGGAGCCGGAAAAGAAGTTGCTCCGGGTTTAACGAGTGTAACCAAGCGCAGTACAATCATGGCGCTACCTCCCATGACTTTGGTTGATAAGTTGAAGCGACTACAAGCAGAAGAACCGTACATAGCCACAACTATAGAAGTGTGCCGCGCAGATACTTTTTACAGTGCCGCGCCGTATTTTATTGATCAATACGGTTTATTACGTCGCCAAGCGGGAACGTCCCAGATACTAGGTATACAGTTATACGACCCAGTGTGTATCCCGTCGGAATTAGTTCCATTCGTGTTAGAATTAGCTCACAATCACCCCACGGCGGGCCACTTAGGAATAATAAAAACATTCGAAAGGTTACAAGAGTTCGCGTGGTTTCCAGGAATGCGGCCAGAAAGTGCGCGCTGGGTTGCTACTTGCCCTTCGTGCAACGCCAAGAAAGGTCTCAGAGCGGCAGTGCGAACTCAAATGGTGTGCCGCCAGGTAGCCAAAAGGCCAGGTGATGTGATAGCAGTAGACGCAATAGGACCTTTACTAACCACGAAACGCAGAAACCGACATGTGTTAGTATTTGTTGATCAGTGCACACGTTTTGGAATTGCTGTGCCCGTTCCCGACATAAAACAAGACACAGTATCATTTGCATTTTTGTTGCACATTTTGCCTATATTTAGTGTGCCGGCCATTATACTCAGTGATAACGCCCCTAGCTTTACTGAGGGCACGTTTGCCAAGCTTTTACAATATTTGAACGCGACCCAACACACGTCTTTTGCATACACCCCCAAGAGTAATGGAATGGTGGAACGTAGGAATGGTGTTCTGATGGAAAAGGTTTCCCACTACGTAAATCGTACACATGACGATTGGGACATACATTTAGGCGCCGCTGTACATGCGTACAATACATCAAAACACCCTTCTTTGCAAACCACCCCCTATGCGTTGCTATTTGGCAAGCCTGCTGCGTCCATGTGGGAGCGTATGATCGAGCCTCCCCCTGACACTGAGGCATTGCCCTCATTGCCGCATAAGCGCACTCTTATAAATGAATTAGGCGCGCGTCTGACCACAGCACGCGAAGCGGCGCACACCGCTTTAGCAAAGGCGCAGCAAAAGGAACAATTTTACGCCAATCGCCATGCGCGTCGATTGAATGTGCAACGCGGGCAAGCGGTACGCGTGTACATGCCGCGCATTACTCAGTTGACGGGCCCTAGTAAGAAATTTGCGCCTCGCTTTATCGGTCCGTATGAGTGCATTGATTATGCCCACCCATTAGTGACTTTGTTCAACAATATTAATAAGAAAATATATGTAGTTCATGCAGATCGTTGCAAAGCAACCAGTGAATATTTAATTCCCCCTTCTTACAGTGAATTATACGGCGACGACTAGAATTAATTAATTGTGTGCTAATTAGCCGTTACAATAGCAGCCGTCACGCCACATCACCCAGCCCAAGGTAGAAAAAGCGTGATGTGTGTGTAAAAGTGTGTGTGTGTGCGTAGGAAGCTCGTGCACCCCTTTTGCCCACGGGCAACTGGACCGCACGAGTCTTTATTACTTTCCCCGTTCATTAAAAAACTTCGCAATTAATTATTTTATCACTTTGTCACATTTATAATGGCTTCGGCCTCTCGCAAACGCCCATTTGAAGGTGCCCATCAAATCCAAGGAGACAAATACACACGGTGCCTGCGGCGGTGGAACCATTCCCCCGCGACAACTTTACCGCGCGCAGCAGATGCAAAATGGACCGGAAATCTACCCCAGCAGAGGGAAATTTGAAGGTTGGGTAGATTGAGTGTATATTGACACGGGCGCCGACGGGCATGTTGAGTATCAGTGCCATGTGAGAATTTCTGAGCAAACGATGGCGATACTCAGCGAAAACGAGCAGTGGGTGAATGCGGATGAGGCGTATCCGTATTTTTACTACTCGAATAAGAGGGCCAAGGCGGCTAGAGACAAACGGACCACCCAGCTGGTGGATTTGTGCGCGAGAATTCAGAAACAGCACCCCTCGATGTTTCTGCCCCTGGTGCGCCACGGAATGCGTTTTTCGGCGACCGCGATCGCACAAAAAATAGAAAACCCGAGGTACTGGGAGTTCACCGGCGTCGCGATATGGGGTAATCAGACAAAATGCCCCTTAAATGTTGCCGCCCCAGTGGTAGTGAGTATGCAGGGCACGCGGTGCGTCACTCAAGCGGCACGTACATTGACGCGCGGCGACACTTCCGGCTACCAGCCCTATACGAGCGACTGGAAAACGGCGCGGCTGCGAGCGGCCTTCACGCCGTCAAATTACAAGAATTTGGAACCGCTGGGCGCGGCGGAGCGGGGCGATGCCGGGCCGGAAAAGTTGGTCATTTTGCACAGAGAGTATGTGAGTGACAGCAGAGTGGAAAATTTGAGTGCTGGACAGTTGGGACTGGCCCATGTCGAATATCACGATCTGAACGATTTGGACGTGTTTGGCGACAAATTTTATGGCCATGCGTACAGGTTGCAGGTCGCCACGGCCGAGGACATCAGCACAACGGGCGTCCAGCCGGACACAGAGAACCGAGACAGTATGGACGTATTTCTCAGGTACAAATTGAGTATTTTAGCAGCGGCCCACTGCTACAACGAGTCATTTTTGCGGTTTCGGGCGAAACGCGCAACGGATGTGTGCGCACATGTGTTCTGGGAGCACACGCCGCAGGGCACTGCATGCAACATTATGGTGCGCCGCCCGGACCCAGAAGAATTACAAGCTGACACTTTTGAGGGACCAGAAGAGCAGCGCGTTCGTTTGCTGGAGCAGGTTAATACGCAGACACAGCTGCTGAACCAAGCGACGCCCATGTCAGTGTTGAGTTTGGTGCAGGCCCGACAAGACGAAGACAAACCAGCGGCGGGCAGCCCCAACTTATCAGTGAGAATTACCAGTGTGGAATCAGAGCCAACCACTACAATGTTGCGTGCAAAATTGGACATGGCGGCGTCGCAATCAGCACTGCCCCGTACCTTGGAGAGTGGAAGGTACATGGTGCGCGGCTCAAACGACTCACCCAATTATGACCGAACCATGCGGTCACTGCAGGCCGCCCTGAACAAAGCGCCGGCTGGCTGGGTGCCAAAAGTGGTTCAGGGGTCAAAAGTACTCACCCTGGAGGCGCAAATCCAATTAGCGGTGATATTGAATTTGCGTCTGCTGGATGATGAAACTGACTGGGCGCTAATTAGCCGCGAGGCTAATGAGCTGTACGAATCATTGTTCAGGGGAAAAAATGAACAAATGATTCAGGCCAAATTAGGTGAGTTTCTGCTGCAACAAGGACAGGTAGAAGTTCTAGAAGCTGTGATCACAGCCGTGCGAATGCGCAAACCCCTTTTGATCATGTGTGACTCGCCTTTCGGGTCCGGGAAGACGACCACACAAAATCAACTGGCGTATGTGTGTTCACGCGGCTATAATTACTATAACTCAAGACCCAGGGTGCGCGCGGGCTCCGACTTGCCATCGGACAAGCAGCCGAACGCCAAATACCATTCGACGCTCATCACGTGCACGCTCAACTCGGCAGCCGACGAAGGAGCGCGCAGGGCCCTTACCAACCTGAATAAATTAGGGCAACGGGATATTTTTGGGGCTTTGGAAGTTTTGTTGCAGGAACGCGCGAAATGGACCGATATGGCTGATACGCCATTTTCTGAAATGAAAAAACTGGAGGGTTTCGAAGAATTTTTGAAATTAAGAGAGGCATTTCCGGTGCGTGTTTTGAGCCCCATGTGGGAAAGTGATCCCTCTTATAGCACCACCCCTGTGACCCAATTACCAACCCTGCACACCCTAGCACAGCGAACCGGCCACAACATTGTCCGCCTCAGCCCCGAATGGACGGCAGCGCTGGAAAAGTACGACGGCACCAAGAAGGACTACGAGCTGGTAGACGAGATTATTAACAACTGCACGGACGACGCCGTTATACGCGCGCAGCTGACCGAACAGGTGCCATTTCTCACTGCCGAAGATGGAGACGAACAGACATTCGATGACTTCGAGGCAGGCGTGGCGGGCGCCCGGGCTGGAGAGGCTAGTTTAGCTGACCAGGGATTTTGGGGTAAGGTGCTGCGTAGGGCGCTGTCTAAATATGTCAGGGCTACGGTCAGGCTGCACCAGGTGTTCTTGGAGGTGGTGCAGCCCGGTCAAATCCATGTCACTTTAGACTCCGCCCATGACGCCCGTATAAAAAGTGTGACGGCGTGTGCGGTAATTGTTGACGAAGCGTCTTTGGCATCTGACGCTGCAGTAATTAGCGTGGTTCAGGCGGCTCAGCTCCCAGTGAACGGCATGCTACTTCTATTTGGAGACAGTAAACAATTGACGCGTATGATTCGCGTGCAAGACTGGGTGGAGCCCGTCCTGAAACCCGACCCCACCCTCATTGATAGGCTAACACAATATCAACTATGTCCCGTGGTTCACTTGGAAACAGTGTTCCGCGGGCATCGCCAGCTCATTCAGGCTAACTCTGTGGCGGCGTACAATGGACTGCTACGCGCCTACAACGACACAGCAGTGCACGGCGCCACCATGTTGCCCTTGCCTGGCGACTTCGAGGACGGCGTCATGCTGTCATCGACATTGGTGCACCAGGGCTGCGAATCGAAAGAAGGCATGTCCATTATCAACAAAAAGGAACTACGCATCATCCTGCACCTGTACGACTACCTCGTGGCCACGGTGAAAGAAGATCCCACCCTACCCTGGGCAGATCTCACAGATCCCGCTAGTTTGCTAATTGTGTGCTTTTATGCGGCGCAGGCGCGCGCCCTAATCAGTCGACTAGTAGCCCATACAGAACACGACGCGGCCTACTGGGCCACCCGCGTAATTACCGCCGACAAAGCACAGGCCCGCGAAGCGGAAGTGGTCATCATTTCCTGTGTGCGCGGCAGCCCGCCAACCGACTCCGCCCAGCTGGATGCCGATCCCAAGAAGGCGTACGGTAGAGTTGGATTTGTAGCAGAGTTGCCCCGGGGAAACGTAGCCACCTCCAGCGCCAAATGCGTGCACATCGTGGTGGCCAATGCCGAGACCATGTTGTGGTCAACTTTTTTCCACCGGTTTCTGACGGTCGAGCACAAGGCCGACCGAATTTACTCTTACGAATCGGGCCAAATCTGGGGAAACGTGCTGGGATTTTGGCCACCGGAATGGCGCCCGCGGGCTGACTTGAAAGAACTAGTCGGACTGGATAGATACCCGGCCCTTGAAGAAGAACTGCAGGCGGAAGTTTTATCCGATATTGAAACCGCCTCCTCGGGCTCTGACTCCTCCGCGGACGCGCGGGAGGAAGTTGTGCCGGTGGTGGAGGAAGTAGTGCCCGTTGTTGAGCCAGTTTACCGCCCTAATGAAGAATATTCCCCCATTAGCAACGACATGGCGGCCATGGCACTGCAGAACGTAGCTGAGCCCCCCTCGCCGCCGCCCGAGCACCACGACGCGGTCGAGGCCATCCCACTGCCACCGGAGGAGGCTCCAGCGCAACAGGTAGAACACCACATGGAAAATGGTAATTGTGAAAATTGATACGAGACAATTTTTGGTCAAAACCAATTATAAAAGTTTTAAGGTGTAATAATTTATGCACAACTTTTGTCATCAGGAGAAACAGACAACTTTGTAACAAAAAAATCAGTAATTGAAAACATACTTGTTAATATTCCATTAAAATAATTAGAAAGTCTTGTTGACAATCAATTTTCACACGCACGGACTGCGACATGTCGGTCGAGCAGGTAATTTGAATGTTGATCCCAAACTGCCCGTCCAACAGTGGCACGATGCTGTGAAGTAACACAATTTAGTGCTCTACTTAATTAGTTTTTGAAAAATCAAAAAGAAAAACTTTTTCTCACATTGAACCCTGTGCGGGAACCAAAATTTCGAAGTTTCGGGCACAAAAGGCTGGCACGGCAGAAAGCTGATGCCATAATTCGAATGAAGACGAGCCATATTTGCACCCCCAGGGCATGTGACTGCCACGGCCATCCACCGAAAAATGCAGAGAAGGCATGATTTTTGAATAACCAAAAAACGGTGCAAAACACTTTTTTCTGAACATGTCGTTTTTAGCCCGGAGGTAAAAAATTAATGGCTGGTGGGATTGTAGGTGGAAATATGGCTAGCCAATCATGCGTAAAAACGTAACGACAATTTTGTGCAGACACTCCGACGACTCGAGGACGACCATGCGTGACCGAATGACGGCCCGCGGTGCACAGGGAAGTCACAGTGAACGTGCGGTTCGCTGTGCACTGCAAATCCGCCAACGAAGCCGCAGCCCCAGGACGGTACGCCCGAATGGACATTACTGCGGCCATGATTTTATTAAATATTTTTCTTTTCCGTTAATTACGTAATTATTTCTTGTGTGATGTTAATTTTTCATTTCATGTTTTATTAATTAAGCTAATTAGGTTACCCGCATTTTTAAGTTAATTAAATGATTACTTTCGTTTTTTTTAAATGCATTTTCCGATATGTACTTTCGAATGCTATAATTTTTAGGTTTTTTATCAAGTTTACATATTTGGTCAAAAGGGTGCAGTGTCTGGGAATGGGTTAGAAAAGCTTTAAAGTTTCTTGTTAAGCTAAAAGGTGTTGACTCTGTTAAACGCCTAGACACCCCGATAGATAACATTCAGAAATTTCCCTGACCAAGTGCATTTTTATTTAGGACTAGGTAATGGGTGGAAAAGTGGCAAACGGCAATTATTGTCGACATGCGACTGCAAGACACATGCAGAGCACAGTTTACAGTGAAGAGCACAGCGGTGCCAATTAATTATTCCCATCACCCAGGGTGATTGGTGAACTCATAAGTGCTAGTGTCTTTGCAGCGTGTGTTCAGGCCCAAAGTTCCAAACCTTACCCGGCAATGCAATAACCTTGAACAACCCCCGCAACTGAGCGTTCTTTCTGTGGCCTTGGTCGGGCGCGCTATAAAATATTTTTCACCAAAAGGGGCGCAGGTTGATAACACGTGTCACACCACCTGCTCTAGAATGTACCGTAACCTCTGAATAGAAACCCAGTTTATGACACTCACCTATGAAATAATTTGTATTTTAATTACGTCATTGTTAATTACAATTACTTCACGTTTGGTTTAATTTACGTTTGCACCCTTTTCTTTAATTAGTTATTTTCCCGCATTTAATTAAATTACGTGTGCCTTGTACGCTACGTTAACAGTTTTCCAGTGATCATTGAATTCGCCTTATAATTCGCTCATTACGGTTAATTGTTGTGTCTCAGATTTGGTATTCATTTCTATTATGGTAGATTTTTGGTGATTATAAAACGCGCTGATTTTACATTTTTTCACCCACTAGAGGCTATACGACTCACTTGAGCTATTGTGAAATTGACTCTGATTATATTGCTAAATAAAGTTCCCGTGAATCCAACTTGGTCCCCCTGAAGCAATACTAACTGCTTGAATTTTAATTTGAATTTTATTAATTACGGCTTTTTTTTTATCCACGGCTTATTAACAAGTAATCGAAGTAAACCGCCGGCTGCAGTTACGAAAGGGATTGGTAAGTTGCCGTGTCCGTCCTCAGGAACTGTCAGGACCCCAAGGGGTACTGGCGCCGTTCCTGATTTGCGTGTAAAATCCCCGTACCATAAAAACAAACATTTATTTAATTACGCACGCAATTAAAAGCGCAAAGGGACCGGAATTTACAATTCTCCGCCGCGGCAAATTTGACGAGTGGCGTATTTTTGTGGTAAAAACGGAAACTAGTAAAATTAGTAAAAACGTAAAATATCTGACATTTTCAATGTCTGTTATGCATTTCACGGACCACAAATCCATAGTGCCCATTTTGAGGGGGGTATTTCGAGGGGGGGGGGGTATTTCAAGGAAATACGGTAAATGCTAAAATGCAGTTTTACTGTCAAATAAATTACATCATAATGGATATTGGTGGTATATTCACTAAAGTTATGCAATATGTCACAGAGCAAATGAAGGGTGTGCTTCTATGTGTGCCCATCGACAATTTTGTCCCATTTTTGTTGGACCTTAATATATTAGAACCGTTAAAAAATGGCTAAAGCCAACAAAAAGTGGACACTGCAGCCAAATGTCATGGTATTGATATATTACTTTTCTGCATTCAAAAGCATACACATGTTTGGCTGCAGCGTCCACTTTTTATTAGCTTTAGCCATGTTTTATCGGATATACTTCTTTTGGGAGGCCACAGGCCCAAGAATTTATGTTATTGCAAATCAAGCAAATGCCAAATGTGGCACTGAGCAATACAATGAGTCAAGAAGAAGCCAAATACTAAGATTCAAAAGATTTTCAAGTTGAATGTCACAAATGTCTAGTTTGGATTAGTATAATTACTTGATTTTTATCTGAAATTGTAGCGGTGTTGTTCTATTGTAGGCTTATGTTCTATTTTTTCACCAATTTTTTCATTCATTTCTCATTTCAAAATAGCTTTTTTTCAATGAAGCTTGAACAATATTTTGATATCAGAGCATCAATGCAGATTAAACATAAACACCTATTTAAACGCTTTGCATTTTATCACCATCCATTTTTGATTCATTTTTGTTTTTTGGCACAGTCCCAACGTAATTTTACCCGCCGTTCTTCTATTGGAGGTGCCGTTCAATTGGAGGATGCCATTCTATTCTTTTTGGTGCAAAAATGTGCCAAAACCTGCCGTTCTATTTGAAGTATGCCATTTTATTAGAAGAAATACTGTACTAGTGCGCTGAGTCTATTTACCTACCGTATTTCCTCGAAATACCCCCCCCCCTCGAAATACCCCCCCCCTCACAATGGGCACTATGAATTTGTGGTCCGTGAAATGCATAACAGACGTGTAAAACACTTACCGTGTTACGTTAGAACATCGCTTATACCATCTACATCCTTATATAAAGCTGTAAAAACTTATAAATGGTGGTCATTGTTGCATTTTTCACGTTTTTCTCTCAAAATTTTCACTCTGAAAAAATAAACCCTCTGGGGGTAATTCGAGGAGATACGGTAAGTGGTCAGTTTTGGGATGGTGGAAGCGTCAATCAGCGTTTGCGTCACCATTAGTGATGTAAAGGCACCTGGGCACCGGTGCCCCGGTGCTGGGCACCGAAGGGCACCAGCACCGGTGCTGGTGCGGTGCCATTGTAATCTTCAGGGGTGCCATGCCGGTGCCGGTGCCATTTTTTTCAGAATAGCACCGGTGCCGGTGCGGTGCGGTGCCATTTGTTTGCCGGTGCCAAAGGTGCTAGCACCGGGCCAAAGTAAAAGGCACCGGGAAAGGCACCGGGAATGTGTTGTGCAATTTTGTCCATAGTATGTGCTTATTCATATTTCAAAAAACAGCGATATATTTACCCAACCGTTTTTGCTTTTTTTGTAAACCTCCCATCAAATATATATACCTACTGTGAAATCCATTATACCCGTTACGTGATCTGATGAACAAATCTAAAATTTTGTTGAATTTTAAATCATTTTTATATTTTATATTTATCTTACTTGTTTGTTCAAAATTTGTTGTCAGTTTATGACAGAGTTGTTAAAATACCGGTATTTTTGGAAAGCGTAAGCGTAAGCGTAAATACACTTTCCAAATTTTGAGTATGGATACTGTAAGCGTAAGGTATTTTTAAAATACCTAGGAAAGCGTAAAATAAAGCGTAAGCATAAGTTTCTTTTAGAAAGTGCTCTTGCTTTTGAGCGTCAGAAAACACCCTTGCTTTCACTATTAGATGAATTTATACACCATTGTCATTCATATTTTCACATTAAATTAGTACACAGTTGCATATGTAGGTGGAAATATGGCTAGCCAATCATGCGTAAAAACGTAACGACAATTCTGTGCAGACACTCCGACGACTCGAGAACAACCATGTGCGACCGAATGACGGCCCGCGGTGCACAGGGAAGTCACAGTGAACGTGCGGTTCGCTGTGCACTGCAAATCCGCCAACAAAGCCGCAGCCCCAGGACGGTACGCCCGAATGGACACTACTGCGGCCATGAATTTATTTATTAATTTCTTTCCGTTAATTACGTAATTATTTCCCGTGTGATGATAATTTTTCATTTCATGTTTCATTAATTAAGCTAATTAGGTTACCTGCATTTTTAGTTAATTGAGTAATTACTTTCGTTTGCTTTTTAAATGCATTTCCCAATATGTACTTTCGAATGTTATAATTTTTAGGCTTTATCAAGTTTACATTTTTGGTCAAAAGGGTGCAGTGTCTGGGAATGGGCTAGAAAGGCTTTAATGTTTCTAGTTAAGCTAACAGGTGTCGACTCTGTTAAATGCTTAGACGCCCCGATAGATAACATTCAGAAAATTCCCCGACCAAGTGCTTTTTACTTAGGACTAGGTAATGGGTGGAAAAGTGGCAAACGGCAATTATTGTCGGCATGCGACTGCAAGACACATGCAGAGCACAGTTTACAGTGAAGAGCACAGTAGTGCCAAGTAATTATTCCCATCACCCAGGGTGATTGGTGAACTCACAAGTGCTAGTGTTTTGTGGCGTGTGTTCAGTCCCAAAGTTCCAACCCTTACCCGGCAATGCAATAACCTTGAACAACCCCCGCAAATGAGCGTTCTTTCTGTGGCCTTGGTCGGGCACGCTATAAAATATTTTTCACCTAAAGGGGCGCAGGTTGATAACACGTGTCACACCACCTGCTCTAAATTGTACCGTAACCTCTGAATAAAAACCCAGCTTATGACACTCACCTTTGAGATAAATTGCATTTTAATTACGTCATTGATAATCGCAGTTACTTCAAGTTCGGTTTAATTTACATTTGTACCCTCTTTATCTAATTAATTATTTTTCCCGCATTTAATTAAATTGCTTGTGCCTTGTACGTAACAGTTTTCCAGTGATCATTGATTTCGCCTTATAATTCGCTTATTATGGTTAATTGTTGTGTCTCAGTTTTAGTATTCATTTCACTTATGGTAGATTTTTGGTGATTATAAAATGCGCTGATTTTACCTTTTTTCACCCACTAGAGGCTATACGACTCACTTGAGCTATTGTGAAATTGACCCTGATATATTGCTAAATAAAGTTCCCGTGAAACCAACTTGGTCCCCCTGAAGCATACTAACTGCTTTAAATTTTAATTTGAATTTTATTATTTTCGGCTTTACTTTAATTACGGCTTATTAACAATTAATCGAAGTAAACCGCCGGCAGCAGTTACGAAAAAGGATTGGTAAGTTGCCGTGTCCGTCCTCAGGAACTGTCAGGACCCCAAGGGGTACTGGCGCCGTTCCTGATTTGCGTGTAAAATCCCCGTACCATAAAAACAATTATTTATTTAATTACGCACGCAATTAGAAGCGCAAAGGGACCGGAATTTACAATTCTCTGCCGCGGCGAAATTCGACGAGTGGCGTATTTTTGTGGTAAAAACGGAAACTAGTAAAATTAGTAAAAACGTAAAATATCTGACAACTGGTAGCGTAGCAAGTGGTTTCCTAAGCAAGCCATAAAGTTTTCTGTCTGGGGCGCCTGATCAACGCCTCTACAAAAACGGCTTCACGGATAACGAATCACCCCAAAGGGAATTGAGATCGAGGGGGCCAGCAAGCTTACAAGGGGACACCATAGAACAAGTTTGGCACGCTGCGTTGGAGAAGCAAAAACAAGCACGAAGACGCGCGCGACAACAGAAGGCTGGGCAAGAAGTGGACGCACAACTTGCGGCAGCTGAGGGTCAAACAGAAGACAGTGAGTCGAACGATTCGGTTAACCCTGAAACAGACGCGCCGGAAGCGCTAGAGGAGAGTGAAAGTCAACGCTGGTCTGGACAGACAGCTGAGGATACACCGGTAATCAGGTTATCAACGGTTGAAGGCGCAGGGCCTGCGCCAGACAGTTTTAGTCAGTGGAAGACGCCAGCTGTACCGGCAGCGGCACGGCAGCTAACGTCCAGCGCAGAAGCTGAAGAAGCGCCTGGGACAAGCAGACAAGCTGCAGGAAAGGAAGCAGGAAAGACAGGTAAGTGGTCTAAGCTTCGGAGGACACTGGGTTGGAGCGCGGGCAGCTCATCCATATCGCCTGGAGTGCGATCGGGTTCTGAAGTCGGTTCAGACGGATACGTTGGTGATAGCGAGCCTCTAGGGCAGCCGTCGATTCAACGTGATTACCCTTTGATTGCAGCTGAGCTGGGAGCTACTGCAGATCAATTTCCCGTGATTGAAAATACCGTAGCGGAATTATTGGAGACAGCGGTGCAGAGCGGAGACACTTCCCCGGCGCTGCAGTTAAGCCCACCGAAGAGCACTTCGACGCCGAGAGACGTGTCAGGTAACAGCAGTCGGAATTTATCGAGCGACCAGTCGAGATCGCAGAGCGCAACTGCAAAGGCTAGACGCCAGTTAATTAAGACTGAAATTTCAAGTAACCCCCCCGTGATAATTATTAACAGCCCCGCAAGCAGAATGACAAACAACGGCGCGAACCAGACGGCGGCTCCGGCGCTGGAAGACAGGTACGCAAAGGTCACTAATGCGAATTTAATTTACCAAGCTACCATAATGGATCTGGACCCGGTGCAAACAACGCCAACCTGTGCACAATGGACACCCAAAAAGGCATGTGAAGCCGCAAAGAAATGGGCAAACATGATGAGTCAGGCGAGACCGGTTGGCGCATTCTCACAGAATGGTGAACCGGGGGACTTGCGTATGGTGACACTAATTAAAATTGCTATGAATTTATGGGGAAGTGACCCAGTCGCCGAGGTACCTAGGGTGGAACACTATTTGCAGGAATTCGAAGCGCACCACAGCTTACATGGCGATGATATAGTTGACCTGACGACTGCGTACCAGCAGCATAATCAAGCCCTACAAAATCAGAACGCGACGCTGGGAGGAAATTCACCGGCCAGTGGCCAGCAGCCGATAGTGCTGACCAATGGTCAAACAGCGCCTTTACAGTCATCAACGGTACCAGCGGCGCCCCCGTCGGCAGCTGGAACAAACCAGGTGAGAACTGTTACGCAGCGACGCGCTCGATCCCGCTCGCCGGCGTCTTCAAGAAGCTCGTCAGCTACGTCCGAAGTGGCAAGGCCCACGGACCCGGGACAAAATTGGCAATTAGAACAAAGCAATGCGGCAGTCATTACAGCCCTAGCACAACAATGTGGATATTTTCGCGGCAAGCCAAATGAGGGTTTCAGGGACTGGAGAAGGAGCTGGGATACGGTATGTGATGCGCTGCGCATAAAATTACAGGAGCGGAAGCCGCTGGTAAAATTGTTCTTGAAGGGCAGTGCCAGAGCCATCTTCAACACTCGATACAGAGAACTGCGTGACCTAAACTACAAGGACATGATGCAAGCACTGGAGAAATTCTATGAAAATCCAAATGACAAACATCATGCACAGAGAGAGATTTTTGAGACGCGACAGGGCGCAGATGAGTCGGTACTGGAATGGGCGGTACGTTTGGAAAAATTGATAAAACGCGCCTATCCAGGCATGGGTCACGAAAAACGAGGTGACACATGCATGATAAAATTTCATGGAGGACTGAGAAATGAAATTCGGCGCAATGTACCTGTCACGGCTTCTATCACTTGGAAAGAGATGGTTGACAATGCACGCGCACAAGAGAGCTTTCTGGAAGCAGAACAGAGCCAGAATAAGGGAGAAAAATCCAAACAGGATGTGGTTGCCAGCGCTACAGACAAGGTAATGGACAGGCTGATGGCGCTAAACATGCCCGCCATGGCTGGACTGCCGTCCCAGGCCGACAAGACGTTAGAGACAATGGAACAGAAAATGACTGAGAGTGTTGCCAAATTCGACTCTGTGCACCAAGAGATAGCGAAGAAATTAGCGCAACTGGGCGCGTTGGAAGGTAAACTTTTGGGATTAAATAGGGACCCCCCTAAATTGCCCCCATGAAAATTTGACAAAGGATGTTGGGAATGTGGCTCTGAAGAGCACATCAGATATGAGTGTCCCAAACTAACTCCAGAACAAAGGGAACAGTATTTCAAAAGGAGCCGCGGCGGCGGAGCATCCAGAGGAAATGGACGTGGGTGCGGCGGAGGACAACGTGGTGGCTATCAGAGAAATGATCAAGCCCAAGCGATGCAGCCAGGTATGATGCCCATGCAATATGCATATCCGCAGTGGCAACCAGCGCAGCCGATGCCTGTGCAGCCGGCGCAGACGGTACAGAGGGCTGGCGATATGAACATGCAACCGCAGATGATGGCTTATCAAACGCCGCCAGCTAATTGGATGGCTATGGGACCGGATGGGCGCATGCAACAATATAACATGCAACCGGTACAGGTAAGCAACCCCCACGTAGAGTCGCTGAACCCCACGCGAGTGACCAGTACGACTGGAATGACCATGCATGTGCGCGAAGATGATCGCTGCATGATGATACGTCCCGTTAATAAATTAATCCCTGTGATGCAAGGCTTGGAACTAGAGGCAGATGAACCTGACGAACTGGTTCCAGAGTCACCCGAAGAACAGCAGCGCACCACGGGAATGCATGTGCTCGCGCAAGAGCGGGAATTCTGGATCAAACCATGGGCATACATGCGAACTGAGAAAGGTTACTTATTTCGAACTACCTGGCTGGCCTTTCTACGCAGGATCGGAATGCATGATTTGAGAGAAACGGACTGTACGTTGTGGCCTAATTGCCCTGCAGACGACCACTCGGACACGCTGACTGAGGTGCCCTTGGACGTGCTCATGAACATCAGTCTGGACCCGTTTTTGTACGCCACGCCGGCCGCTCTGCCGCCGCGTACTGGTTCCAGCAACCAGATAGACAGGTATATGGGTTTTCTGTCTACTGAGGAAGGGGTGCTCCCCGCGCCGCGCGCATATTCAGAACCCCCCTACATGCCCCAGGTCGCACAGTCGCTGTTTTTTGTATTGGCAGTTGGGTTAATTATAATGGGATTAGCTTTGTTGCCGGGTGCGGGCGCGACTACCATGCCCTCGTTTCCACTGCTCTGCAGTGACTTGACGGATCACTACGATTTATACACGTACCCCCCTCTACCAAATTGCACGGCTATTGTTGACACTACGGCGTCATTAGAACGGCCACGAAAATTGACACTGACAATATACAAGCGAAATATGGTAGAATATCATGCGGCAGCGCACAGGTGTGTGGCCTCTACCAGAACGGCAAGGACGTATCAGAACTTCTGGGGCGACGTAACGCTGGAAAAATTTGACTCCAACCCCCGAGCTGTGGGCGCCGCCGAGTGCGAAGGCATGATTAAATATCACAAATGCAACAATGGGCCCATGACCCCTGTGAGTGATCTGGACAACGCATGGGACACCCAATACCCCACCAATGTTAGCTACTCAGGACATGGATTGTACTGTTGCAAATGGGTGAGTGAAACGACGC
Organism: Sphaerolaimus hirsutus; assembly: GCA_964036195.1. NCBI lineage: Eukaryota > Metazoa > Nematoda > Chromadorea > Monhysterida > Sphaerolaimidae > Sphaerolaimus > Sphaerolaimus hirsutus. The sequence goes on along the minus strand of OZ038453.1, from coordinate 3,911,404 downwards.
CACACTGTGGGTTGTTTCGAGGGGAAGTACGAATGAGATATGGAGCCAACACCATGCAAAGCACGCTGGGTGAGGTTAGTAAGTGCAATTACGAAATGGGTGCATGCACGCTAGAAGACGGCAGCCAATTAACATGGAAACCGAACCCGAAGGCGGAATGCCCTTATGAAAAATGGCGTGAAATGCATGGACGCATTAGACAGGATATCTGGCTAGCCGATGATCATACACTATCACTGTCTTTCAGAGCACATGAAGAGGTTGAATCATGCGGCATCAAATTATGGAAATCGGATCAGGATATAGTAGTGGCACCATTTGAAAAGACAGTAATTCGAAGCGTCAGACAAAAACGAGCGCAAGGTCGACCCACGCTGGGAATAGTGAGCGCAGGCCAATTAGCAGCTAGCATGCAGGCGGTATACGAAACAGCAGAACAAACCATGCGAGCACAGGCCGTAGCCACCTGCAAGAATGTGCAACACTTCCAAGAATTTGTGCGCCTGGCTATGAGTGAACACGCCACTACGACAGCCCGCTGGTACATGAATGATAATGAAATAATTGCCAAACCCGCGCCGGACGGATTTTTGGTTCACAAATGCTTCGCGGTAAAAACGTACGAGATCATGAAAGAGGAAAAGTCTCCAGAATGCTATGAAACAGTTCCTGTGCAAGTTAGTGTACACGGGCAAAATGTGACGTTGCACATGAACAGGTTGACAAACATTTTGCACTTTCAAGCGATCCCGGGATCATGCACTAATGCGCACAATCGGGTGGTAATGTTAAACCAACAATGGTACAAATACCTGCCGGAAGTAGGCGGCCTGGAACATTTACCTATGTATAACACACACAGTTTCCCGCAGAAATGGCAACAGGAAAAGGTTAAGGATGTGCACCATCAGATTTTTGCCGCCACGACCATGTACAACTTGTCAGAACTATTGCCGACGACCACCCTAAATGACGTATGGCATGCATATTCAATCGTGCGGCAAATTACGCAGGGGGCGGAGCCGAAGGTGGAATCACACATGCAAAGGCATCGAACCTTGGCAAAATCGGTATTGGCGCTGGGATGGTGGGATTTTGACACCTGGCGCACCTGGCTACAAGTATGGATTTACCTGATATGTGCACTAGTCACCCTGCAGTATCTACTAGCCGCGCTCATGGCTGCAGCGCCGGAAATGGCCGTGACTATGGTGAATCGAGCAAAGGAAAAAATCAAAAAACGACCAAAGACAGAAGAAAAATCCAATATCATCGTCGAACTGGCTGAGGACCACCCTAGCGAACAGGTGAAGGTAAGAACGGTAATTAACCCGTGCGTGGGAATGCCAAGTGGCATGCCTGCACTCACGGGCGCGCGTCGTTTTCCCGCTATACAATACAGTATCAACAGAAAATGCGATCTGGAAGAAGAATCGGTATGCATGATCACTTTCTTGACGGAAGAAAGAGATAACATACATCAAGTAGCCAATCGACGTGAAGAAATCGTGCATGTGTACTACAGCCCGTCCATTACCATAACCATCGATGGGAGAGAATATCAAAGATGTCTATTGGACACAGGCGCCATGCGTTCATTATGCAACAGAGACGTGCTGATGCGGCACAAGGAAAAGGCTACTAAGCATGACGAAGTTTCACCTATTGGAGCCCTCAGGTGTGCAGCAGACTCGAAACTTTTGGTATTGGGACAGATGGAAATACCGGTAACCATGGGAAACCACACCTTCGGGATTGTGTTTCAGGCAGTGAACGGATTAGCAGGTGAAATTTTAATTGGCGCAGACGTCCTGCGGCACATGGTAGTAGACCTACCTGCAAGGGAACTACGAATCCCTACGGCTAACGCGATAATTCCATTTGACAACCCCGATCCGGAAGTGCAGCAGCGCAGAATTTACGCCATTGTGAACGAAAAAATAGAAATTCTGGCTAGACATGAAGCGCTAGTGACGGCGAAATTATCTGCCCCCATGGATGAAAAGCTATTTACGGTCATGGGATTGGATACGGTAGGCGAACGCTGTGGAGTTATGGCTGCTTCAGCGGCGTATGAAACCAGTGCCCCCGTGTTTCAGGTGAGATGTGCAAATGTACGAAACCAGCCCGTAGTGCTACAGGTAGGACAGCGCATTGCAGTGGTCGAACCAGTGGACTGCGCGCTGAAGGTGAAACCTGGAGACCCCCCCGCTGAATGGGTGAAGCAGTGCTATGACAGAGATGTGTGTCGACAGGTTCAAGCGACTGAACCTCCCCCCAAGGTAGCCGAAGACAAATTAGGACCTCCACTGCAAGTTGCATGTCCAGATGGACACGTGATGGAATTTACCATGCCAGAAACATTGACGGACGAACGCAGAGAGGAACTGAAAAAGGTGATTTTGCAGTACAAAGAAGCTTTTGCCCGACATAAGTATGACATCGGCTACAGCGAATTAGTGGACTACCGGTTGCAATTAGTGGACAAAAAACCAATTGCATGCAGAATGTACCGGTTGAGTCTGGATGATCAGCAATACTTAGAAAATCATTTGAGATGCCTCATCGAGCACGACATCGTGGAACCCAGTACGAGCCCGTATTGTGCCCCCACGTTGGTGGTATCCAAACCGGATGGATCGAAGCGGATGGTAATTGATTACAGACGCCTGAACGCTGTTTTGCATGCTCCCCAATTCCCATTACCCCGCTTAGATGAAACAGTCGAATCTTTATGTAGCTGCAAGTATTTTTAGCAGTGCTGACATAAATCAAGCTTTCTATAACATTGCTTTGCATCCAGATGATCGACACATCACGTCATTCAGAAATGTTTTTGGACAATTTCAACTGAAACGTTTACCCATGGGATTAAAATGCTCACCTAGTTTAGCGCAGCGCTGTTTTGAATTAGCTATGGCCGGTTTAATACATCGAAATGTATTATTATACATCGACGATTTACTGATTTATAGTGCAACCTGGGAAACACACTTATATGACATAGGGCAGGTGTTGGAAAGATTAATTAGGAATAATTTCAAAATTAGCCCAAAAAAGTGTTTTTTCGCACGCGTCACAGCTGTACGCTTTCTAGGATTTATGATTGGCCGTGACGGCGTGTGCGTACCAGATGATAAACGGCACATAATTCAGGACTGGCCGGTACCCACTACCGTAAAAGAGGTCAAAGGATTTCTGGGAGCTATCGGTTTTTTCAGACGCATGATTCACAGATGCGCAGAGCTAGCTGTACCCTTGTCAAATCTCATGCGTACGGGACCAAGAGAAAATTACAATAGCGACACCCCGGTGGATTTGACATCGAAACCCAAGGCACTGGAAGCTTTCCATAAGCTCAAGGAAGCATTGTTAGGAAGCCCATGTCTGCAATTTCCCGATCCTAAACGTATGTTTATAATTATCACGGACGCCTCTAAAATTGCTGTTGCAGGCGTGCTAGCACAACGAGCAGAGGACGAGAAAATACTACATGCATGTGCTTTTTACAGCCGGAAGTTAGGTGCAACCCAAAGCAAATGGCCAGCAATTTCACTGGAAGCATGTGCAATCTACGAAAGTATATGTAACTGGCACTGTTATCTGGCGGGACGGCCCTTTGAAGTCTGGACTGACGCCAAAAGTATTTCGTGGGTAAAGAATCCTAATTTAGAGACTACCCCGCACGCCATGCTACACAAGTTCGCTTTAGCAATTACGCCGTACCAAATCACGTTCAAACACTTGAGGGGAAAAAGCAACGAATTAGCAGATGCATTATCTAGAAGACAAGACGCGCCAGTGGTATTTGACGAGAAAAAGGACCTGGACGAGGCTTTTGAGCAGTTCGCACAAGTTACGTGCCGTGAAATCGCTATCCCGCACGATAAGCAGGTTACGGTAGCTGCGGCGAGCAGGGCAGCGTACCAGCCAATCAGCGAACGAAGCGGCGTAAACGAGGAGGCGGAGTTACTGCGACCAATCAGCGACCGAACGCGCGGGCGAAAAGAGGCGGAGTCACCCGGGCTGCGAGAGCGGCAGTGGAATGCGGAAGCGCCTGGAACTGGAACAATGGCTGGTGGTTCAGGAGCCGGGAATGGAGTTGTTTCGGGTTTAACGGGTGCAACTAAGCGCAGTACAATCATGGCACTACCTCCAATGACTTCGGTTGACAAATTGAAGCGACTACAAGCAGAAGAACCGTACATAGCCACAACTATAGAAGTGTGTCGCGCAGATAATTTTTACAGCGCCGCGCCGTATTTTATTGACCAATACGGTTTGTTACGTCGCCAAGCAGGAACGTCCCAGATACCAGGTATACAATTATACGACCCAGTATGTATTCCATCGGAATTAGTTCCATTCGTGTTAGAATTAGCTCACAATCACCCTACGGCGGGCCATTTAGGAATAATAAAAACATTTGAAAGATTACAGGAATTCGCGTGGTTTCCAGGAATGCGGCCAGAAAGTGCGCGCTGGGTTGCCACCTGCCCTTCGTGCAACGCCAAGAAAGGTCTCAGAGCGGCAATGCGAACTCAAATGGTGTGCCGCCAGGTAGCCAAAAGGCCAGGTGATGTGATAGCAGTAGACGCAATAGGACCTTTACTAACCACGAAACGCAGAAACCGACATGTGTTAGTATTTGTTGATCAGTGCACACGTTTTGGAATTGCTGTGCCCGTTTCCGACATAAAACAAGACACAGTATCATTTGCATTTCTGTTGCACATTTTGCCTATATTTAGTGTGCCGGCCATTATACTCAGTGATAACGCCCCTAGCTTTACCGAGGGCACTTTTGCCAAGCTTCTACAATATTTGAACGCGACCCAACATACATCATTTGCGTACACCCCCAAGAGCAACGGAATGGTGGAACGTAGGAATGGTGTTCTGATGGAAATAGTATCACACTACGTAAATCGTACACATGACAATTGGGACATACATTTAGGTGCCGCTGTACACGCGTACAATACATCGAAACACCCTTCCTTGCAAACCACCCCCTATGCGTTGCTATTTGGCAAGCCTGCTGCGTCCATGTGGGAGCGTATGATCGAGCCTCCCCCTGACAACGAGGCATTGCCCTCATTGCCGCATAAGCGCGCTCTTATAAATGAATTAGGCGCGCGTCTGACCACAGCACGCGAAGCAGCGCACACCGCTTTAGCAAAGGCGCAACAAAAAGAGCAATTTTACGCCAATCGCTGTGCGCGCCGATTGAATGTGCAACGCGGGCAAGCGGTACGCGTATACACGCCGCGTATTACTCAGTTGACGGGCCCTAGTAAGAAATTCGCGCCTCGCTTTATCGGCCCGTATGAGTGCATTGATTATGCCCACCCATTAGTGACTTTGTTCAACAATATTAATAGGAAAATCTATGTAGTTCATGCAGACCGCTGCAAGGCAACCAGTGAATATTTAATTCCCCCTTCTTACAGTGAATTATACGGCGACGACTAAAATTGATTGATTAGCTGATTAATTAGCCGTTTACGACCATCGCCGTCGCATCAAGCAACATGGAACCAGGTATAACAGGTGTGATGTGTGTGTGAAAGTGTGTGTGTGTTTTTAGGAAGCTCGTGCACCCCTTTTGCCCACGGGCAACTGGACCGCACGAGTTTTTATTGCTTTCCCCGTTCATTAAACTTTCGCAACCCATTTTTTTTTATATCACATTGTTATATTTATAATGGCTTCGGCCTCTCGCAAACGCCCATTTGAAGGTGCAGACGCCCCGCCCATCAAATCCAAGGAGACAAATACGCATGGCGCCTGCGGCGGTGGAACCATTCCCCCGCGACAACTTTACCGCGCGCAGCAAATGCAAAATGGACCGGAAATCTACCCCAGCAGAGGGAAATTCGAAGGTTGGGTAGATAGAGTGTATATTAACTCGGGCGCCGACGGGCACGTTGAGTATCAGTGCCATGTGAGAATTTCTGAGCAAACGATGGCGATACTCAGCGAAAGTGAACAGTGGGTGAATGCGGATGAGGCCTATCCGTATTTTTACTATTCAAATAAGCGGGCCAAGGCGGCCAGGGACAAACGGACCACCCAGCTGGTGGATTTGTGCGCAAGAATTCAGAAACAACACCCGTCGATGTTTCTGCCCCTGGTGCGCCACGGAATGCGTTTCTCGGCGACCGCAATCGCACAGAAAATAGAAAATCCCAGGTACTGGGAGTTCACCGGTGTCGCGATATGGGGTAATCAGACAAAGTGCCCCTTAAACGTTGCCGCCCCAGTGGTAGTGAGTACGCAGGGCACGCGGCGCGTCACTCAAGCGGCACGTACATTGACGCGCGGCGACACTTCCGGCTACCAGCCCTATACGAGCGACTGGAAAACGGCGCGGCTGCGAGCGGCCTTCACGCCGTCGAATTACAAAAATCTGGAACCGCTGGGCGCGGCGGAGCGGGGCGATGCCGGGCCGGAAAAGTTGGTCATTTTACACAGAGAATATGTAAGTGACAGCAGAGTGGAAAATTTGAGTGCTGGACAGTTGGGGCTGGCCCACGTCGAGTATCACGACTTGAATGATCTGGATGTGTTTGGCGACGAATTCTACGGCCATGCGTACGGGCTGCAGGTCGCCACAGCCGAGGACATCAGCACAACGGGCATCCAGCCGGACACAGAGAACCGAGATAATATGGACGCATTTCTCAGGTATAAATTGGGTATTTTAGCAGCGGCCCACTGCTATAACGAGTCATTTTTGCGGTTTCGGGCGAAACGCGCAACGGATGTGTGCGCACATGTGTCCTGGGAGCACACGCCGCAGGGCACTGCATGCGATATTATGGTGCGCCGCCCAGACCCAGAAGAATTACAAGCTGACACTTTCGAAGGACCAGAAGAGCAGCGCGTGCGTTTGCTGGAGCAGGTGAACACGCAGACACAGCTGTTGAACCAGGCGACGCCCATGTCAGTGCTGAGTTTGGTGCTGGCCAGACCAGACGAAGACAAACCAGCGGCGGGCAGTCCCAATCTATCAGTCAGAATTACCAGTGTGGAATCAGAGCCAACCACTACAATGCTGCGTGCAAAACTGGACATGGCGGCGTCGCAGTCAGCGCTGCCCCGTACGCTGGAGAGTGGAAGATACATGGTGCGCGGCTCAAACGACTCGCCCAATTATGACCGAACCATGCGGTCACTGCAAGCCGCCCTGAATAAAGCGCCGGTCGGCTGGGTGCCAAAAGTGGTTCAGGGGTCAAAAGTACTCACCCTGGAGGCGCAAATCCAATTAGCTGTGATATTGAATTTGCGTCTGCTGGATGACGAAACTGACTGGGTGCTCATTAGCCGCGAGGCTAATGAGTTGTACAAACCATTGTTCAGAGGAAAAAACGAACAAATGATTCAGGCCAAATTAGGTGAGTTTTTGCCGCAGCAGGGGCAGGTAGAAGTTTTAGGAGCTGTGATCACAGCCGTGCGAATGCGCAAACCCCTTTTGATTATGTGTGACTCGCCTTTCGGGTCCGGGAAGACGACCACACAAAATCAACTGGCGTATGTGTGTTCACGCGGCTATAATTATTATAACTCGAGACCCAGGGTGCGCGCGGGCTCCGACTTGCCATCGGACAAGCAGCCGAACGCCAAATACCATTCGACGCTCATCACGTGCACGGTCAACTCGGCGGCCGACGAAGGCGCGCGCAGGGCCCTGACCAATCTGAATAAATTAGGGCAGCGGGATATTTTTGGGGCTTTGGAAGTTTTATTGCGGGAGCGCGCGAAATGGACCACTATGGCTGATACGCCATTTTCTGAAATGCAAAAACTGGAGGGTTTTGAAGAATTTTTGAAACTAAGAGCGGCATTTCCGGTGCGCGTTTTGAGTCCCATGTGGGAAACTGACCCCACTTATAATACCACCCCCGCGACCCAATTGCCAACCCTGCACACCCTAGCACAGCGAACCGGCCACAACATCGTCCGCCTCAGCCCCGAATGGACGGCAGCGCTGGAAAAGTACGACGGCGCCAAGAAGGACTACGAGCTGGTGGACGAAATTATCAACAACTGCACGGACGACGCCGTTATACGCGCGCAGCTGACCGAACAAGTGCCATTTCTCACCGCCGAAGACGGAGACGAGCAGCCATTCGATGACTTCGAGGCAGGCGTGGCGGGCGCTCGGGCTGGTGAGGCTAGTTTAGCTGACCAGGGATTTTGGGGTAAGGTGCTGCGTAGGGCGCTGTCTAAATATGTCAGGGCTACGGTCAGGCTGCACCGGGTGTTCTTGGAAGTGGTGCAGCCCGGTCAAATCCATGTCACTTTAGACTCTGCCCACGACGCCCGTATAAAAAGTGTGACTGCGTGTGCGGTAATTATTGACGAAGCGTCTTTGGCATCTGACGCTGCCGTAATTAGCGTGGTTCAGGCGGCTCAGCTCCCAGTGAACGGCATGCTACTTCTATTTGGAGACAGTAAACAACTGACGCGTATGATTCGCGTGCAAGACTGGGTGGAGCCTGTCCTGAAACCCGACCCCACCCTCATTGATAGGCTCACACAATATCAACTATGTCCCGTGGTTCACTTGGAAACAGTGTTCCGCGGGCATCGCCAGCTCATTCAGGCTAACTCTGTGGCGGCGTACAACGGACTGCTACGCGCCTACAACGACACTGCAGCGCACGGCGCCACCATGTTGCCTGCACCTGGCGACTTCGAGGATGGCGTCATGCTGTCATCGACGCTGGTGCACCAGGGCTGCGAATCGAAAGAAGGCATGTCCATTATCAACAAGAAGGAGCTGCGCATCATCCTGCACCTGTACGACTACCTAGTGGCCACGGTGAAAGAAGATCCCACCCTACCCTGGGCAGATCTCACGGATCCCGCTAGTTTGCTAATTGTTTGCTTCTATGCGGCGCAGGCGCGCGCCCTAATCAGTCGATTAGTAGCCCATACAGAACACGACGCGGCCTACTGGGCCACCCGCGTAATTACCGCCGACAAAGCACAGGCCCGCGAAGCGGAAGTGGTTATCATCTCCTGCGTGCGCGGCAGCCCGCCAACCGACTCCGCCCAGCTGGATGCCGATCCCAAGAAGGCGTACGGTAGAGTCGGATTTGTAGCAGAGTTGCCCCGGGGAAACGTAGCCACCTCCCGCGCCAAATGTGTGCGCATCGTGGTGGCCAATGCCGAGACCATGTTGTGGTCAACCTTTTTCCACCGGTTTCTGACGGTCGAGCACAAAGCCGACCGGATTTACTCTTACGAATCAGGCCAAATCTGGGGAAATGTGTTGGGATTTTGGCCACCGGAATGGCGCCCGCGGGCTGACTTGAAAGAACTAGTTGGACCGGATAGATACCCGGCCCTTGAAGAAGAACTGCAGGCGGAATGTTTATCCGACATTGAAACCGCCACCGCGGGCTCTGACTCCTCCGCAGACGCGCGGGAGGAAGGTGTGCCGGTGTTGGAGGAAGTGGTGCCCGTTGTTGAGCCAGTTTACCGCCCTAATGAAGAATATTCCCCCATTAGCAACGACATGGCGGCCATGGCACTGCAGAACGTCGCCGAGCCCCCCTCGCCGCCGCCCGAGCACCACGACGCGGTCGAGGCCATCCCACTGCCACCGGAGGAGGCTCCAGCGCAACAGGTAGAACACCACATGGAAAATGGTAATTGTGAAAATTGATACGAAACAATTTTTGACCTAAACCCAATTATAAAAGTTTTAAGATGTAATAATTCATGCACAACTTTCATCATCAGGAGAAACAGACAACTCGGTAACAAAAAAAAAAAAAAAATCAGTAATTAAAAAACATACTTGTTAATATTCCATGAAAACAATTAGAAAATCTTGTCGACGATCAATTTTCACACGCACGGACTGCGACATGTCGGTCGAGCAGGTAACTTGAATGTTGATTCCAAACTGCCCATCCAACAGTGGCACGATGCTGTGAAACAACACAGATTAGTAGTATGATTAATTAGTGTTCAAAAAAGAAAAAACTTGTTCTCACATCGAGCCCTGAGCGGGAACCAAAATTTCGAAGTTTCGAGCGCAAAAAGCCGGCACGGCAGAAAGCTGATGCCATAATTCAAATGAAGACGAGCCATATTTGCACCCCCAGGGCATGTGACTGCCACAGCCGTCCACCGAAAAATGCAGAAAAGGCATGATTTTTGAATAATCAAAAAACGGTGCAAAACACTTTTTCTGAACATGTCGTTTTTAGCCCGGAGGTAAAAAATTAATGGCTGGTGGGATTGTAGGTGGAAATATGGCTAGCCAATCATGTGTAAAAACGTAACGACAATTCTGTGCAGACACTCCGACGACTCGAGAACGACCATGTGCGACCGAATGACGGCCCGCGGTGCACAGGGAAGTCACAGTGAACGTGCGGTTCGCTGTGCACTGCAAATCCGCCAACGAAGCCGCAGCCCCAGGACGGTATGCCCGAATGGACACTACTGCGGCCATGAATTTATTAATTAATTTCTTTCCGTTAATTACGTAATTATTTCCCGTGTGATGATAATTTTTCATTTCATGTTTCATTAATTAAGCTAATTAGGTTACCTGCATTTTTAGTTAATTGAGTAATTACTTTCGTTTGCTTTTTAAATGCATTTCCCAATATGTACTTTCGAATGTTATAATTTTTAGGCTTTATCAAGTTTACATTTTTGGTCAAAAGGGTGCAGTGTCTGGGAATGGGCTAGAAAGGCTTTAATGTTTCTAGTTAAGCTAACAGGTGTCGACTCTGTTAAATGCTTAGACGCCCCAATAGATAACATTCAGAAAATTCCCCGACCAAGTGCTTTTTACTTAGGACTAGGTAATGGGTGGAAAAGTGGCAAATGGCAATTATTGTCGGCATGCGACTGCAAGACACATGCAGAGCACAGTTTACAGTGAAGAGCACAGTAGTGCCAAGTAATTATTCCCATCACCCAGGGTGATTGGTGAACTCACAAGTGCTAGTGTTTTGTGGCGTGTGTTCAGTCCCAAAGTTCCAACCCTTACCCGGCAATGCAATAACCTTGAACAACCCCCGCAAATGAGCGTTCTTTCTGTGGCCTTGGTCGGGCACGCTATAAAATATTTTTCACCTAAAGGGGCGCAGGTTGATAACACGTGTCACACCACCTGCTCTAAATTGTACCGTAACCTCTGAATAAAAACCCAGCTTATGACACTCACCTTTGAGATAAATTGCATTTTAATTACGTCATTGATAATCGCAGTTACTTCAAGTTCGGTTTAATTTACATTTGTACCCTCTTTATCTAATTAATTATTTTTCCCGCATTTAATTAAATTGCTTGTGCCTTGTACGTAACAGTTTTCCAGTGATCATTGATTTCGCCTTATAATTCGCTTATTATGGTTAATTGTTGTGTCTCAGTTTTAGTATTCATTTCACTTATGGTAGATTTTTGGTGATTATAAAATGCGCTGATTTTACCTTTTTTCACCCACTAGAGGCTATACGACTCACTTGAGCTATTGTGAAATTGACCCTTATATATTGCTAAATAAAGTTCCCGTGAAACCAACTTGGTCCCCCTGAAGCATACTAACTGCTTTAAATTTTAATTTGAATTTTATTATTTTCGGCTTTACTTTAATTACGGCTTATTAACAATTAATCGAAGTAAACCGCCGGCAGCAGTTACGAAAAAGGATTGGTAAGTTGCCGTGTCCGTCCTCAGGAACTGTCAGGACCCCAAGGGGTACTGGCGCCGTTCCTGATTTGCGTGTAAAATCCCCGTACCATAAAAACAATTATTTATTTAATTACGCACGCAATTAGAAGCGCAAAGGGACCGGAATTTACAATTCTCTGCCGCGGCGAAATTCGACGAGTGGCGTATTTTTGTGGTAAAAACGGAAACTAGTAAAATTAGTAAAAACGTAAAATATCTGACACATACTTATTATGCATCAAGTTTATGTATGCATTCACAATCAAGTAAATATGCATACCAGGTGAATATTTACTCACATACAGTGGCGGCAAAGGTAATGCATCCCGGATTCTGTCTGTTTTTGTTCAGTGAACTGTTTCAAAATAAAGCTCTCAGCGACACATTTCGGAATCCATTTTCAGCCCAAAATTCCTAATCTGAAGCTACGATATTGTTAGGCAAGACAATTTTAACGAGTCATTTGTATCTCAACAGAATTTGTACATTTGCTGCTGTTTTTAGTGTGATGATACTGCACACACGCAGTCAGTTTTTTTGTACGCGTTTTCGTTCAATTTCCTTTTTTGTTGTTTTACACTATTTCAAAAGCATAAAACTGGACCGTGTGAAACTTTTTTTATGCTTTCAGTACCCGGGTAATTCGGCTGGGAAAGCGTAAAAAAGCGTATGGGTATTTTACGAAAGCGTAAGCGTAAGCGTAAGTATAAATACCCATTTACCCGGGTATTTCGGGTAAGCGTAAATACGCTTTCGCAACTCTGGTTTATGACAGAGATAGTTCCATTCTTTGTAAAGCAACGATTCCGATCAGTAGACAGTAGTGGCTATGGACATTGCAGTGAATTAAATATTTTATCTTTCATTTGTAATCATTGTAATCAGGGACGTATCCAGGATTTTTGAGCGGGGGGGGGGCTGTTTGTTTACGGAGGCCGGCGAGCGGGGGGGCTCAGCCCCCCCCCCCTAAAATTTTACGTATACAGTGGCTTAATGGCGCCCTGACGCTGGCGCCATTAGTAGGCGCAACGCCATGGCGCCATTGGTGTTGGCGCCAGCGCCTTGGAACGCTTTATATGTATGTAAATATACATACAAATACAGCAAACAGCACACAATTGAGTATGTTTGTAACGATTTAGGCCGCAGGGAGCAAATCTGTAGATAATACATCACCTCAGGTGAAAATTGCGCGCTTGCGCGCAAAAAATTTTTACGCTGACGTTGAAAAAGTGCCATTTTCCGGTCACTTTTTTGTCTCAGCCCGGGAGGGGGGGGGGCTGCAGCCCCCCCCCGCCCCCCCCTGGATACGGCCCTGATTGTAATTGCTTCATAAAAGTGATTGCCACATCATTCTGATCATTTTAAGTGCTCAACCATCAAAATCGGTTGAAAATTCATGGAAATATGCGCTTCCAAAGGTGAGACCACTGAGAAACTGCCTGATATTCACTTCAGTAATTCTAGCCCGGTGCGGTGCCTTTCGGTGCTAGCACCGGCAACCCGCCGGTGCCCTTCGGTGCCGGTGCCGTTTTTTCCAAAAGGCACCGGTGCCGGTGCGGTGCGGTGCCATTTTCTGGCCGGTGCCCCAGGGTGCCAGGTGCCCTTTTCATGTGTTGGCAAAGGTGCCGGTGCGGTGCGGTGCCATTTTTCCCGGTGCCTTTAACATCACTAGTCACCATTCAGTTCTTGAACGAGTTTTCAAATTGGAACCATGTAAACTGGCTTCTGTGGTTGGCTACAATGACGTGGCTTCACTTATTGCCAATTTCAATACTGCTTCCTGTAATGTAATATCCTGTTTTCATAGATACTTTATGTTTTGAAAAAGTTGGGCCACATTCCACGCTACATTTAACGCAGACCGGTGCACATATTATTTTGAAGATTCATTTCCTCAATAAATGTTTGCAATTTCTACAGATGTACACCATGCTCCTGTGTAGCAACTAGGGATGGCCAGAGTTTTTCAAAGGTTTTTAAAACGTGTGATTTTGAAAACACAATTGTTTTTTTAAACTGTGGCCAAAATGTTTAGTACTTTTTCAGTACATATTTTGCAATTTGTTCATGCAATTTCACATAAAATTTCCATTACTGTTGGTTTTTATTTTTTGTGGTATTTTCAGTCTTAAAAACTTCTATTTTTTATATCTATGATAATAAGCATAACATTACTCCAGAGTTGTTAAAAGTACCAACTTTTTTCAAAGTATACGTAAACGTAAAGTAGGTATATATTTTTTACTCACCCCCTGAGTACAGAAAACCTTAAGTATTTTTTTAACTTTTACTCATCAGTAAACATGAGTAAAATACTTTTCCCCCCAGAAAACGTAAAAGTGAGTATTTTTTAGGGATTTCGACCCAATTTTCACTCACAATAACTAATTTTCATACTTTTTTCACCATTTTAACCTTCAAATTCACTAGGTATCTAGTATTCTTTGCGTATCTTAAGCTATTTTTGTAAAAAAACTCATATTTAACTTGTTTCTCCCTTTTTTCCCAACTATAACTTGAAAAGCCTATGAAAAAACTATATCTGAAATACGTTTTCTGTACTCGAGTACTTTCAAAAAGTACGTAAAGCGAGTACAGCTACTTTTTTCAAAGTATATGTAAACGTATTTACCGTATTTCCTCGATATACCCCCCTCGAAATACCCCCCCCCCAATATAGTGTATAGAGAACATAAATGACAAAAGCTACGGTTTGTGATCCGGGAAACGTACAGAACACGTGAAAAACACTGACTGTGTTATGTTAGAACATGGTCTATACCGTCTACGTACATATATAAGTCTATAGATATTATAAATGGCGGTTTTTGTTTCATTTTTCGACATCTGTGTACGTTACAGACAACAATTTAGTACTGGGATTTCAAAAAATTTCTGGCGAAATATGAACCAGAGTTGGAAAAACGTATTTACGTTTACCCGAAATACCCGGTTATTCGGGTATTTATACTTACGTTTACGTTTACGTTTTCCGAAAATACCATTACGTTTTGTTACGTTTTCCTGACCAAAATACCCGGGTACTAGGGAAAACGTAAAAAAATTCTGATCATTCACGTGTGCACACGTTCACCTCCGGAGAAGACAATTTGTGTGCGCAGATTAGTGATAGAAAGTCGCCATTTGAGGGCTATGCGTCATTGGTGCTTGGCACCACTTTCTGTGGTTCCATTGACACCTGGCGCCTGGCATCCCTGGCGCTTGGCGCCCTTTTAACCATGGCTGACACGCAGTCCTGAAAGGGCGCCAACATGGTTTTAGAGTGAGTTTTGCAAAAACGATTTTAAAAAATTTAAAAAGGTGTGAATGAGAAATAGATCTTTGACTGAAAATTGCTGTAGTAGACATAATATTTGTAGGGATTAAATTGGTGCACTGTGTTTGAATCCTAAATTTTCGGAATAATGCCCTGGCACAGGTGCCATTTGAGGGCACCACCGCAGCATTGCGCCCCTTCTCTGTGGCGGCGCCAAATGGACCCAACTGGCGCCGTTTCCAAATGTCACCCCGTGTGCTTGGCACCAGTTTTACTGTAACTGGTGCCTTTCTATTGATAATGCAGATCATAATAATAATGGTATTGTCCAAACAACAATGGTAAAAAATACGCATATAAATTTTTTTACGTTTACGTTTTTTTTTACGTATTCCTTGGTATTTTAAAAATACCGTACGTTTTAGTATTTATACTTTTGATTTGGAAAAGGTATTTACGTTTACGTTTACGTTTTCCAAAAATACCAGTATTTGCACAACTCTGATATGAACCCCCCCTCGAAATACCCCCCTCGTTTAACCCCCTCAAAAATGTCACTCTGAAAAAATAAACCGCATGTGGGTATTTCGAGGAAATACGGATCTCAGTACTCGAGTATGCGTACTTTTTGTGTAAATGTAAATACGTTTAAACGACTACTATGCATTACTCTTCACTTTTAACTTTAGAATGGGATGAATTACTATCTGATCGAAATTTTCAAGCATGTTTCTATCAACTGAGTTCACAAAGTATGGTTTATTTTTATTCAAATTCCACACAAATAATAGTGAAATGACAAAGTAATTCGACAAATGACAGGTTAAGAGTAAATTAAAAATGAAAAGTAAAGTTTAGTGTAAAGTTTCCTATCACATTATGTTTTGTAATTTTCTATTGGTCTCTCAACTTTCTTTTTAGTTTTAATTTTTTACTGTCCTCCTCAGTTTCAACATTCCTCTTAACTTTTAAATTTAAAATGGGATGGGTTACAAATGGCACCTGCACCATTGTACCATTCAGTCACAATGGGTAAATTATTTTTTTTTTTTTTGGGGGGGGGGGTAGCTCAGCCCCCCATTTGTGGGGCTGCATAAACAAACACCACTGATAAAAAATCCTGGATATTAAGTAATATCCATCTACAAAACATTAGCATGTCACAATCACCAGTCAAAATCATTACAATCTACCCCAAACAGCATCCCTGAAAACTCCAAGCTCTACAGCCCCTAATTCTGCCACATAAATCCAATTTATTGATTTGTTTAATTCATTGTTGTATCACACTGATTAATGCATCTCTGTTAACACATTCATGCAAGTGGCACCATTGACATTGTATTTTGAGTGGGGCCACACACATTTTGCTGGTTTAAATTTGATGAATTAATCTGGGCATCCTGAGGTAGAGTTTTGCTTGTGTCATTTTGAGGGGTCACCTTCAATGTGACCTTTGAGGGCCATAGGGAGTACAGTGCCAGTGTGGCCCAGTGGTAGAGTTTTGCCCTTTGGTGGGAGGGGGTTGTATCAGTTATTTGGATTTATCGTCTTTGTAAACTACTTCCACATGAAGTTCGGCACCAATTTTCAATTTATTTTTCTGTCATATCTCCAGCTGTGGGGGTGTAGAAGCGTGCCAACATTCCGATACTATACAAAGTCCACTGGTGGGAATGCATGCTGCATCAACTTACATTGTAGCGATTCGCTCTAGCCCCCAGGTGTTGTAAAGTATGGTTGTGTGGGTTACCCCCCTCAGATTTCATAATTCTACACTCCCACTGCTGGAGATATGACATCCATTACAAAATTGAAAATCAGCGCCAATTGTGAAACAAGAAAATTAAAATGGAAACTGTAACCTTTCAATTTTTCTTTTAACTTCTGTCTTATACTTTCATGTCAGTTTTAACTTTTTCACTTCACAGGTCTGAAATGTTCTTTTTTTTTGCTTATCCACTTGTCAAATTATCCACTTCTTCACCACTATTGAAGCATACCGCACGAAAAATGTACAAGTGTAGCTCAAGCTTCAATTCATTATCACAACACAGCTAAAATCAAGCATCTATTTTCAACATAATTTTACACACTTCAGAGGTGCACTTCTTGCAGCCAACACGATTCCATGTACATTGTTATACAATGCTTGAACAGTCTGTTGGGCCAATCCTATTTGGGCTGCTGTCACTTTGTCTTCTGTTGTTATAAAAAAACTTGATTTTTATGATAAACTGATGGTTTGTCAGATTATGATTACAACAATATTTATGTGGTGTGTGTAACATGGACCAAACATGTGAAAGCAAAGCTGTTTATATTTAAGGTTGCTGCATTTTTTAAATGAAACTTATTTATAATGGTAACATCAAATGATTGGTGAGGCACTTCTCTTCAGAATCAGAAAAGCAATTCCATAAATTATGCTATTTCTCCACATCCAATTGTGTTATATTGTATAATGTATATATTGAACTCAAATTGAAATTTACTGGTGTTGTTTGCTTACCTCCAAATGTTTTCACAGTAAATATTGCTATGAATATGATTATCACCCAGGTCACAGCATAAGCCTGAAATTACAATGAGGTGAACAATATGCAACATCTATTACACAGTTGTGTCAACTGAATTATACTTGTGCATTTTTTCAGCATGTGCATTCAGCAGCAACATTCTATTTGAATGTATTTGTCAACTAAATCAGTCAGTACACACAAAGAGGAATTGCACAGCTGTATTTGTATGCAAATAGTGTTAAGCACAGTTTTTAAAGACTTCAGTGCAATGTGTGAACAGTGTATCATTTTGGAATTTGCAACATTGTTTGACAGTATTATGAATGTGACTTGCTGGAACTGTGTAAGCACAAACATTATATGAATTATTTATGATTTTTTACAAAATTTAAATTCCTTGTTCTGCAGGAAACTTTTTTCACCAGAATTGACAGGAAAACTGCATCCAAAATGTCTATGTTTCTCTTCAAAACAATCCTGTTTTCCAATGGTTGACTGAGAGCTCCAATAGTGACAACTTTACCACTTTTTGACAACACTGGCACATTTCCAAATTTCTTTTCATAATGTTTCATATTCAAGCGTCTTGTGTATGCGAAAAATATAAACATCAGTACAATGTTTGTCAACATTATTATTCTCAGAATAATTGCTAGTGGATTTCCTGAAAGTGCATTTTAGTGTTTGAAAATATTTTTTCTTCAAAACTGAAATACTGAAATTTTTTACCTATTGCCAGGACCCCAGTGCAATAAATTATTGCCATATCATTGGATGATGTATAAACTGCAAACATTGATATTGCGAACGCAAAATATGCAACCATCCATGAACCAATGTTGTAATACATGCTTGTCTGTGTAAAAACATCTAGTGCCATTTTGCCAAAATAATGTATTTTTTAGAGTAAAAGGTGAGTCACTTATATTTTTTTACTTGCAGAAATAATGAAATATGATCTTAAAGTGAGTAGTCATGTAAAAGCACTATGGTACTGGAAACTGGCAGTAGTGCCCAAAGTGAAAAGAACCATGACACTTAGTACCCTATGACCCATATATTTTTTCATGGGTCAATAAGTCATACATTGAAGATTTTACACAAATGTTGAAGGTGTCTGAAAACGACCTTTGTTATTTTGGTCTCAGATATCACTATCTGTGGTAGTTTTGGTGTTGCAGAGTACCTTTCAAGTGGCAAAACAAACATTGTTGCTGCAAAAAGATATGCGTAAACCAGCATTGGTGCATCCAGTGTGACACACTGTTTTCTGTTGGTCTGTAAATAGAGATTGAAGTTGCAGTTAAGATAAGTTGATCTTTTGATTACTTAATTTGGTGTCATTACACTTCTTTATTTGTGAAAAATTTAACTATTGAATAAAATACCAATGTAGCTATTCTGGGCTGTTGACAAAAAGTAACGTGGTAGCTAGCAGTAACTTCATGCACTGTTCAAGTTCCACTGCCACAATGCACATCCTAGGTCAAAATTGAAAGCTCCCAAACTTACAGTCACTTGGCATCCATCCAAAATATTCATGGCTGGCAATAGAACCAGTACTGCTTTGAGTACGCCTGCACTAGAGGACAAAATTGCTGCCACTGAGGCATTTGCCAGTAATTTTCTCACACCAGAGCAGAGCACCTTTGTTGTTGTCAGACCACACAGTAGAAAGCCATTGAGAGTGCCACCTGCATGCAAAAGTTCTGAAGAGTATTGAACTTTTTTCAAAGCATATGTAAATGGAAAATTCTTTTGAATTTATTGCTTGAAACAGGGAAAATAAGTAGATTTTTGCCCAATTGTTTTGCCCAGGAATAGGTTAAACTTCTTTTGACTAAGAACTGCAAAAAAATCATTTTAAAATTTTTTACTTAAGTATGGTTTGTGTAAAAGTACTTTTGACTGAAAAAATCACAATCAATGTTTACCTGTAACAGAAAGCAGCAACAATGTGCATGCCAATGTGCTTGTCAGAGCACTCTTACTAAACTCCCTTGCTGCTTCACAAAATAATGCTTCACTGTCAGCTGAACTGTTTGCATCCATTTGAATAGATTTAAATCCCAATAAAGTATCTTTTGAAGAAAATAGTCTTCCTACATTTTTTAACTGTGCAAATTCTTATTTTATTGTTTTCACAAGATAACTCAATTTTTTAATCATTCATTTGTTGATTCTGAACTAATAAGCTTATTGCTCATAAGACCATAATGGTTAAACCAAGGCACCATTATATGCACCATCCTTGACCATTTTTTCCACACAAATCACAATGCTAATGAATGTGCTGTGCAAATGCACTGGCTATCTATTGAATTCTTGTTTTTGAAAATAACCAATTAAGCAATACAAGATTGGGATGGGAAGGGATGTAATCCCAGAAAAGGCAGAATTACAATCAGTGATGGAAAAGCGCCACGGAAAAAGTGCGCCAAGCGCCAATGGAGCCATGGCGTGGCGCCCTTTGACGCCATCAAATGGCGCCAGCGCCATGGCACCATTCCATCACTAATTACAATCATAATTTTATTTGTGTGGATCGATGCACAAGCAAATAAATCCACCGTTTTACCTCGAAATACCCCCAGGGGGTTCATTATTTCGCCAGCAAAATTTGAGGGGGAGATAATTCGAGGGGGGGGTGTATTATTTCGCCAGAAATTTTTGGAAATTCCCCATACTCAGACGTAGAAAAATCAAACAATTACATAAATACCTATACGTATATGTGTTTATAGACATATATAACTTTATATACCTACACATAAACCCTTCCCTAATGTCACCCCATTCAAAAAAAAATGAATTTTTGAATTTTTGGATTTTTCCTGAAAATAGTTTTTGGATTTTCGAATTTAATTTTCGCATCTTTTTTATTACTTTTCATTTTTTTTGCATCAATTTGTTGCATTTTTAAATTTTTGGTCTGACGTTTGAATACATCTTTATGTTTTACAGCCCTACTGCTGTTACCACATAAGTATTTGTTTTTGCTGCTACAAAAAATACATGGGCTATTTACACAGGTCCCGGCCGGGGACCGGGACCTGTATAAATAGCCAAATACATGTGAATATGATATTTTTAGTTAAGTTTCTGCATTTTTTACTCATTTTGAACAACAATCACCAAGAAGATTCGAAAACATTTTAGAATTTTCGAACCTTTTGAAAAAATAGTTTTTTATGCATTTTTTTCACCGCGTGATAAAAAATTTGAAAATCCTAAAAAATCCATAAAAAATCCCGATTGCACAGTACAGGGGTGGGCATCTTCAGTTAATGGTGGGAAAATGCGATAGATTGAGCTACGGTTGAGCTATCAGAATGAAATTTTAACACAATGGAGTAGACTCCATAGGACACCTATTCTGAAGTTTGCAACCCAAACGGCCACATTTTGGGTGAGTTGTGGAACACACGGTTTTTAGTGTAATTTTGTGACTTGGCGTCACCCATAGGATAAATCGAGGGTGGCATTTGAGGGGGGGGGGGGGCATCGGTCGTTGGTGTCGTCCCATTCTGTCGTAAATCGGCCGATTTTGATGCCCTTTGAGTATGTTGTGGTCGCGCCTACTACCAAATTCTTTTTTTTACTCGAATAGTCCCCCAGTCCCGAGATAAGGGGGGTGAAGTCACAAAATTACACTAAAAACTGTGTGTTCCACAACTCCTCCAAACTGTGGCCGTTTGGGTTGCAAACTTCAGCATAGGTGTCCTATGGAGTCTACTCTATTGTGTTAAAATTTCATTGTGATAGCTCAACTGTAGCTCAAGCTATCGCGTTTTTCCAGCGGTAACTGAAGATGCCCACCCCTGTATTTTGAATCAAACATAATTGGGATGGTTGAAAAAAGTAGATAAAAAATTGCGTTTTCTTTAATGGTAAAAATAATGATTTGATTTTCCTGCTTCATTTTCATGATCATACTTCTCCAGGGCATGTGGCCAAAGCCTTACAGAAATAGCTTGTATTCATTTATTTACCAGACATGTCATTAACATATGAATATAAACTGAAACAGAAAATAAATAAATAATGATACATATATCGTATTACCTCGAAATACCCCCAGGGGGTTTATTATTTCGCCAGCAAAATTCGAGGGGGGATAGTTGGAGGGGGGGGTTAATTCGAGGTAATACGGTATTGGCTTGATACATAAGTTTTTGCCGTTTCCAGGCCGACCACCACTTTCCGCCTGAGAGAAATGATGATGGCTACAGAAACCAGACTGATTTGATAAGACAGCCACGACGGGCCTATAAACCCCGGCGGAAACTTCATCAGCAACAATCTCAGGCGGAAGGTGCTGGTCGGCTTGGAAACGGCAAAAACTTGGCATCAAGCCAGGGTTTTTGAGCGGGGGGGCTGCTTGTTTACGGAGGCCGCACCCCCCCCCCCCCGAAAATTTTAGCTACATAGTGGCTGAATGGCGCCATGGCGCTGGCGCCATTAGTAGGCGCCACGCCATGGCACCATTGGCGTTGGCGCCAGTGCCATGGAATGCTGTATATGTATGTAAATATACATACAAAACAGCGAACAGTTCAACATTGAGTGTATTTATAGCGATTTGCGGCCACATGGAGCAAATCTGATGACAATACCTTATGTCTGGTGAAGAATGCGCGCTTGCGCGCAAAATTTATGACGCTGACGTTGAAAAAGTCGCATCAAGCCAATAGAATGGATAACACAGATCTAAATGAATAGATAATATAAAAACTTTTTCAGAAATAGGAAGTAGGGGTATGTATCTATGAATGTTTCCATGGAAATATATTTATGTCATAAAAGTATAAAGTAGTGTCCCTTGCCCCAATGTTAATGAAAATAACACATTTGTAAGAATATACCGTATTTCCTCGAAATACCCCCCCCCTCAAAGTGGGCACTATGTATTTGTGGTCCGGGAAATGCATAACAGACGTTCAAAATACTTACTGTGTTATGTTTGAACATCGTTTATACCATCTACATTATTATAAAAGGCTGTAAAAACTTAGAAATGGTGGTTATTGTTGCATTTTTCACGTTTTTCTGTCAAAATTGTCACTCTGAAAAAATAAACCCCCGGGGGGTAATTCGAGGAAATACGGTATCCAAATCCTTCCTTATCTCACAAACATGATTAACCATTAATAACACATTGAATACCCACAGTATTCCTCCAATCATCAAAAGAAATCAAATATTTTCAAGCAGGCTATTAATTCTGCCACATTTGACCCAACTGGCTCATTCTAAAATTCATTTCATTGAAGTGCCCATGCAAATCTATCACACAGATTTCATTAGACACTGATGCATGTGGCACCACCGAGATGGATTTTTCATTCTGATCAGACACATTTAGCTGGTTTGGAGAATGTATCCAATTCTGATGATCTTGAGATTGGCTTTTGCTGGTGTCATTTTGGTGGGTCACTGTCAAAGTGACTTTTGGAGGCCACAGGAAATGCACTGCCAGTGTGGCCCAATGGTAAAGTTTTGACCTGGGTGTAGTGTTTGCATATAGATATCATCAGATTTATTCTTTCAAAGTGATTGTGCAGTGTTTGGGTATGTTTGCACTATTTGTGTGAATTGCTCAAGAAATGTGTATGCAAATGTGTTACAAAATGCAAACTAAAATATACAGATTTAAATAAAAAATAGTATACAAATGCTGTGAAAAAGGTGACCAGTTGCCATAAGCAGGTGCCCCCAGCCAGCTGAAGTTGTTTGGGCAGGTACTGGTCACTGGGACACCAAGTGAAAAAACTGGCAAATTTTTGTGGCAGAAAAACACTGTTATGGCACTAGTGCCACTCCATGCTACTCTATACAACCTGTATAAAAACAACAACAAAAATGTGTAATATTTTTAACATACTTCAAGGGTGCACTTCTTGCAGCCAACACAATTACATGTACATTGTTATACAATGCTTGAACATTCTGTTGGGCCAATCCTATTTGGGCTGCTGTCAATTTGTCATCTGTGTCATTTCCATATAAAAATTATGATAATTTGAGGATGCTTATTCTAAGTGCCAAATTATCAGACATAGAATGTGAAGGTCCTTTGAAAAGAATGAAACAGTATTGATACTTGAGTAGATTGTTCTGATATTTCCCTTATTGAAATCACATTCACACCACAGCAAAGGCAATATTCTGTCATAAGAGAAAACACAACATTTTTGGTTCTCTGTTCAGTTGAGATATGATAGATTCCCCTGTAGCTACTGGCATACAAGTAAAAGTGTAACAATGTCAAATAAACTTCACATTATCTCATATCCCATTAATGCAGCATAAACTTACCTCCAAATGTGTTTACAGTGAATATTGTGATGAATATTATAACGATCCAACTAATTGCGTACGCCTGAAAAAAATCAAATTGCTTATAAATGCTTTATAATGTCTATAGTATCAAAAATGAATCAAAATCCTAACCAGTAGAGATTGGAAAAAAGCATCCAGAATATCAATATTTCTCTTCAAAACAATTCTATTTTCCAATGGTTGACTGCAGCCTTCGACTGTGACAACTTTTCCACTTTTTGACATCACTACCACATTTCCAAATTTCCTTTCATAATGTTTCATATTCAAGCGTCTTGTGTATGCGAAAAATATAAACATCAGTACAATGTTTGTCAACATAATTATTCTCAGAATAATTGCTAGTGGATTTCCTGAAAGTGCATTTTAGTGTTTGAAAATATTTTTTCTTCAAAACGTGTAAATTCCGCCAAATGCTCAATAGGTAATTAAAATTGGAATATTATTACCTTTATTTTTTCAACTACTGCACCAAAAAGAATTAATTAACAGCAGATAGGTATATACATACATGCTGTTAAATTGATCACAAACTTTTTGAGTGAGAAATTTTTCAAGTGGGGGACTTCAAATAAATACAGTAAGGCTATCAAATGCATATCCAAAAGTTGCAAAACACCTTCCTCTGGCTTTTTCAGAGGGATATGGAACATAAATATTAAAAATGTATTTACCTATTGCCAGGACACCTGTGCAATAAATGATAAAATCCCTATCATTTGGTGATGTGTAAACTATGAGCAGTGATATTGCTAAAGTCACACATGTAGCCACCCAAGAGCCAATGTTGTAATATTTGCTAGTCTGTGAGGGATAGCTAGGTTTAATTATCAAATCTAAATGTATTTGATAAGATACAGAGCAGTTAGCAAAATCTGTTTACTCAAAACACCATCTTATGGAAGTTTTGCTCAGGTAGTTTTGATTATTGGGAGTATCTCAAGCTAACTAATTAAATGCAGATTGGTTGAATTTGTCATGCCACTTCTCAAAACTTGTTTGTTTGAGCAATTATTCATAAATTTTTAGAGGCAACACAACACTCTAACATAATTCATTTTGTGACCAAAGCTATAAACCAGTCACAAGCTCAACACAAAATCACCATATCTCAGACCCAAACCTAATAAGGAATGAGCAATCTTAAACACACAATTATTTTGGCTAAGCATAAATCTGCTTTTCTAAATCTGGTACCTACCTACCTTTGTGGCCTTTGTCTCAGATACAACAACATTTGGCTTCCTTGGTGTGGCTGCAAGCCTCTCCAAGGGTAAAACTAACATTGCTGCTGAGAACATGAACACACAAATCAGCATTGGAGTATCCAGTGTAGCACATTGTTTTCTGTTGGTCTGTGAAAAAATTGTGAGTTATTTGAGAGGAATTTTCTGGCCAAAAACACTGACAAATATTTTTTTGGTGTCACATTTATGCAATTCCTCAAAATTCTTGGGTGAAATCCAGGATATTGTTAAGGGCATCGCTGCCGCAGCATGTCACCCCCTAATAGTGAAGACCCCAGCCGCCTCTGTAGTCTAGTGGTTAGGGCACTCGAGTTCTTTACGAGAGGTGCGGGTTTGATTCCCGCCTGAGGCAAGTGCAATTTTGCACTCTTTCTATATATTTAAACAGTTGTTTATCAATAATGTCCATTTAAAAGGCAGTATCCCTAGATTAAATTATAATTTTTTTTGTAGAAATAAAGTCACAATCAGCTTTCAAAATCCACCTCCCTGGACAACTACAAACTTCAAACTAACAGTCACTTGGCACCCATCCAAAATATCCAGGGCTGGCAATAAAATCAGCATAGCTTTGATTACACATGTGCCAGAGGCCAAAATTGCCACCAGTGAAATGTTGACCAATAATTGCCTGACACCTGAACACAGAACTTTGGTGGCTGCCATGGCGCACAGCAAAATTGTGTTCAGGGTGCCACCTGGAAAATTAGGTGGTCTTTTTCAATGCCTTAACATTTTGTGGTTTTCATTTGAAACTACTGTATGTCCTCGAGACACGCCAGCGCTTTTATTATTTTACCCACAAATTTTGAGGGGGTAATTCGAGGGGGGGGCTTATTTGAGAGGGCGGTATTATTGCGCCAGAAATCATAAAAAATTCTCATGGTAAAATTCAACTGAAGGAGGGGTCAATTCACGGGGGTAATTTAAGCAAACACATAAATATATTCATTTGAAATTGAAACTGATTTGCAGTGATTGGTCTGACTTAACCATAATCCTTTCAAGTCATGTGAAATTTGATTGTTGTTAGAATGTGAATCTGAAGTGTTTTACCAAGTTCACAGCACAATTTACAGTTTTCTTCTAAATTTTAATTGAAATTACCTGAGATGGAAAAAATCATCAATGTGCATGCTAAAATCCATGTCAAAGTACTCTTGTTGAACTGTCTTGCCAAACCACAAAACTTTTCATCCTCGATTGAACTGTTTCCCTGCATTTTCTAATTTTAGGTCCTATAAGAATTCTAATGCTGTTGCGTTGTTGGGAGATTTTTTTCCTATTAAATTAACTTGAAACGTAGTTTACAATGTGAGCGAGTCACTGATATTGATATGAATATTAAACTATAGGCATCGTTGTTTTATTTGAATTGCAAATTCATTTTAACCAATTAGATAGGTGCAATATATGGCTAAAAATAATTGATTTAAAGTCCATCAAACATGGACAGCCACATAGCTGAACAATCTTTAACTGCATATATTATTTAACTACTCAGCAGAAGTTGAGTACTTTGAAGTATCAAACTCACATCCAGCAAATTATGCTAAAATGCAATAAAAGTTTTACTGTTGAATAGATTACAGAATAAAATATATTGGTTGTACACTAAAATATGTCTTGGAGCAAATTAAGGGTGGTGTTTCTGATTTTACATATCCACAATTTTGTTACATTTTAGTTGGTCCATTATTGCAGTCTTTATTTGCGTACTAGTTTTCATTGAAATTTTCAAAACTTATACATCAGCTCTGAATGCAGCTTTATAGTACCGTATTACCTCGAATTATCCCCCCATTGAATTAAATCCCCCTTCGAATTAACCCCCCCTCAAAATGGGCTGGGGAAAAAATAACCCCCCCCCCCTCGAAATACCCCCCCTCCGGAATGATGTACATCATGTATGCAATGTACATGATGTATTTATTACTACTTATTTGCATCGCAGCTACTCTTATACGCTCATTTGTGTACTATACAATTTCGAGAGAACTGCACGCTAAGGATGCTTCAATGCAAAAGATAGGGGCACAATCACAGCCTCATTTTTTGCCCGATTCGTGTGTGTTTTTGCACACAATGCAGTCACTATTTATTAGTACAAAATGCCCTTTACAAACACGTTACAATCTTGACAAACAGGGTTAGTAGATGGCAAAGTTGCTTCCCAAGAATGCAATTGCACATGTATAGGGGGTGAACTTGAGTTTTTAGGGGCTGAGTTTTCAATTCAGGGTTGAGTTGATGGGTGTATATATATTAGGGTTGAGTTGACAGAAGTTTAAAAATAAGGGGCTGTTGACACAAGTTTACAAATTAGAGGCTGAGTTTATGGGAGTTGAGTTGATGGGTGTTTGCCAAATTTGGGGCTGAGTTTATGGGAGTTAACAATAACATTACCATAATCCTTCAGTGAGGCCACCGGGGCTAAAAAATATAAATTGTGATATGATGCATTTGTGGGTTACTGATTACAATGATTTGAAATATGCACTCCATTCTGACAGTACATTACCATAACCCTGAAATAGAATCCCTGGGGCCAAAACTTTCAGATTGTGAAATGATGCATTGTGGGTTTCTAATTGCACTGATTTGATATATAATGCACTCCATTTTGACACTACATAACCCTGAAAACTACATAACCATAACCCTGAAAATGAACCTCTGGAACCAAAAACTTTCAATTTGTGAAATCATTCATTCTTGGGTTTCTGATTGCACTGATGAGTTGATGGGTGTTTGCCAAATTAGGGGCTGAGTTTATGGGAGTTAACAATAACATTGCCATAATCCTTCAGTGAGGCCCCCGGGGCTAAAAAATATAAATTGTGATATGATGCATTTGTGGGTTACTGATTACAATGATTTGAAATATGCACTCCATTCTGACAGTACATTACCATAACCCTGAAATTGAATCCCTGGGGCCAACTTTCAAATTGTGAAATGATGCATTGTGGGTTTCTAATTGCACTGATTTGATATATAATGCACTCCATTTTGACACTACATAACCCTGAAAACTACATGACCATAACCCTGAAAAAGAACCTCTGGAACCAAAAACTTTCAATTTGTGAAATCATTCATTCTTGGGTTTCTGATTGCACTGATTTGATATATGCACTCCATTTTGACACTACATTACCATAACCCTAAAAATGAACCCATGGGGCCAAATACTTTCAATTTGAGAAATAATGCATTTTTGGGTTTCTGATAGCACTAATTTAAAATATGCACTTCATTTTGACACTACATTACCATAACCCTAAAAATGAACCCCCTGGGCCAAAAACTTTCAAATAATAAAATGATGGATTTGTGGGTGTCTGAGTTTAACAATTTCAAATATGCCCAGGGCTTCAAAAATTAGAAATTGTGAAATGATTCAATGTGGGTTTCTGATTACACTGATTTGAAATATGCACTCCATTTTGACACTACATAACCCTGAAAACTACATAACCATAACCCTGAAAATGAACCTCTGGAGCCAAAAACTTTCAATTTGTGAAATCATTCATTTTTGGGTTTCTGATTGCACTCATTTGAAATATGCATTTCATTTTGACACTACATTACCATAACCCTAAAAATGAACCCCCTGGGCTGAAAACTTTCAAATCATAAAATGATGCATTTGTGGGTTTCTGATTGTAGCAATTTCAAATATGCACTCCATTTTGACACTAAACTACTAAAACCCTGAAATTGAACCGCTAGACACAAAAATTTCAAATTGTGAAATGATGCATTTTGCAGGTTTCTAATTGCACTGATTCGAAATGACTCAATTTCAACTCTACATTACTGTAAGCCTTAAATTGAAAATTGAAAATAAATTAGAAATTGTGAAATGATGCATTTCTGGCTTTTTGATTGCCTTGATTTGAAATATGCACTTCATTTTGACACTACATTACCATAACCCTGAAAATGAACCCCCAGGGCTAAAAATTTCCAAATCATAAAATGATGTGTTTGTGGGTTTCTGATTGTAGCGATTTCAAATATACCGTATTTCCTCGAAATACCCCCCCCCCTCGAAATACCCCCCCCCTCGAAATACCCCCCCTCAAAATGGACACTATGAACTTATAAACCCCCCCCTCGAAATACCCCCCCCCCCAAATTTAGTGTATAGAGAACGTAAATGACAAAGGCTGCGGTTTGTCATCCCGACAATGCAGAACACACGTTAAAAACGATGACTCTGTTATGTGAGAACAGTGTTTGTACGTCTACACACTTATAAATGTCTTTAGAGTCTTATAAATGGCGATTTTTGTTGCATTTTTCGACGTCTGCGTACGTTTAAGACGACATTTTAGTACTGGGATTTCAAAAAATTTCTGGCGAAATAATGAACCCCCCCTCGAAATACCCCCCCCCTCGTTTAACCCCCCCTCAAAATTCTCACTCTGAAACAATAAACCCCCCGGGGGTATTTCGAGGAAATACGGTACACTCAATTTTTACACCACATTACTAAAACCCTGATAATGAACCCCTGGGCCCAAAAACTTTCAATTTGTGGAATGATGCATTTGTGGGTTTTTTATTGCAGTGATTTGAGATGTGCACTCCATTTCTACTCTACATAACCATAACCTTTGAGTCTAACCCCTGGGGCTAAAAAATTGAAGATTGTGAATTGATGCATTTGTGGATTGATGCTAGCGATTATTTCAAATATTCATTCTATTTTGACACTACATTACCATAAACCTGAAAATGAGTTTACAGGAGTTTCCAAATTAGGGACTGAGTTTATGGGAGTTTCCAAATTAGGGGCTGAGTTTACAGGAGTTTCCAAAGTAGGGGCTGTGTTTACAGGATTTAGAGGGGGTCCCCATGGGGTGCCATTTTTTGGGGGTCTCCAGGGGGTGCCATTTTTTGGAGGCACATATGGGGGTGCCATTTCAAGGGGGTCCCCATGGGATGCCATTTTTTGGGTGGTCCCCAGCGGTGCCGTTTTTTGTTGGTCCTTAGGGGGGTGCTATATTTTTTTGTGGGGGGGGGGGGGGGGTCCATAGGGGGTGCCGTTGTGGGGGGGGGGGGGGTCCCCAGGGGGTGCCATTATTGGAGAGTCCCCAGGGGGAGCCAACTTTGGGTGGGTCCCCAGGGGGTGCCATTTTTGTGGCGGTTCCTAGGGGGGTGCCATGTTTGGGGGGTCCCCAGGGGGTGCCATTTTTGGGGGGTCCCTAGGGGGTGCTATTTTTGGGGGGGTCCCTGAGGGGTGCCATTTTTTGGTGGTCCTCAGGGGGTGCCATATTTGTGGGGCCCTAAGGGGTCCCATTTTTGGGCGGTTCCCAGGGGGGTGCCACTTTTTGGGGGGTTCCCATTTGGAGGGGGGGTCCCCACTGGGGTGTCAGTTTTTGCAAGCCTCTGAGTAGTGGGTACCTATAGCAGGATTCTCTCCAACCTTCAGTTGGGTTTTGTGGTTCTCTACAATTAATACCACAAGGATTTTCAAACACAAAAAGAACAGCAAAGCACAAATGTAACCAATTTAAGATAACAACAAATTTTGACACCCTGCAAAAACCACACTAACATATCACAAAACCTATACCACACAAAATGCACACTGCCCAACCATTTTACAGAAGTTTACAAAAAATCCATTCCAAAACATTGCATCTTTGGTATTGGTCTTGTTATTGTTGGTACATTACATACCGCATTTCAAAACACATGCCTAGCATGTGGGCAAACTTAACTAAACTATCATATTTCCTCCAATGGTATTAATTGTAGAGAACCACAAAACCCGACCGAAGGTCGGAGAGAATCCTGCTAGTTTGTGTACAGATGTACATCTATAGCCCCAATATAACCTATATTCTCACATTTATTACCGTTTTTGTGTAAGAAATAGCGTATTCTTTACTACGAATTCCACGAAATTTTCTGGCGAAATAATAAAACCCCCCCTCGAATTAACCCCCCCCCTCAAATTTTGCTGGCAAAATAATAAACCCCCATGGGGGCATTTCGAGGTAATACGGTAAATAAAACGAACCACCCACCAATGATGGGTGAGTTCTCAAAATAAAAATACTTTCTGTAATTTGTGTTTCCAAAAATGAATATCTGTGTTTTGAGTTTTTTTTCACGAAAAAAAACTTGAGTTTCTGTGTTTTATTTCTGTGTTTTTAGAAAAAAACTTGTGTTTTTTTGGCAAAAACTCAAGTTTTTGTTATAAAAACTTTTGGTAAAAACGCGAGTTGTTTTACAAAAAGTTGCATTTTACATCATTTTGCTGTTGAAACAGTGGTTTTCTTATCAAATATTGGTTTTGCATACGTTTTGTTGTGTATTGGGAAAACTTTCATTAGTTCACTGGAGGTAGTTCAACTGCAAAATGGCAATGGTGAGGGCCTCTACGGCATCTAAACTGCTTGGCATCCGGGCTCTTATGGCATCAATTTCTCTGCGCTTCTCATCTAGACCCCGCATGGCAACTATCTAGTGGTACATGCCAAGCGGACAGTGGCGTAAATGCCAAGTGGATGGATAGGGCCATTTGCCAAGCGGGT
>OZ038453.1:3687225-3879550 GCA_964036195.1 Sphaerolaimus hirsutus | reverse complement strand
TCAACAAACTAGGTAAACAAAATGTTATCAGGCTATTAAGTCTACCACATTTGACCCAACTCGCCCATTCTATAATTCATTTCATTGACTTGTCCACGCAAATGTATCACAGAGATTTCATGAGACACTGGGGGCACTCCCAGACCCTGTAAAGAGCCCTGTAAAATGTCAAATGTCATGCAAAGTGTCTAAAGTCATGGAAAATGCCCTGCTAAATGGCAACTAGGTTGCCATTTCGCAGGGCATTTTCCATGACTTTAGACACTTTGCATGACATTTGACATTTTACAGGGCTCTTTGCAGGGTGTGAGAGTGGCACCTGATGCAGGTGGCACCACTGAGATTGATTTTTGATTCTGATCAGACACATTTAGCTGGTTTGGCGTATGTATCCAATTCTGATGATCTTGGGATTGTTCTTTGCTGTTGTCATTTTGGTGGGTCACTGTGAAAGTGACTTTTGGAGGCCATAGGGAATGCACTGCCAGTGTGGCCCAATGGTAGAGTTTTGACCTGGGTGTTATGTGTTCATTTATAACCAAATTTATGGATGCGTTTGTGTCGATTGCTTAAGAAGTGTGAATGCAGAATTATTACAAAATGCAAACTAGAAATATACATAAATTTAAATAAAAAAATTGTATACAAATGCTGTGGAAAAGGTGCCAAGTGTCCATAAGCAGATGTCCCTTGCCAGCTGAAATTGTTTGGACAGGTACTGGTCCCTGGGACACCAAGTGGAAAAAAAGACAAATGTTTGTGGCAGAAAAACACTGATCATGGCACCCAGTGCCACTCCATGGGGCACTCCAAGACCCTTACAAAGCCCTGTAAAATGTCAATTGTTTTGCAAAGTGTCAAAACTCACATAAAATGCCCTGCAAAATGATAACCGAGTTGCCATTCTGCAGGGCATTTTACGTGACTTTTGAAATTTGACAGAGCTTTTTACAGCGTCTGCGAGTGGCACCATGCTACACTATACAACCAAAATATAAAACACAAAATGTGCAATATTTTTAACATACTTCAAGGGTGCACTTTTTGCAGCCAACACAAATACATGTACATTGTTGTACAATGCTTCTACATTTTGTTGGGCCAACCCTATTTGAGCTGCTGTCAATTTGTCACCTGTATCATTTTCCATATAAATATTGTGATAATTTGAGGATGTTAACTTTATCACAGAGTTGCGAAAGTGTATTTACACTTACCCGAAATACCCGGGTAAATGGGTATTTATATTTACACTTACACTTACACTTTCATAAAATACCCATACACTTTTTTTACACTTTCCTGAGCAAAATACCCGGGTACAGAAAGTGTATTTTTTCGTTCAGATGGCCCTGTTTTATGCTTTTGAGAAAGCATAAATAATAGGGTCATGTACAAAAAATAACTGCACAGTGCACACATGCAGTTATGCATTGAATGTTGAAAATATGACAAATGTACAAACTAGCATTTGATCTCCAACCTTTGATCAGTACTTATGGTATTCTACAGTTCATCATACTTTTGTAAAAAAACAATCAATGGAAATCGATCAAATCAAAATAAAAGATCAATGGAAATTCACCAGCTGGACACAAACTCAACTGGCTTTTGCATGTCCATTCTTGCATTTAAACAGTGTGTATCGCATTGCTTAATCAGTAAAATATCAACACTGAAAAAGTGCCATTATTAGGGAACTTCATACCACTACAGTATTTGTTACAGTTTGAAATGTTTTATAAATGCAGTAAAATGTGAAATAATGCATGAAAATGACAAATAAAGTGATCTAAAGGTGAAAACAGTGGTGTTTTTTAATGCTCAACAGTGAGAGCTCTTTCTAAAAAAAATTTTACACTTTCACTTTTTTTTACACTTTCCTAGGTATTTTTAAAATACCTTACACTTTTGGTATCCATACTCAAAATTTGGAAAGTGTATTTACACTTACACTTACACTTTCCAAAAATACCGGCATTAAAACAACTCTGCTTTATCAGACATAAAGTGCCACTACACTCTATCAGACATTGAATGTGAAGGTCATTTGAAGAAGTTGAAACAGTATTGATACTTGAATAGATTTTTCTGAAATTTAGTTTCTTGATATCACGTCACAGCAAAGCAAAATTGTGTGATGATAGAAAACAATATTTTTGGTTTTTTTTCAGCTGGGATAAGATAAATAGATTCCTCTGTAGCTAGTAGAATACAAGTAAAAGTGTAACAATGTCAAATAAACTCCAAATGTCATATCCCATGAATGCAGAACTTACTTACCTCCAAATGTGTTTACAGTGAATATTGTGATGAATAAAATGCAGATCCAGCTAAGCGCATAAGCCTGAAAAAACAAAATTGATAATAAATGAACAAATAAATGAACCAAATTCTAACCAGTAGAGATTGGAAAAAAGCATCCAGAATATCAATATTTCTCTTCAGAACAATTCGATTTTCCAATGGTTGACTGCGGCCTTCGATTGTTACAACTTTTCCACTTTTTGACATCACTGCCACATTTCCAAATTTCCTTTCATAATGTTTCATATTCAAGCGTCTTGTGTATGCGAAAAATATAAACATCAGTACAATGTTTGCCAACACTATGATTCTCAGAATAATTGACAGTGTTTTTCCTGAAAGTGAATTATAATGTGTGAAAATATGTTTGAATTACCGTATTTCTCCGAAATACCCCCGGGGGTGATTGTTTCAGAGTGAGAATTTTGAGGTGGATGTATTTAGAGGGGGGGGGGGCTTATTTCACAAGAAATTTTCGAACTCACGGTACTAATTTGTTGTTTGTAATGTACGTCGACATAGAAAAAATTCAACAATAAGCACCATGTATAAGGGTCAATCGACTTCTTTAAGTATGTAGATGGTATAAACCATGTTCTAACGTAACAGTCATTGTTTTTAACTGTGTTCAGCATTGACCAGTTCACAAACGGAAGCTTTTTTATCTACGTCCTCTTTTCACTCAATTGGGGGGGGGGTATTTCGAGGGGTTGGTAATTATTTCATAGTGACCATTTTGATGGGTGGGGGTATTTCTAGACGGGGGTATTTCGAGGAAATACGGTATTTTGCAATATTTTGAAAAAAGGCAAATTCCGCCAAATGCTCAATGCTTCAATAAAAATTCTTCACTTTTTCAACTACTGCTCAATAAAAAAATCAATTAACAGCATAAATATGAAACAAAATTGAGAGTGGTGATAATAATAACCAGCAGTTTCCCATTTTAGATGATATCAACAGAGTTCAACCGAGCAGGAAGGGCAATTAAACCTATTGAATGCAGCAAAACGCCGTAGGATATTGAACATAAAATACATCAATGTTGATGTGTTTACCTACTGCCAGGACACCTGTGCAATAAATGATAAAGTCCATATCATTTGGTGATGTGTAAACCATGAGCAGTGATATTGCTGTAGTCACACATGTAGCCACCCAAGAGCCAATGTTGTAATATTTGCTTGTCTGTGGGGGATAGCTAGGTTTAATTATCAAATCTAAATGTATTTGATAAGATACAGAGCAGTTAGAAAAATCTGTTTACTCAAAACACCATCTAATGGAAGTTTTGCTCAGGTAGTTTTGATTATTGGGAGTATTTCAAGCTAACTGAATGCAGCTTGGTTGAATTTGTCATGTCACTTCTCAAAACTTGTTTTAAATTGATGAACAATTGCTAAAACAGAGGCAACACAACACTCCAACATAATTCATTTTATGACCAAAGCTATAAACCAGTCACAAATTTAAAGTTAAATCCACATTGAATGTATTTGATAAGATACATATTATAACTTTTAGAAAATTTGTTCACTAAAAGCACCAGCTTATGAAAGTTTTTGCTAATGTAGTTATGATAATTGGGATTATTTCAAGCATATTTAATGCAGATTGGTTGAATTTGGTGTGCCACTTCTCGAAACTTGTTTTAACTTGATGAAAAATTGCTCAAAAACAGGCAACACTACACCCTAACATAATTCATTTTCTAACCAAAGCTATGAATGACAAACTCAACTCAAAGTCAACATCTCTCAGACCCAAACTAAATAAGGAGTGAGTAATGTTAAACAGACAGCTAAACCCAATCGCCTAGGTATTTAGCTAAGCATAAATCTGCTTTTGCCACTCAGGGGGCACTCCCAGAACCTGTAAAAAGCCCTGTAAAATGTCAAATGTCATGCAAAGTGTCAAAAAACTTACATTTGCCATTTTGCAGAGCATTTTCCATGACTTTTGACACTTTTGCATGGCATTTGACATTTTGAGGGAATTTTCTATGACTTTTGACACTTTTGCATGACATTTGACATTTTACAGAGCTTTTTATAGGGTCTGGGAGTGGCACCTCTAGTGACCTACCTTTGTAACCTTTGTCTCAGATATGACAACATTTGGCTTCCTTGGTGTGGCTGCAAGCCTCTCCAATGGCAAAACTACCATTGCTGCTGAGCACATAAACACAAAAATCAGTATTGGAGCATCCAGTGTTGCACACTGTTTTCTGTTGGTCTGTGACAAAAAATTTTAAGGGTAATTTGAGAGGGAGTTTCTTACCAAGGATCCCTACAAATTTTTAGGTGTCAATCAGTCAAACAGATTTGTCAATTTCTCAAAATACTGGGTGAAATAAAGGATATTTAAACATAATTGGTCAAAAATGACCATTGAAAATGGAGTGACCCTCAATGTTTTGTTCCAGTAAGTTCACAATCACCTTTCAAGCACCACCTGCCTGAC
Organism: Sphaerolaimus hirsutus; assembly: GCA_964036195.1. Lineage (NCBI taxonomy): Eukaryota > Metazoa > Nematoda > Chromadorea > Monhysterida > Sphaerolaimidae > Sphaerolaimus > Sphaerolaimus hirsutus. The sequence goes on along the minus strand of OZ038453.1, from coordinate 3,874,780 downwards.
ACCCAGTTTTCTGCTTTTCATTACCAGACAGTATGTTTACTGGTTGCATGATAAGAATGGTCAAATGTTGCAGAGCAATATTAAAATTGTATAAAACAACAAAATTGATGGTAACAACCATATTAAAATACCTAAAGCACATATTCATTGGCATCAGTGAGGAATTATTGTGAGGAATTGTTTTTTAAACTTGGAACTTCAAACTTCAAACCAACAGTCACTTGGCATCCATCCAAAATGCCCAGAGCTGGCAATAAAATTAGCATAGCTTTGATTACACATGCAACAGAGGCCAAGATTGCCACGAGTGAAATGTTTACCAATAATTGTCTAACACCTGGGGGCAGTCCCAGACCCTGTAAAAGACCCTGTATGGTGTATAAGACCCTGGAAAGTTTAATGTGTATTCAAATGTTGTGTTTTGGACATATGATTTGGATACAAAAACATAAACTTGGATACCATACAATATGCTTTGAAAAAATATGACACTTAAGAGAGCCTTTTACATGACACATGACATTTTACGTGGTTCTTTACATAAGACCTGATACTTTATAAGGTCTTTACATGATACATGAAATTTTCCATGGTATTTTACACTTCACAGGGTATTTTACACGGTTTTGGACTGACACCTGAACACAGCACTTTGGTGGCTGCCATGGCGCACAGCAAGAGGGTGTTTAGGGCGCCACCTTGAGAGTGAGGTGTTTTTCAATGCGTAAGTATTTTACGTTTTCAATTTGCTGAACATTCAACTACTCTATTTCCGTGTAATTTTAAACAAACACCGTGTATTCATTTGAACTTGAACAAAAGTTTTCAAGTCATGTGAAAACTGATTGTTGTTACAATGTGCATCTCGTGTTTCATCAATTTCAATACACAGCACCATTTTGTCAAAATTGAATACGGTTTTCTTCTAAATTGAAATTACCTGAAATGGAAAAAATCATCAATGTGCATGCTAAAATCCATGTCAAAGTGTTCTCGCTGAACTGCCTGGCTAACCCACAAAAATTTTCTACCTCAATTGAACTGTTTCCATACATTTTCTTTTTGTCAATTTCAGGACCTGTAACAATATATACCCATGCTGTCGTGTTGTCGGGAGATTTTTTATATCAACTTGAAAGTTGAAACATACCTAGTTTACAATGAGATCGCGTGAACGGTTAAATATATGAATACCGTATTTCCTCGAATCATGCCCCCCTGTTAAATTAACCCCCTGTTTCGAATTAACCCCCCCCCCTCAAAATGGGCTCGGGAAATGATAAACCCCCCCTCGAAATACCCCCTCCGGAATGATGTACATCATGTATGCAATGTACATGATGTATTTATTACTAGATTACTAATTTGCATTGCAGCTACACTTATACGCTCATTTGTGTACAGATGTACATCTATAGCTCAATATACCTGACCGATTTTCTCATGTTTATTACCGTTTTTGTGTATGAAAAAGCGTATTCTTTACTATGAATTTCACAAAAATTTCTGACGAAATAATAAACCCCCCCTCAAAAAAGCCCCCCCTCTAATTAACCCTGTAAGTATGTTAGAAATGACAGAAATGTCAAATTTTGCTGGCGAAATAATAAGCCCCCATGGAGGTATTTCGAGGTAATTCGGTAGTTGAATATATTAACAGTTAGGTAAATATATTAATGGTTAAAATATATATATAGGTTAAATGGTTAAATTAATGGTTTTAAATATATGAATAGTTGACTTTAGGTGTTGTTGTCTTAATTTGAATTTCAAATTCATTTTATCCAATCAGATATGTACAATACTTTGACGTTGAAGCTACAGTATGCAACTCACATCGAAGCAGTGCCTATGCTAAAATAATTACCGTATTTCCTCGAATTACCCCCCGGGTTTTTTTCAGAGTGAAAATTTTGATAGAAAAACGTGAAAAATGCAACAATAACCACCATTTATAAGTTTTTACAGCCTTATATATGGATGTGGATGGTATAAACGATGTTCTAACGTAACACAGTAAGTGTTTTTGTAGGTGGAAATATGGCTAGCCAATCATGCGTAAAAACGTAACGACAATTTTGTGCAGACACTCCGACAACTCGAGGACGACCATGCGTGACCGAATGATGGCCCGCGGTGCACAGGGAAGTCACAGTGAACGTGCGGTTCGCTGTGCACTGCAAATCCGCCAACGAAGCCGCAGCCCCAGGACGGTACGCCCGAATGGACATTACTGCGGCCATGATTTTATTAAATATTTTTCTTTTCCGTTAATTACGTAATTATTTCCCGTGTGATGTTAATTTTTCATTTCATGTTTTATTAATTAAGCTAATTAGGTTACCCACATTTTTAAGTTAATTAAATGATTACTTTCGTTTTTTTTAAATGCATTTTCCGATATGTACTTTCGAATGCTATAATTTTTAGGTTTTTATCAAGTTTACATATTTGGTCAAAAGGGTGCAGTGTCTGGGAATGGGTTAGAAAAGCTTTAAAGTTTCTTGTTAAGCTAAAAGGTGTTGACTCTGTTAAACGCCTAGACACCCCGATAGATAACATTCAGAAATTTCCCCGACCAAGTGCATTTTTATTTAGGACTAGGTAATGGGTGGAAAAGTGGCAAACAGCAATTATTGTCGACATGCGACTGCAAGACACATGCAGAGCACAGTTTACAGTGAAGAGCACAGCGGTGCCAATTAATTATTCCCATCACCCAGCGTGATTGGTGAACTCATAAGTGCTAGTGTCTTTGCAGCGTGTGTTCAGGCCCAAAGTTCCAAACCTTACCCGGCAATGCAATAACCTTGAACAACCCCCACAACTGAGCATTCTTTCTGTGGCCTTGGTCGGGCGCGCTATAAAATATTTTTCACCAAAAGGGGCGCAGGTTGATAACACGTGTCACACCACCTGCTCTAGAATGTACCGTAACCTCTGAATAGAAACCCAGTTTATGACACTCACCTATGAAATAATTTGTATTTTAATTATGTCATTGTTAATTACAATTACTTCACATTTGGTTTAATTTACGTTTGCACCCTTTTCTTTAATTAGTTATTTTCCCGCATTTAATTAAATTACGTGTGCCTTGTACGCTACGTTAACAGTTTTCCAGTGATCATTGAATTCGCCTTATAATTCGCTCATTACGGTTAATTGTTGTGTCTCAGATTTGGTATTCATTTCTATTATGGTAGATTTTTGGTGATTATAAAACGCGCTGATTTTACATTTTTTCACCCACTAGAGGCTATACGACTCACTTGAGCTATTGTGAAATTGACTCTGATTATATTGCTAAATAAAGTTCCCGTGAATCCAACTTGGTCCCCCTGAAGCAATACTAACTGCTTGAATTTTAATTTGAATTTTATTAATTACAGCTTTTTTTTTATCCACGGCTTATTAACAAGTAATCGAAGTAAACCGCCGGCTGCAGTTATGAAAGGGATTGGTAAGTTGCTGTGTCCGTCCTCAGGAACTGTCAGGACCCCAAGGGGTACTGGCGCCGTTCCTGATTTGCGTGTAAAATCCCCGTACCATAAAAACAAACATTTATTTAATTACGCACGCAATTAAAAGCGCAAAGGGACCGGAATTTACAATTCTCCGCCGCTGCAAATTCGACGAGTGGCGTATTTTTGTGGTAAAAATGGAAACTAGTAAAATTAGTAAAAACGTAAAATATCTGACAACTGGATGTGTAGCAAGTGGTTTCCTAAGCAAGCCATTAAGTTTTCTGTCTGGGGCGCCTGATCAACGCCTCTACAAAAAACGGCTTCACGGATAACGAATCACCCCAAAGGGAATTGAGATCGAGGGGGCCAGCAAGCTTACAAGGGGACACCATAGAACAAGTTTGGCACGCTGCGTTGGAGAAGCAAAAACAAGCACGAAGGCGCGCGCGACAACAAAAGGCTGGGCAAGAAGTGGACGCACAACTTGCTGCAGCTGAGAGTCAAGCAGAAGACAGTGAGTCGAACGATTCGGTTAACCCTGAAACAGACGCGCCGGAAGCGCTAGAGGAGAGTGAAAGTCAATGCTGGTCTGGACAGACAGCTGAGGATACACCGGTAATCAGATTATCAACAGTTGAAGGCGCAGGGCCCGCGCCAGACAGTTTTAGTCAGTGGAAAACGCCAGCTGTACCGGCAGCGGCACGGCAGCTAACGTCCAGCGCAGAAGCTGAAGAAGCGCCTGGGACAAGTAGACAAGCTGCAGAAAAGGAAGCAGGAAAGACAGGTAAGTGGTCTAAGCTTCGAAGGACTTTGGGTTGGAGCACGGGCAGCTCATCCATATCGCCTGGAGTGCGATCAGGTTCTGAAGTTGGTTCAGACGGATACGTTGGTGACAGCGAGCCTCTAGGGCAGCCGTCGATCCAACGTGATTATCCATTGATTGCAGCTGAGCTTGGAGCTACTGCAGATCAATTTCCCGTGATTGAAAATACCGTAGCGGAACTATTGGAGACAGCGGCGCAGAGTGGAGACACTTCCCCGGCGCTGCAGTTAAGCCCACCGAAGAGCACTTCGACGCCGAGAGACGTGTCAGGCAACAGCAGTCGGAACTTATCGAGCGACCAGTCAAGATCGCAGAGCGCAACTGCAAAGGCTAGACGCCAGTTAATTAAGACCAAAACCTCAAGTAATCCCCCCGTGATAATTATTAGCAGCCCCACAAGCAGAATGACAAACAATGGAATGAACCAGACGGCGGCCCCGGCGTTGGAAGATAGATACGCAAATGTCACTAATGCAGACTTAATTTACCAAGCTACCATAATAGACCTGGACCCGGTGCAAGTAACGCCGTCCTGTGCGCAATGGACACCTAAAAAGGCATGTGAAGCTGCAAAGAAATGGGCAAACATGATGAGTCAGGCAAGACCGGTTGGTGCATTTTCACAGAATGGTGAAGCGGGGGACTTGCGCATGGTGGCACTGATTAAAACCGCTATGAATTTATGGGGAAGTGACCCAGTGGCCGAAGTACCTAGAGTGGAACACTATTTGAGGGAATTTGAAGCGCACCATAGTTTACATAGCGACGATGTAGCTGATCTGGCAACTGCGTACCAGCAGTATAATCAAGCCCTACAAAATCAGAATGCAACGCTGGGAGGAAATTCGCCGGCCAGTGGTCAGCAGCCAATAGTGCTGACCAATGGTCAAGCAGCGCCCTTGCAATCATCGACGGCACCAGCGGCGCCCCCGTCGGCAGCTGGAACAAATCAGGTGAGAACTGTTACGCAGCGGCGCGCTCAATCACGCTCGCCGGCGTCCTCAAGAAGCTCGTCAGCTGCATCTGAAGTGGCAAGGCCCACGGATCCGGGACAAAACTGGCAATTGGAACAAAGCAATGTGGCAGTCATTACAGCCCTAGCACAACAATGTGGATATTTTCGCGGCAAACCAAATGAGGGTTTCAGGGAGTGGAGAAGGAGCTGGGACACGGTATGTGACACGCTGCGCATAAAATTACAGGAGCGGAAGCCGCTGGTAAAATTGTTTTTGAAAGGCAGTGCCAGAGCCATTTTCAACACTCGATACAGAGAATTGCGCGACCTGAACTACAAGGACATGATGCAAGCACTGGAGAAGTTCTATGAAAATCCAAATGATAAGCACCATGCGCAGAGGGAGATTTTTGAGACGCGACAGGGCGCAGATGAGTCGGTACTGGAATGGGCGGTACGTTTGGAAAAATTAATAAAACGCGCCTATCCAGGCATGGGTCATGAAAAACGAGGTGACACATGCATGATAAAATTCCATGGAGGACTGAGGAATGAAATTCGGCGCAATGTACCCGTCACGGCTTCTATCACATGGAAAGAAATGGTTGACAACGCGCGTGCGCAGGAGAGTTTTTTGGAAGCAGAACAGAGCCAGAATAAGGGAGAAAAATCCAAACAGGATGTGGTTGCCAGCGCGACCGACAAGGTAATGGACAGGTTGATGGCTCTAAACATGCCCGCCATGGCTGGACTGCCGTCCCAGGCCGACAAGACGTTAGAGACAATGGAACAGAAAATGACTGAGAGTGTTGCTAAATTTGACTCGGTGCACCAAGAGATAGCGAAGAAATTAGCGCAACTGGGCGCGTTGGAAGGTAAACTTTTGGGATTGAATAGGGACCCCCCTAAATTGCCCCCACGCAAATTTGACAAAGGATGTTGGGAATGTGGCTCTGAAGAGCACATCAGATATGAGTGTCCCAAACTCACCCCAGAACAAAGGGAACAATACTTCAAAAGGAGCCGCGGCGGCGGAGCATCCAGAGGAAATGGACGCGGGCGCGGCGGAGGACAACGTGGTGGCTATCAGAGAAATGACCAAGCCCAAGCGATGCAGCCAGGTATGGTGCCTATGCAATATGCATATCCACAGTGGCAACCAGCTCAGTTGATGCCTGTGCAGCCAGCGCAGACGGTACAGAGGGCTGGTGATATGAACATGCAACCGCAGATGATGGCATATCAAACGCCGCCAGCCAACTGGATGGCTATGGGACCGGATGGGCGCATGCAACCAGTACAGGTAAGTAACCCCCACGTAGAGTCGCTGAACCCCACTCGAGTGACCAGTACGACTGGAATGACCATGCGGGTGCGCGAAGATGACCGCTGCATGATGATACGTCCCGTTAATAAATTAATCCCTGTGATGCAAGGTTTGGAATTAGAAGCAGAGGAACCCGACGAACTGGTTTCAGAGTCACCCGAAGAGCCGCAGCGCACTACGGGAATGCATGTGCTCGCGCAAGAGCGTGAATTCTGGATCAAACCATGGGCATACATGTGAACCGAGAAAGGTTACTTGTTTCGAACTACCTGGTTGGCCTTTTTACGCAGGATCGGAATGCATGACTTGAGAGAAACGGACTGTACGCTGTGGCCTAATTGCCCTGCAGACGACCACTCGGACACGCTGACTGAGGTGCCCTTGGACGTGCTCATGAACATCAGTCTGGACCCGTTTTTGTACGCCACGCCGGCCGCTCTGCCGCCGCATACTGGATCCAGCAACCAAATAGACAGGTATATGGGCTTCTTGTCTACTGAGGAAGGGGTGCGCCCCACGCCGCGCGCGTACTCAGAACCCCCCTACATGCCCCAGGTCGCACAGTCACTGTTTTTTGTATTGGCAGTTGGGTTAATTATAATGGGATTAGCTTTATTACCGGGCGCGGGCGCGACTACCATGCCCTCGTTTCCATTGCTATGCAGTGATCTGACGGATCACTACGATTTATACACGTACCCCCCCCCCCTACCAAATTGCACGGTAATTGTAGACACTACGGCGTCATTAGAACGGCCACGAAAATTGACACTGACAATCTACAAGCGAAATATGGTAGAATATCGTGCGGCAGCGCACAGGTGTGTGGCCTCTACCAGAACGGCAAGGACGTATCAGAACTTCTGGGGCGACGTCACGCTGGAAAAGTTTGATTCTAACCCCCGATCTGTGGGCGCCGCCGAGTGCGAAGGCATGATTAAATATCACAAATGCAATAATGGACCCATGACCCCTGTGAGTGATCTGGACAACGCATGGGACACTCAATATCCCACCAATGTTAGCTACTCAGGACATGGATTGTACTGTTGCAAATGGGTGAGTGAAACAACGCCACACTGTGGGCTGTTTCGCGGGGAAGTACGAATGAGATATGGAGCCAACACCATGCAAAGCACGCTGGGTGAGGTCAGCAAGTGCAATTATGAAATGGGTGCATGCACGCTAGAAGATGGCAGCCAATTAACATGGAAACCGAACCCGAAGGCAGAATGCCCATATGAAAAATGGCGTGAAATGCATGGACGCATTAGACAGGATATCTGGCTAGCCGATGATCATACGCTATCACTGTCTTTCAGAGCACATGAAGAGGTTGAATCATGCGGCATCAAATTATGGAAATCAGATCAGGATATCGTAGTGGCGCCATTTGAAAAGGCAGTGATTCGAAGCGTCAGACAAAAAAGAGCGCAAGGTCGACCCACGCTGGGGATAGTGAGCGCAGGCCAATTAGCAGCCAGCATGCAGGCGGTATACAAAACAGCAGAACAAACCATGTGTGCACAGGCCGTAGCCACCTGCAAGAATGTGCAACACTTCCAAGAATTTGTGCGCCTGGCTATGAGTGAACACGCAACTACGACAGCCCGCTGGTACATGAATGATAATGAAATAATTGCTAAACCTGCTCCGGACGGATTTTTGGTTCACAAATGTTTCGCGGTAAAAACATACGAGATAATGAAAGAGGAAAAGTCTCCAGAGTGTTATGAAACAGTACCTGTGCTAGTTAGTGTGCATGGGCAAAATGTGACGCTACACATGAATAGGTTAACCAACATTTTGCACTTTCAAGCGATCCCGGGAACATGCACCAATGCGTACAATCGTGTGGTGATGTTAAATGGACAGTGGTACAGATATCTGCCGGAGGTAGGCGGCCTGGAACACTTACCCATGTATAACACACACAGTTTCCCGCAGAAATGGCAACAGGAAAAGGTTAAGGATGTGCATCATCAGATTTTTGCCGCCACGACCATGTACAATTTGTCAGAATTATTGCCGACGACCACCCTAAATGACGTATGGCATGCATATTCAATTGTGCGGCAAATTACGCAGGGGCGGAGCCGAAGGTGGAATCACACATGCAAAGACATCGAACCTTGGCAAAATCGGTATTGGCGCTGGGATGGTGGGATTTTGACACCTGGCGCACCTGGCTACAAATATGGATTTACCTGATATGTGCACTAGTCACTATGCAATATTTACTAGCCGCGCTCATGGCTGCAGCGCCGGAAATGGCCGTGACTTTGGTGAACCGGGCAAAGGAAAAAATCAAAAAACGACCGAAGACAGAAGAAAAGTCCAATATCATCGTCGAACTGGCTGAGGACCGCCCTAGCGAACAGGTAAAGGTAAGAACGGTAATTAACCCGTGCGTGGGAATGCCAAGTGGCATGCCCGCACTCACGGGCGCGCGTCGTTTTCCCGCTATACAATACAGTATCAACAGAAAATGCGACCTGGAAGAAGAATCGGTATGCATGATCACTTTTTCGACGGAAGAAAGAGATAACATACATCAAGTGGCCAATCGACATGAAGAAATTGTGCATGTGTATTACAGCCCGTCCATTACCATAACCATCGATGGGAGAGAATATCGGAGATGTCTACTGGACACAGGCGCCATGCATTCATTATGCAATAGAGACGTGCTGATGCGACACAAGGAAAAGGCTACTAAGCATGATGAAGTTTCGCCTATTGGAGCCCTCAGGTGTGCAGCGGACTCGAAACTTTTGGTATTGGGACAGATGGAAGTACCGGTAACGATGGGAAACAACACTTTCAGGATTGTGTTTCAGGCAGTGAACGGATTAGCTGGTGAAATTCTAATTGGCGCAGATGTCTTGCGGCACATGGTAGTAGATCTACCTGCAAGGGAACTACGGATCCCTACGGCTAACGCGATAATTCCATTCGATAGCCCAGACCCAGAAGTGCAGCAGCGCAGAATTTACGCTATTGTGAATGAAAAAATAGAAATTCTGGCTAGACATGAAGCGCTAGTGACGGCGAAATTATCTGCCCCCATGGATGAAAAGTTATTTACGGTCATGGGATTGGATACGGTAGGCGAACGCTGTGGAGTTATGGCTGCTTCAGCGGCCTATGAAACCAGTGCCCCTGTGTTTCAGGTGAGATGTGCAAATGTACGAAATCAGCCAGTAGTGCTACAGGTAGGACAGCACATTGCAGTGGTCGAGCCAGTGGACTGCGTGCTGAAGGTGAAACCTGGAGACCCCCCCGCTGAATGGGTGAAGCAGTGTTATGACAGAGATGTGTGTCGGCAAGTTCAAGCGACTGAACCTCCCCCCAAAGTCGCCAAAGACAAATTAGGACCCCCACTGCAAGTTGCATGCCCAGACGGACACGTCATGGAATTTACAGTGCCAGAAACTTTAACAGACGAGCGCAGAGAGGAACTGAAAAAGGTGATTTTGCAGTATAAAGAAGCTTTTGCTCGACACAAGTATGACATTGGCTACAGCGAATTAGTGGACTACCGGTTACAATTAGTGGACAAAAAACCAATTGCCTGCAGAATGTACCGATTGAGCCTGGATGATCAGCAATACTTAGAAAATCATTTGAGATGCCTCATTGAGCACGACATCGTGGAACCCAGTACGAGCCCGTATTGTGCCCCCACGCTGGTGGTATCCAAACCGGATGGATCAAAGCGGATGGTAATTGATTACAGACGCCTGAACGCTGTTTTGCACGCTCCCCAATTCCCATTACCCCGCTTAGATGAAACAGTCGAATCTTTATGCAGCTGCAAGTATTTTTAGCAGTGCCGACATAAATCAAGCTTTCTATAACATTGCTTTGCATCCAGATGATCGACACATTACGTCATTTAGAAATGTTTTTGGACAATTTCAACTGAAACGTTTACCAATGGGATTAAAATGCTCACCTAGTTTAGCGCAGCGCTGTTTTGAATTAGCTATGGCTGGCTTAATACATCGAAATGTGCTATTATACATCGACAATTTACTGATTTATAGTGCAACCTGGGAAACACATTTATACGACATAGGGCAGGTGTTGGAAAGATTAATTAGAAATAATTTCAAAATTAGTCCGAAAAAGTGTTTTTTCGCACGCATCACAGCCGTACGTTTTCTGGGATTTATGATTGGCCGTGACGGCGTGTGCGTACCGGATGATAAACGGCACATAATTCAGGACTGGCCGGTACACACTACCGTAAAAGAGGTTAAGGGTTTTCTAGGAGCTATAGGTTTTTTCAGACGCATGATTCACAGATGCGCAGAATTAGCCGTACCTTTGTCAAATCTCACGCGTACGGGACCGAGGGAAAATTACAACAGCGATACCCCAGTGGATCTGACAGTGAAACCCAAGGCACTGGAAGCTTTTCATAAGCTCAAGGAAGCATTGTTAGGAAGCCCATGTTTGCAAGTTCCTGATCCCAAACGTATGTTTATAATTATCACGGATGCCTCTAAAATCGCCGTTGCAGGAGTGCTAGCACAACGAGCAGAGGATGAAAAAATATTACATGCATGTGCCTTTTACAGCCGGAAGTTAGGTGCAACCCAAAGCAAATGGCCAGCAATTTCACTGGAAGCATGTGCAATTTACGAAAGTATACGTAATTGGCACTGTTATCTGGCAGGACGGCCCTTTGAAGTCTGGACTGACGCCAAGAGCATTTCGTGGGTAAAGAACCCTAATTTAGAGACTACGCCGCACGCCATGCTACACAAATTTGCTTTAACAATTACGCCATATCAAATCACGTTCAAGCATTTGAGGGGAAAAAGCAATGAATTAGCAGATGCATTATCTAGAAGACAAGACGCGCCAGTGGTATTCGACGAGAAAAAGGACCTGGATGAGGCTTTTGAGCAGTTCGCACAAGTTACGTGCCGTGAAATCGCTATCCCGCACGACAAGCAGGTTACGGTAGCTGCGGCGAGCAGGGCAGCGTACCAGCCAATCAGCGAACGAAGCGGCGTAAACGAGGAGGCGGAGTTACTGCGACCAATCAGCGACCGGACGCGCGGGCGAAAAGAGGCGGAGTCACCCGGGCTGCGAGAGCGGCAGCGGAATGCGGAAGCGCCTGGAACTGGAACAATGGCTGGTGGTTCAGGAGCCGGAAAAGAAGTTGCTCCGGGTTTAACGAGTGTAACCAAGCGCAGTACAATCATGGCGCTACCTCCCATGACTTCGGTTGATAAGTTGAAGCGACTACAAGCAGAAGAACCGTACATAGCCACAACTATAGAAGTGTGCCGCGCAGATACTTTTTACAGTGCCGCGCCGTATTTTATTGATCAATACGGTTTATTACGTCGCCAAGCGGGAACGTCCCAGATACTAGGTATACAGTTATACGACCCAGTGTGTATCCCGTCGGAATTAGTTCCATTCGTGTTAGAATTAGCTCACAATCACCCCACGGCGGGCCACTTAGGAATAATAAAAACATTCGAAAGGTTACAAGAGTTCGCGTGGTTTCCAGGAATGCGGCCAGAAAGTGCGCGCTGGGTTGCTACTTGCCCTTCGTGCAACGCCAAGAAAGGTCTCAGAGCGGCAGTGCGAACTCAAATGGTGTGCTGCCAGGTAGCCAAAAGGCCAGGTGATGTGATAGCAGTAGACGCAATAGGACCTTTACTAACCACGAAACGCAGAAACCGACATGTGTTAGTATTTGTTGATCAGTGCACACGTTTTGGAATTGCTGTGCCCGTTCCCGACATAAAACAAGACACAGTATCATTTGCATTTTTGTTGCACATTTTGCCTATATTTAGTGTGCCGGCCATTATACTCAGTGATAACGCCCCTAGCTTTACTGAGGGCACGTTTGCCAAGCTTTTACAATATTTGAACGCGACCCAACACACGTCTTTTGCATACACCCCCAAGAGTAATGGAATGGTGGAACGTAGGAATGGTGTTCTGATGGAAAAGGTTTCCCACTACGTAAATCGTACACATGACGATTGGGACATACATTTAGGCGCCGCTGTACATGCGTACAATACATCAAAACACCCTTCTTTGCAAACCACCCCCTATGCGTTGCTATTTGGCAAGCCTGCTGCGTCCATGTGGGAGCGTATGATCGAGCCTCCCCCTGACACTGAGGCATTGCCCTCATTGCCGCATAAGCGCACTCTTATAAATGAATTAGGCGCGCGTCTGACCACAGCACGCGAAGCGGCGCACACCGCTTTAGCAAAGGCGCAGCAAAAGGAACAATTTTACGCCAATCGCCATGCGCGTCGATTGAATGTGCAACGCGGGCAAGCAGTACGCGTGTACACGCCGCGCATTACTCAGTTGACGGGCCCTAGTAAGAAATTCGCGCCTCGCTTTATCGGTCCGTATGAGTGCATTGATTATGCCCACCCATTAGTGACTTTATTCAACAATATTAATAAGAAAATATATGTAGTTCATGCAGATCGTTGCAAAGCAACCAGTGAATATTTAATTCCCCCTTCTTACAGTGAATTATACAGCGACGACTAGAATTAATTAATTGTGTGCTAATTAGCCGTTACGATAGCAGCCGTCACGCCACATCACCCAGCCCAAGGTAGAAAAAGCGTGATGTGTGTGTAAAAGTGTGTGTGTGTGCGTAGGAAGCTCGTGCACCCCTTTTGCCCACGGGCAACTGGACCGCACGAGTCTTTATTACTTTCCCCGTTCATTAAAAAACTTCGCAATTAATTATTTTATCACTTTGTCACATTTATAATGGCTTCGGCCTCTCGCAAACGCCCATTTGAAGGTGCAGACGCCCCGCCCATCAAATCCAAGGAGACAAATACACACGGTGCCTGCGGCGGTGGAACCATTCCCCCGCGACAACTTTACCGCGCGCAGCAGATGCAAAATGGACCGGAAATCTACCCCAGCAGAGGGAAATTTGAAGGTTGGGTAGATTGAGTGTATATTGACACGGGCGCCGACGGGCATGTTGAGTATCAGTGCCATGTGAGAATTTCTGAGCAAACGATGGCGATACTCAGCGAAAACGAGCAGTGGGTGAATGCGGATGAGGCGTATCCGTATTTTTACTACTCGAATAAGCGGGCCAAGGCTAGAGACAAACGGACCACCCAGCTGGTGGATTTGTGCGCGAGAATTCAGAAACAGCACCCCTCGATGTTTCTGCCCCTGGTGCGCCACGGAATGCGTTTTTCGGCGACCGCGATCGCACAAAAAATAGAAAACCCGAGGTACTGGGAGTTCACCGGCGTCGCGATATGGGGTAATCAGACAAAATGCCCCTTAAATGTTGCCGCCCCAGTGGTAGTGAGTATGCAGGGCACGCGGTGCGTCACTCAAGCGGCACGTACATTGACGCGCGGCGACACTTCCGGCTACCAGCCCTATACGAGCGACTGGAAAACGGCGCGGCTGCGAGCAGCCTTCACGCCGTCAAATTACAAGAATTTGGAACCGCTGGGCGCGGCGGAGCGGGGCGATGCCGGGCCGGAAAAGTTGGTCATTTTGCACAGAGAGTATGTGAGTGACAGCTGTGGAAAATTTGAGTGCTGGACAGTTGGGACTGGCCCATGTCGAATATCACGATCTGAACGATTTGGACGTGTTTGGCGACAAATTTTACGGCCATGCGTACAGGTTGCAGGTCGCCACGGCCGAGGACATCAGCACAACGGGCGTCCAGCCGGACACAGAGAACCGAGACAGTATGGACGTATTTCTCAGGTACAAATTGAGTATTTTAGCAGCGGCCCACTGCTACAACGAGTCATTTTTGCGGTTTCGGGCGAAACGCGCAACGGATGTGTGCGCACATGTGTTCTGGGAGCACACGCCGCAGGGCACTGCATGCAACATTATGGTGCGCCGCCCGGACCCAGAAGAATTACAAGCTGACACTTTTGAGGGACCAGAAGAGCAGCGCGTTCGTTTGCTGGAGCAGGTTAATACGCAGACACAGCTGCTGAACCAAGCGACGCCCATGTCAGTGTTGAGTTTGGTGCAGGCCCGACAAGACGAAGACAAACCAGCGGCGGGCAGCCCCAACTTATCAGTGAGAATTACCAGTGTGGAATCAGAGCCAACCACTACAATGTTGCGTGCAAAATTGGACATGGCGGCGTCGCAATCAGCACTGCCCCGTACCTTGGAGAGTGGAAGGTACATGGTGCGCGGCTCAAACGACTCACCCAATTATGACCGAACCATGCGGTCACTGCAGGCCGCCCTGAACAAAGCGCCGGTCGGCTGGGTGCCAAAAGTGGTTCAGGGGTCAAAAGTACTCACCCTGGAGGCGCAAATCCAATTAGCGGTGATATTGAATTTGCGTCTGCTGGATGATGAAACTGACTGGGCGCTAATTAGCCGCGAGGCTAATGAGCTGTACGAATCATTGTTCAGGGGAAAAAATGAACAAATGATTCAGGCCAAATTAGGTGAGTTTCTGCTGCAACAAGGACAGGTAGAAGTTCTAGAAGCTGTGATCACAGCCGTGCGAATGCGCAAACCCCTTTTGATCATGTGTGACTCGCCTTTCGGGTCCGGGAAGACGACCACACAAAATCAACTGGCGTATGTGTGTTCACGCGGCTATAATTACTATAACTCAAGACCCAGGGTGCGCGCGGGCTCCGACTTGCCATCAGACAAGCAGCCGAACGCCAAATACCATTCGACGCTCATCACGTGCACGCTCAACTCGGCAGCCGACGAAGGAGCGCGCAGGGCCCTGACCAACCTGAATAAATTAGGGCAACGGGATATTTTTGGGGCTTTGGAAGTTTTGTTGCAGGAACGCGCGAAATGGACCGATATGGCTGATACGCCATTTTCTGAAATGAAAAAACTGGAGGGTTTCGAAGAATTTTTGAAATTAAGAGAGGCATTTCCGGTGCGTGTTTTGAGCCCCATGTGGGAAAGTGATCCCTCTTATAGCACCACCCCTGCGACCCAATTACCAACCCTGCACACCCTAGCACAGCGAACCGGCCACAACATTGTCCGCCTCAGCCCCGAATGGACGGCAGCGCTGGAAAAGTACGACGGCGCCAAGAAGGACTACGAGCTGGTAGACGAGATTATTAACAACTGCACGGACGACGCCGTTATACGCGCGCAGCTGACCGAACAGGTGCCATTTCTCACTGCCGAAGATGGAGACGAACAGACATTCGATGACTTCGAGGCAGGCGTGGCGGGCGCCCGGGCTGGAGAGGCTAGTTTAGCTGACCAGGGATTTTGGGGTAAGGTGCTGCGTAGGGCGCTGTCTAAATATGTCAGGGCTATGGTCAGGCTGCACCGGGTGTTCTTGGAGGTGGTGCAGCCCGGTCAAATCCATGTCACTTTAGACTCCGCCCACGACGCCCGTATAAAAAGTGTGACGGTGTGTGCGGTAATTGTTGACGAAGCGTCTTTGGCATCTGACGCTGCAGTAATTAGCGTGGTTCAGGCGGCTCAGCTCCCAGTGAACGGCATGCTACTTCTATTTGGAGACAGTAAACAATTGACGCGTATGATTCGCGTGCAAGACTGGGTGGAGCCCGTCCTGAAACCCGACCCCACCCTCATTGATAGGCTAACACAATATCAACGATGTCCCGTGGTTCACTTGGAAACAGTGTTCCGCGGGCATCGCCAGCTCATTCAGGCTAACTCTGTGGCGGCGTACAATGGACTGCTACGCGCCTACAACGACACAGCAGTGCACGGCGCCACCATGTTGCCCTCGCCTGGCGACTTCGAGGACGGCGTCATGCTGTCATCGACATTGGTGCACCAGGGCTGCGAATCGAAAGAAGGCATGTCCATTATCAACAAAAAGGAACTACGCATCATCCTGCACCTGTACGACTACCTCGTGGCCACGGTGAAAGAAGATCCCACCCTACCCTGGGCAGATCTCACAGATCCCGCTAGTTTGCTAATTGTGTGCTTTTATGCGGCGCAGGCGCGCGCCCTAATCAGTCGACTAGTAGCCCATACAGAACACGACGCGGCCTACTGGGCCACCCGCGTAATTACCGCCGACAAAGCACAAGTGGTCATCATTTCCTGTGTGCGCGGCAGCCCGCCAACCGACTCCGCCCAGCTGGATGCCGATCCCAAGAAGGCGTACGGTAGAGTTGGATTTGTAGCAGAGTTGCCCCGGGGAAACGTAGCCACCTCCAGCGCCAAATGCGTGCGCATCGTGGTGGCCAATGCCGAGACCATGTTGTGGTCAACTTTTTTCCACCGGTTTCTGACGGTCGAGCACAAGGCCGACCGAATTTACTCTTATGAATCGGGCCAAATCTGGGGAAACGTGCTGGGATTTTGGCCACCGGAATGGCGCCCGCGGGCTGACTTGAAAGAACTAGTCGGACTGGATAGATACCCGGCCCTTGAAGAAGAACTGCAGGCGGAAGTTTTATCCAATATTGAAACCGCCTCCTCGGGCTCTGACTCCTCCGCGGACGCGCGGGAGGAAGTTGTGCCGGTGGTGGAGGAAGTAGTGCCCGTTGTTGAGCCAGTTTACCGCCCTAATGAAGAATATTCCCCCATTAGCAACGACATGGCGGCCATGGCACTGCAGAACGTAGCTGAGCCCCCCTCGCCGCCGCCCGAGCACCACGACGCGGTTGAGGCCATCCCACTGCCACCGGAGGAGGCTCCAGCGCAACAGGTAGAACACCACATGGAAAATGGTAATTGTGAAAATTGATACGAGACAATTTTTGGTCAAAACCAATTATAAAAGTTTTAAGGTGTAATAATTTATGCACAACTTTTGTCATCAGGAGAAACAGACAACTTTGTAACAAAAAAATCAGTAATTGAAAACATACTTGTTAATATTCCATTAAAATAATTAGAAAGTCTTGTTGACAATCAATTTTCACACGCACGGACTGCGACATGTCGGTCGAGCAGGTAATTTGAATGTTGATCCCAAACTGCCCGTCCAACAGTGGCACGATGCTGTGAAGTAACACAATTTAGTGCTCTACTTAATTAGTTTTTGAAAAATCAAAAAGAAAAACTTTTTCTCACATTGAACCCTGTGCGGGAACCAAAATTTCGAAGTTTCGGGCACAAAAGGCTGGCACGGCAGAAAGCTGATGCCATAATTCGAATGAAGACGAGCCATATTTGCACCCCCAGGGCATGTGACTGCCACGGCCATCCACCGAAAAATGCAGAGAAGGCATGATTTTTGAATAACCAAAAAACGGTGCAAAACACTTTTTTCTGAACATGTCGTTTTTAGCCCGGAGGTAAAAAATTAATGGCTGGTGGGATTGTAGGTGGAAATATGGCTAGCCAATCATGCGTAAAAACGTAACGACAATTTTGTGCAGACACTCCGACGACTCGAGGACGACCATGCGTGACCGAATGACGGCCCGCGGTGCACAGGGAAGTCACAGTGAACGTGCGGTTCGCTGTGCACTGCAAATCCGCCAACGAAGCCGCAGCCCCAGGACGGTACGCCCGAATGGACATTACTGCGGCCATGATTTTATTAAATATTTTTCTTTTCCGTTAATTACGTAATTATTTCTTGTGTGATGTTAATTTTTCATTTCATGTTTTATTAATTAAGCTAATTAGGTTACCCGCATTTTTAAGTTAATTAAATGATTACTTTCGTTTTTTTTTAATGCATTTTCCGATATGTACTTTCGAATGCTATAATTTTTAGGTTTTTTATCAAGTTTACATATTTGGTCAAAAGGGTGCAGTGTCTGGGAATGGGTTAGAAAAGCTTTAAAGTTTCTTGTTAAGCTAAAAGGTGTTGACTCTGTTAAACGCCTAGACACCCCAATAGATAACATTCAGAAATTTCCCCGACCAAGTGCATTTTTATTTAGGACTAGGTAATGGGTGGAAAAGTGGCAAACGGCAATTATTGTCGACATGCGACTGCAAGACACATGCAGAGCACAGTTTACAGTGAAGAGCACAGCGGTGCCAATTAATTATTCCCATCACCCAGGGTGATTGGTGAACTCATAAGTGCTAGTGTCTTTGCAGCGTGTGTTCAGGCCCAAAGTTCCAAACCTTACCCGGCAATGCAATAACCTTGAACAACCCCCGCAACTGAGCGTTCTTTCTGTGGCCTTGGTCGGGCGCGCTATAAAATATTTTTCACCAAAAGGGGCGCAGGTTGATAACACGTGTCACACCACCTGCTCTAGAATGTACCGTAACCTCTGAATAGAAACCCAGTTTATGACACTCACCTATGAAATAATTTGTATTTTAATTACGTCATTGTTAATTACAATTACTTCACGTTTGGTTTAATTTACGTTTGCACCCTTTTCTTTAATTAGTTATTTTCCCGCATTTAATTAAATTACGTGTGCCTTGTACGCTACGTTAACAGTTTTCCAGTGATCATTGAATTCGCCTTATAATTCGCTCATTACGGTTAATTGTTGTGTCTCAGATTTGGTATTCATTTCTATTATGGTAGATTTTTGGTGATTATAAAACGCGCTGATTTTACATTTTTTCACCCACTAGAGGCTATACGACTCACTTGAGCTATTGTGAAATTGACTCTGATTATATTGCTAAATAAAGTTCCCGTGAATCCAACTTGGTCCCCCTGAAGCAATACTAACTGCTTGAATTTTAATTTGAATTTTATTAATTACGGCTTTTTTTTTATCCACGGCTTATTAACAAGTAATCGAAGTAAACCGCCGGCTGCAGTTACGAAAGGGATTGGTAAGTTGCCGTGTCCGTCCTCAGGAACTGTCAGGACCCCAAGGGGTACTGGCGCCGTTCCTGATTTGCGTGTAAAATCCCCGTACCATAAAAACAAACATTTATTTAATTACGCACGCAATTAAAAGCGCAAAGGGACCGGAATTTACAATTCTCCGCCGCGGCAAATTTGACGAGTGGCGTATTTTTGTGGTAAAAACGGAAACTAGTAAAATTAGTAAAAACGTAAAATATCTGACATTTTCAATGTCTGTTATGCATTTCACGGACCACAAATCCATAGTGCCCATTTTGAGGGGGGTATTTCGAGGGGGGGGGGGTATTTCAAGGAAATACGGTAAATGCTAAAATGCAGTTTTACTGTCAAATAAATTACATCATAATGGATATTGGTGGTATATTCACTAAAGTTATGCAATATGTCACAGAGCAAATGAAGGGTGTGCTTCTATGTGTGCCCATCGACAATTTTGTCCCATTTTTGTTGGACCTTAATATATTAGAACCGTTAAAAAATGGCTAAAGCCAACAAAAAGTGGACACTGCAGCCAAATGTCATGGTATTGATATATTACTTTTCTGCATTCAAAAGCATACACATGTTTGGCTGCAGCGTCCACTTTTTATTAGCTTTAGCCATGTTTTATCGGATATACTTCTTTTGGGAGGCCACAGGCCCAAGAATTTATGTTATTGCAAATCAAGCAAATGCCAAATGTGGCACTGAGCAATACAATGAGTCAAGAAGAAGCCAAATACTAAGATTCAAAAGATTTTCAAGTTGAATGTCACAAATGTCTAGTTTGGATTAGTATAATTACTTGATTTTTATCTGAAATTGTAGCGGTGTTGTTCTATTGTAGGCTTATGTTCTATTTTTTCACCAATTTTTTCATTCATTTCTCATTTCAAAATAGCTTTTTTTCAATGAAGCTTGAACAATATTTTGATATCAGAGCATCAATGCAGATTAAACATAAACACCTATTTAAACGCTTTGCATTTTATCACCATCCATTTTTGATTCATTTTTGTTTTTTGGCACAGTCCCAACGTAATTTTACCCGCCGTTCTTCTATTGGAGGTGCCGTTCAATTGGAGGATGCCATTCTATTCTTTTTGGTGCAAAAATGTGCCAAAACCTGCCGTTCTATTTGAAGTATGCCATTTTATTAGAAGAAATACTGTACTAGTGCGCTGAGTCTATTTACCTACCGTATTTCCTCGAAATACCCCCCCCCCCCCCTCGAAATACCCCCCCCCCTCACAATGGGCACTATGAATTTGTGGTCCGTGAAATGCATAACAGACGTGTAAAACACTTACCGTGTTACGTTAGAACATCGCTTATACCATCTACATCCTTATATAAAGCTGTAAAAACTTATAAATGGTGGTCATTGTTGCATTTTTCACGTTTTTCTCTCAAAATTTTCACTCTGAAAAAATAAACCCTCCGGGGGTAATTCGAGGAGATACGGTAAGTGGTCAGTTTTGGGATGGTGGAAGCGTCAATCAGCGTTTGCGTCACCTCACCATTCAGTTCTTGAACGAGTTTTCAAATTGGAACCATGTAAACTGGCTTCTGTGGTTGGCTACAATGACGTGGCTTCACTTATTGCCAATTTCAATACTGCTTCCTGTAATGTAATATCCTGTTTTCATAGATACTTTATGTTTTGAAAAAGTTGGGCCACATTCCACGCTACATTTAACGCAGACCGGTGCACATATTATTTTGAAGATTCATTTCCTCAATAAATGTTTGCAATTTCTACAGATGTACACCATGCTCCTGTGTAGCAACTAGGGATGGCCAGAGTTTTTCAAAGATTTTTAAAACGTGTTGTTTTGAAAACACAATTGTTTTTTTTAAACTGCGGCCAAAATGTTTAGTACTTTTTCAGTAGGTAGATATTTTGCAATTTGTTCATGCAATTTCATATAAAATTTCCATTACTGGTGGTTTTTATTTTTATGGTATTTTTAGTCTTAAAAACTCATACCGTATTTCCTCGAAATACCCCCCCCCCTCGAAATACCCCCCCCCTCGTTTGACCCCCCCCCTCTCGAGACCACTATGAAACAATCACCCCCCCCCTCGAAATACCCCCCCCCCAGATTGAGTGTAAAGAGAACGTACATGACAAATACTGCAGTTTGTGTTCTGCGTAGTGCAGAACACACGTTAAAACAATGTCGTAATCACGTTAGAACAGTGTTTATACCGTCTACATACTAATATTAGTCTACATAACCTTATAAATGGCGGTTTTTGTTGTATTTTTTGACGTCTGCGTACGTTTCAGAAGACAATTTCGTACTGGGATTTGAAAATTTTTCTTGTGAAA
This sequence comes from Sphaerolaimus hirsutus, assembly GCA_964036195.1. Lineage (NCBI taxonomy): Eukaryota > Metazoa > Nematoda > Chromadorea > Monhysterida > Sphaerolaimidae > Sphaerolaimus > Sphaerolaimus hirsutus. The sequence goes on along the minus strand of OZ038453.1, from coordinate 3,853,113 downwards.
CAATAACCCCCCCCCCTCGAAATACCCCCCCCCCTCGTTTAACCCCCCCCCCCTCTCGGGACCACTATGAAACAATCACCCCCCGGGGGGTATTTCGAGGAAATACGGTATTTTTATTTTATGATAATAAGCATAACTTTACTCCGTTAAAAGTACCGAACTATTTTCAAAGTATACGGAAACGTAAAGTAGGTATATATTTTTTACTCACCCCCTGAGTACAGAAAAGTATTATTTTTTTACTTTTACTCATCAGTAAACATGAGTAAAATACTTTTCCCCCCAGAAAACGTAAAAGTGAGTATTTTTTTAGGGATTCGACCCAATTTTCACTCACAATAACTAATCTTCATACCTTTTTTCACCATTTTAAGCTTCAAATACACTAGGTAGTCCGCGTGTTATTTGCGTATCTTACGCTATTTTTGTAAAAAAACTGTTATTTAACTTGTTTCTCCCTTTTTCCCAACTATGCCTTGAAAAGCCTATAACAAAGCCTATCTGAAATACGTTTTCTGTAGACGAGTACTTTCAAAAAGTACGTAAAGCGAGTACAGCTACTTTTTTCAAAGTATATGTAAACGTATTTACTGTATTTCCTTGATATACCCCCCCCCCCCCCTCGAAATACCCCCCAAATATAGTGTATAGAGAACATAAATGACAAAAGCTACGGTTTGTGATCCAGGAAACGTACAACACACGTGAAAAACAATGACTGTGTTATGTTAGAACATGGTTTATACCGTCTACGTACATAAAGCCTATAGATCTTATAAATGGCGGTTTTTGTTTCATTTTTTGACGTCTGTGTACGTTACAGACAACAATTTAGTACTGGGATTTCAAAAAATTTCTGGCGAAATAAGAAACTCCCCCCTCGAAATACCCCCGTCGTTTAACCCCCCTCAAAAATGTCACTCTGAAAAAATAAACCCTCTGGGGGTATTTCGAGGAAATACGGATCTCAGTACTCGAGTATACGTACTTTTTGTGTAAATGTAAATACGTTTAAACAACTATGCATTACTCTTCACTTTTAACTTTAGAATGGGATGAATTACTATCTGATCGAAATTTTCAAGCATGTTTCTATCAACTGAGTTCACAAAGTATGGTTTATTTTTATTCAAATTCTACACAAATAATAGTTAAATGACAAGTAATTTGACAAATGACAGGTTAAGAGTGAACTAAAAATGAAAAGTAAAGTTTAGTGTAAAGTTTTCTATCACATTATGTTTTGTAATTTTCTATTGGTCTCTCAACTTTCTTTTTAGTTTTAATTTTTTTCTGTCCTCCTCAGTTTCAACATTCCTCTTAACTTTTAAATTTAAAATTGGATGGGTTACAAATGGCACCTGCACCATTTTACCATTCTGTCACAATGGGTAAAATTTTTTTTTTGTTTTCGGGGGGGGGGGGGGGGGGCTCAGCCCCCCCATTTGTGGGGCTGCAAAAACAAACACCACTGATAAAAAATCCTGGATATTAAGTAATATCCATCTACAAAACATTAGCATGTCACAATCACCAGTCAAAATCATTACAATCTACCCCAAACAGCATCCCTGGAACTCCAAGCTCTACAGCCCCTAATTCTGCCACATAAATCCAATTTATTGATTTGTTAAATTCATTTCATTGCCTGCTCTTGTTGTATCACACTGATTAATGCATCTCTGTTAACACATTCATGCAAGTGGCACCATTGACATTGTATTTTGAGTGGGGCCACACACATTTTGCTGGTTTAAATTTAATGAATTAATCTGGGCATCCTGAGGTAGATTTTTGCTTGTGTCATTTTGAGGGGTCACCTTCAATGTGACCTTTGAGGGCCATAGGGAGTACAGTGCCAGTGTGGCCCAGTGGTAGAGTTTTGCCCTATGGTGGGAGGGGGTTGTATCAGTTATTTGGATTTATCGTCTTTGTAAACTAGTTCCACATGAAGTTCGGCATCAATTTTCAATTTATTTTTCTGCCATATCTCCAGCTGTGGCGGTGTAGAAGTGTGCCAACATTCTTATACTATACAAAGTCCACTGGTGGGAATGCATGCTGCAGCAACTTACATTGTAGCGATTCGCTGTAGCCCCCAGGTGTTGAAAATATGGTTGTGTGGGTTACCCCCCTCAGATTTCATAATTTTACACTCCCACTGCTGGAGATATGACATCCATTACAAAATTGAAAATCAGCGCCAAATATGAAACAAGAAAATTAAAATGGAAACTGTAACCTTTCAATTTTTCTTTTTACTTCTGACTTATACTTTCAGTTTTAACTTTTTACTTCTCATGTCTGAAATGTTCTTTTTTTGCTTCTCCACTTGTCAAATTATCAACTTATCCACCAGTATTGAAGCATACCGCCAGAAAAATGTAAAAGTGTAGCTCAATCTTCAATTCATTATCACAACACAGCTAAAATCAAGCATCTATTTTCAACATAATTTTACACACTTCAGAGGTGCACTTCTTGCAGCCAACACGATTCCATGTACATTGTTATACAATGCCTGAACAGTCTGTTGGGCCAATCCTATTTGGGCTGCTGTCACTTTGTCTTCTGTTGTTATAAAAACGTGATTTTTATGATAAACTGAAGGTTTGTCAGATTATAATTACAACAATTTTTATGTGGTGTGTGTAACATGGACCAAACATGTGAAAGCAAAGCTGTTTATATTTAAGGTTGCTGCATTTTTTAAATGAAACTTATTTATAATGGTAACATCAGATGATTGGTGAGGCACTTCTCTTCGAAATCAGAAAAGCAATTCCATAAATTATGCTATTTCTCCACATCAAATTGTGTTATATTGTATAATGTATATATTAAACTCAAATTGAAATTTACTGGTGTTGTTTGCTTACCTCCAAATGTTTTCACAGTAAATATTGCTATGAATATGATTATCACCCAGGTCACAGCATAAGCCTGAAATTACAATGAGGTGAACAGTATGCAACATCTATTACACAGTTGTGTCAACTGAATTATACTTGTGCATTTTTTCAGCATGTGCATTCAGCAGCAACATTTTATTTGAATGTATTTGTCAACTAAATCAGTCAGTACACACAAAGAGGAATTGCACAGCTGTATTTGTATGATAATAGTGTTAAGCACAGTTTTTAAAGACTTCAGTGCAATGTGTGAACAGTGTATCATTTTGGAATTTGCAACATTGTTTGACAGTATTATGAATGTGACTTGCTGGAACTGTGTAAGCACAAACATTATATGAATTATTTATGATTTTTTACAAAATTTAAATTCCTTGTTCTGCAGGAAACTTTTTTCACCAGAATTGACAGGAAAACTGCATCCAAAATGTCTATGTTTCTCTTCAAAACAATCCTGTTTTCCAATGGTTGACTGAGAGCTCCAATAGTGACAACTTTACCACTTTTTGACAACACTGGCACATTTCCAAATTTCTTTTCATAATGTTTCATATTCAAGCGTCTTGTGTATGCGAAAAATATAAACATCAGTACAATGTTTGTCAACATTATTATTCTCAGAATAATTGCTAGTGGATTTCCTGAAAGTGCATTTTAGTGTTTGAAAATATTTTTTCTTCAAAACTGAAATACTGAAATTTTTTACCTATTGCCAGGATCCCAGTGCAATAAATTATTGCCATATCATTGGATGATGTATAAACTGCAAACATTGATATTGCGAACGCAAAATATGCAACCATCCATGAACCAATGTTGTAATACATGCTTGTCTGTGTAAAAACATCTAGTGCCATTTTGCCAAAATAATGTATTTTTTAGAGTGAAAGGTGAGTCACTTATATTTTTTTACTTGCAGAAATAATGAAATATGATCTTAAAGTGAGTAGTCATGTAAAAGCACTATGGTACTGGAAACTGGCAGTAGTGCCCAAAGTGAAAAGAACCATGACACTTAGTACCCTATGACCCATATATTTTTTCATGGGTCAATAAGTTATACATTGAAGATTTTACACAAATGTTGAAGGTGTCTGAAAACGACCTTTGTTATTTTGGTCTCAGATATCACTATCTGTGGTAGTTTTGGTGTTGCAGAGTACCTTTCAAGTGGCAAAACAAACATTGTTGCTGCAAAAAGATATGCGTAAACCAGCATTGGTGCATCCAGTGTGACACACTGTTTTCTGTTGGTCTGTAAATAGAGATTGAAGTTGCAGTTAAGATAAGTTGATCTTTTGATTACTTAATTTGGTGTCATTACACTTCTTTATTTGTGAAAAATTTAACTATTGAATAAAATACCAATGTAGCTATTCTGGGCTGTTGACAAAAAGTAACGTGGTAGCTAGCAGTAACTTCATGCACTGTTCAAGTTCCACTGCCACAATGCACATCCTAGGTCAAAATTGAAAGCTCCCAAACTTACAGTCACTTGGCATCCATCCAAAATATTCATGGCTGGCAATAGAACCAGTACTGCTTTGAGTACGCCTGCACTAGAGGACAAAATTGTTGCCACTGAGGCATTTGCCAGTAATTTTCTCACACCAGAGCAGAGCACCTTTGTTGTTGTCAGACCACACAGTAGAAAGCCATTGAGAGTGCCACCTGCATGCAAAAGTTCTGAAGAGTATTGAACTTTTTTCAAAGCATATGTAAATGGAAAATTCTTTTGAATTTATTGCTTGAAACAAGGAAAATAAGTAGATTTTTGCCCAATTGTTTTGCCCAGGAATAGGTTAAACTTCTTTTGACTAAGAACTGCAAAAAAATCATTTTAAAATTTTTTACTTAAGTATGGTATGTGTAAAAGTACTTTTGACTGAAAAAATCGCAATCAATGTTTACCTGTAACAGAAAGCAGCAACAATGTGCATGCGAATGTGCTTGTCAGAGCACTCTTACTAAACTCCCTTGCTGCTTCACAAAATAATGCTTCACTGTCAGCTGAACTGTTTGCATCCATTTGAATAGATTTAAATCCCAATAAAGTATCTTTTGAAGAAAATAGTCTTCCTACATTTTTTAACTGTGCAAATTCTTATTTTATTGTTTTCACAAGATAACTCAATTTTTTAATCATTCATTTGTTGATTCTGAACTAATAAGCTTATTGCTCATAAGACCATAATGGTTAAACCAAGGCACCATTATATGCACCATCCTTGACCATTTTTTCCACACAAATCACAATGCTAATGAATGTGCTGTGCAAATGCACTGGCTATCTATTGAATTCTTGTTTTTGAAAATAACCAATTAAGCAATACAAGATTGGGATGGGAAGGGATGTAATCCCAGAAAAGGCAGAATTACAATCAGTGATGGAAAAGCGCCACGGAAAAAGTGCGCCAAGCGCCAATGGAGCCATGGCGTGGCGCCCTTTGACGCCATCAAATGGCGCCAGCGCCATGGCACCATTCCATCACTAATTACAATCATAATTTTATTTGTGTGGATCGATGCACAAGCAAATAAATCCACCGTTTTACCTCGAAATACCCCCAGGGGGTTCATTATTTCGCCAGCAAAATTTGAGGGGGAGATAATTCGAGGGGGGGGTGTATTATTTCGCCAGAAATTTTTGGAAATTCCCCATACTCAGACGTAGAAAAATCAAACAATTACATAAATACCTATACGTATATGTGTTTATAGACATATATAACTTTATATACCTACACATAAACCCTTCCCTAATGTCACCCCATTCAAAAAAAATGAATTTTTGAATTTTTGGATTTTTCCTGAAAATAGTTTTTGGATTTTCGAATTTAATTTTCGCATCTTTTTTATTACTTTTCATTTTTTTTGCATCAATTTGTTGCATTTTCAAATTTTTGGTCTGACGTTTGAATACATCTTTATGTTTTACAGCCCTACTGCTGTTACCACATAAGTATTTGTTTTTGCTGCTACAAAAAATACATGGGCTATTTACACAGGTCCCGGCCGGGGACCGGGACCCGGCAAAAAATAATTTTTTTCAAAAATGAATAATTGGCGTGTATGGGATGTTTGCATGTTAATTAGGTGAATTATCACCAAATTAGCATGCACAATATTTTTGCGAGATTGTGACATGCGCTGATGCAAATTTTTTTTGGGGGGTGTATAGTTTTTTTTACGATTTGTCTGAATTTTGGCATGTGTACTCAGTAAACGAAGGAGTACACACATGCCACATTTGAGACAAATCGAAAAAAATTATACACCCCCCAAAAAAATTTTGCATGTCACCCACTATTTCAAAAGCATAAAACTGGACCGTGTGAAACTTTTTTTATGCTTTCAGTACCCGGGTAATTCGGCTGGGAAAGCGTAAAAAAGCGTATGGGTATTTTACGAAAGCGTAAGCGTAAGCGTAAGTATAAATACCCATTTACCCGGGTATTTCGGGTAAGCGTAAATACGCTTTCGCAACTCTGGTTTATGACAGAGATAGTTCCATTCTCTGTAAAGCAACGATTCCGATCAGTAGACAGTAGTGGCTATGGACATTGCAGTGAATTAAATATTTTATCTTTCATTTGTAATCATTGTAATCAGGGACGTATCCAGGATTTTTGAGCGGGGGGCTGCTTGTTTACGGAGGCCGCAGCCCCCCCCCCCGAAAATTTTAGCTACATAGTGGCTGAATGGCGCCATGGCGCTGGCGCCATTAGTAGGCGCCACGCCATGGCGCCATTGGCGTTGGCGCCAGTGCCATGCAATGCTGTAAATGTATGTAAATATACATACAAAACAGCGAACAGTTCAACATTGAGTGTATTTATAGCGATTTGCGGCCACATGGAGCAAATCTGATGACAATACCTGATGTCTGGTGAAGAATGCGCGCTTGCGCGCAAAATTTATGACGCTGACGTTGAAAAAGTCGCATTTTCCGGTCACTTTCTGGTCTCGCTTCGGGAAGGGGGGGGGGCTGCAGCCCCCCCCCCCCCCGCCCCCCTGGATACGGCCCTATATGCATCAAGCCAATAGAATGGATAACACAGATCTAAATGAATAGATAATATAAAAACTTTTTCAGAAATAGGAAGTAGGGGTATGTATCTATGAATGTTTCCATGGAAATATATGTCATAAAAGTATAAAGTAGTGTCCCTTGCCCCAATGTTAATGAAAATAACACATTTGTAAGAATATACCGTATTTCCTCGAAATACCCCCCCCTCAAAGTGGGCACTATGTATTTGTGGTCCGGGAAATGCATAACAGACGTTCAAAATACTTACTGTGTTATGTTTGAACATCGTTTATACCATCTACATTATTATAAAAGGCTGTAAAAACTTAGAAATGGTGGTTATTGTTGCATTTTTCACGTTTTTCTGTCAAAATTGTCACTCTGAAAAAATAAACCCCCGGGGGGTAATTCGAGGAAATACGGTATCCAAATCCTTCCTTATCTCACAAACATGATTAACCATTAATAACACATTGAATACCCACAGTATTCCTCCAATCATCAAAAGAAATCAAATATTTTCAAGCAGGCTATTAATTCTGCCACATTTGACCCAACTGGCTCATTCTAAAATTCATTTCATTAAAGTGCCCATGCAAATCTATCACACAAATGTCATTAGACACTGATGCATGTGGCACCACCGAGATAGATTTTTCATTCTGATCAGACACATTTAGCTGGTTTGGCGAATGTATCCAATTCTGATGATCTTGGGATTGGCTTTTGCTGGTGTCATTTTGGTGGGTCACTGTCAAAGTGACTTTTGGAGGCCACAGGGAATGCACTGCCAGTGTGGCCCAATGGTAAAGTTTTGACCTGCATGTATTGTGGCATTTATCACCAGATTTATTCTTTCAGTGATTGTGCAGTGTTTGGGTATGTTTGCACTGTTTGTGTGGATTGCTTAAGAAGTGTGTATGCAAATTTATTACAAAATGCAAAATAGAAATATACAGATTTAAATAAAAATAGTATACAAATGCTGTGAAAAAGGTGACAAGTAGCCATAAGCAGGTGCCCCCAGCCAGCTGAAGTTGTTTGGGCAGGTACTGGTCACTGGTACACCAAGTGAAAAAACTGGCAAATTTTAGTGGCAGAAAAACACTGTTATGGCACTTGTGCCACTCCATGCTACTCTGTACTAGTGATGTTAAAGGCACCGGGAAAAATGGCACCGCACCGCACCGGCACCTTTGCCAACGCATGAAAAGGGCACCTGGCACCCTGGGGCACCGGCCAGAAAATGGCACCGCACCGCACCGGCACCGGTGCCTTTTGTAAAAAATGGCACCGGCACCGAAAGGCACCGGCGGGTTGCCGGTGCTAGCACCGAAAGGCACCGCACCGGGCTGGAATTTCTGAAGGAAATATCGGGCAGTTTCTCAGTGGTCTCACCTTTGGAAGTGCATATTTCCATGAATTTTTAACCGATTTTGATGGTTGAGCACTTAAAATGATCAGAATGATGTGGCAATCACTTTCTTGAAGCAATTACAATGATTACTAATGAAAGATAAAATATTTAATTCACTACAATGTCCATAGCCACTATTGTCTACTGATCGGAGTCGTTGCTGTACAGAGAATGGAACTATCTCTGTCATAAACTGACAACAAATTTTGAACAAAAACGTAAGATAAATATAAAATATAAAAATGATTTAAAATTCAACAAAATTTTGGATTCACTCGTCAGATCACGTATCGGGTATAATGGATTTCACAGTAGGTATATTTATTTGATGGGAGGTTTACAAAATAGGCAAAAACGGTTGGGTAAATATATCGCTGTTTTTTGAAATATGAATAAGCACATAGTATTGACAAAATTGCACAGCACATGAAGCCTTGGCCGGTGCCTTTCCGGTGCCTTTTACTTTGGCCCTGGTGCTAGCACCTTTGGCACCGGCAAAAAAATGGCACCGCACCGCACCGGCACCGGTGCTATTCTGAAAAAAATGGAACCGGCACCGGCATGGCACCTCTGAAGATTGCAATGGCACCGCACCAGCACCGGTGCTGGTGCCCTTCGGTGCCCAGCACCGGGGCACCGGTGCCCCGGTGCCTTTACATCACTACTCTGTACAACCTGTATAAAAACAACAACAAAAATGTGTAATATTTTTAACATACTTCAAGCCAACACAATTACATGTACATTGTTAAACAATGCTTGAACATTTTGTTGGGCCAATCCTATTTGGGCTGCTGTCAATTTGTCATCTGTGTCATTTCCATAAAAAAATTATGATAATTTGAGGATGCTTATTCTAAGTGCCAAATTATCAGACATAGAATGTGAAGGTCCTTTGAAAAGAATGAAACAGTATTGATACTTGAGTAGATTTTTCTGATATTTCCCTTCTTGAAATCACATTCACACCACAGCAAAGGCAATATTCTGTGATAATAGAAAACACAACATTTTTGGTTCTCTGTTCTCAGTTGAGATATAATAGATTCCCCTGTAGCTACTGGCATATAAGTAAAAGTGTAACAATGTCAAAAACAACTTCCCACTATCTCATATCCCATTAATGCAGCATAAACTTACCTCCAAATGTGTTTACAGTGAATATTGTGATGAATAAAATAAGGATCCAACTTATTGCATACGCCTGGAAAAAAATCAAATTGCCTTAAAATGCTTTATAATGTCTATAGTATCAAAATTGAATCAAAATCCTAACCACTAGAGATTGGAAAAAAGCATCCAGAATATCAATATTTCTCTTCAAAACAATTCGATTTTCCAATGGTTGACTGCAGCCTTCGACTGTGACAACTTTTCCACTTTTTGACATCACTGCCACATTTCCAAATTTCCTTTCATAATGTTTCATATTCAAGCGTCTTGTGTATGCGAAAAATATAAACATCAGTACAATGTTTGTCAACATTATTATTCTCAGAATAATTGCTAGTGGATTTCCTGAAAGTGCATTTTAGTGTTTGAAAATATTTTTTCTTCAAAACGTGTAAATTCCGCCAAATGCTCAATATGTACCGTATTTACTCGAATAATCCCCCCGGGGAATTATTTTTTGTCAGACATTTTTGAGGGGGGAACTATTTGAGGGGGGGGGGGGAATTAATCAAGTGGGAGAATTATTATTTCCATACAATTTTCAAGCATGTATCTGTGACACTATGTAGACATTTTGTCCTGGTCCCCGTTGCTAGTGCACATTCCATTGCATTTTTGCACACCGGTAGTGCTGCATTTGCACTCGATGATTCAAACCAGACACAGCTATTTTGCTTGGTTAAACTTCATCTATTATTTTTAAAAGATATGTGCATTAACTTTCTCCATCATTTAGGGGGGGGGGGAATTTTTCAAGTGGGGGAATTATTTTTTCATCACTTGTCTAACAGGGTGGAACTATTCGAGGGGGGGAATTATTCAAGTGGGGGGAATTATTCTAGTAAATACGGTACTTTAAATTTGAATAGTATTACATTTATTTTTTCAACTACTGCACCAAAAAGAATTAATTAACAGCAGAAAGGTATACATACATGCTGTTAAATTGATCCCAAACTTTTTGAGTGAGAAATTTTTCAAGTGGGGGACTTCAAATAAATACAGTAAAGCTTTCAAATCCAAATGCATATCCAAAAGTCGCAAAACACCTTCCTCTGGCTTTTTCAGAGGGATATGGAACATAAATATAAAAATGTATTTACCTACTGCCAGGACACCTGTGCAATAAATGATAAAATCCCTATCATTTGGTGATGTGTAAACTATGAGCAGTGATATTGATAGAGTCACACATGTAGCCACCCAACAGCCAATGTTGTAATATATGCTAGTCTGTGAGGGATAGCTAGGTTTAATTATCAAATCTAAATGTATTTGATAAGATACAGAGAATTTAGAAAAATATGTTTACTCAAAACACCATCTTCTGGAAGTTTTGCTCAGGTAGTTTTGATTATTGGGAGTATTTCAAGCTAACTGAATGCAGCTTGGCTGAATTTGTCATGCCACTTCTCAAAACTTGTTTTAAATTGATGAAAAATTGCTCAAACAGAGGCAACACAACACTCTAACATAATTCATTTTGTGACCAAAGCTGGTAACCAGTCACAAGCTCAACACAAAATCACCATATCTCAGACCCAAACCTTATAAGGAATGAGTAATTTTAAACACACAATTATTTTGGCTAAGCATAAATCTGCTTTTCCAAATCTGGTACCTACCTTTGTGGCCTTTGTCTCAGACACAACAACATTTGGCTTCCTTGGTGTGGCTGCAAGCCTCTCCAAAGGTAAAACTACCATTGCTGCTGAGAACATGAACACACAAATCAGCATTGGAGCATCCAAAGTAGCACACTGTTTTCTGTTGGTCTGTGAAAAAATTGTGAGTTATTTGAGAGGAATTTTCTGGCCAAAAACACTGACAAATATTTATTTTGGTGTCACATTTATGCAATTCCTCAAAATTCTTGGGTGAAATCCAGGATATTGTTAAGGGCATCGCTGCCGCAGCATGTCACCCCCTAAACGTGAAGAGCCCAGCCGCCTCTGTAGTCTAGTGGTTAGGGCACTCGTGTTCTATACGAGAGGTGCGGGTTCGATTCCCGACTGAGGCAAGTGCAATTTTGCACTCTTTCTATATTCAAACAGTTCTTTATCAATTATGTCCATTAAAAAGGCAGTATGCCTAGATTAAATGATATTTTTTTGTAAAAATAAGGTCCCAATCAGCTTTCAAAATCCACCTTCCTGGACAACTACAAACTTCAAACTAACAGTCACTTGGCACCCATCCAAAACATCCAGGGCTGGCAATAAAATCAGCATAGCTTTGATTACACATGTGCCAGAGGCCAAAATTGCCACCAGTGAAATGTTGACCAATAATTGCCTGACACCTGAACACAGAACTTTGGTGGCTGCCATGGCGCACAGCAAAATTGTGTTCAGGGCGCCACCTGGAAAATTAGGTGGTCTTTTTCAATGCCTTAACATTTTGTGGTTTTCATTTGTAACTACTGTATGTCCTCGAGACACGCCAGCGCTTTTATTATTTTACCCACAAATTTTGAGGGGGTAATTCGAGGGGGGGGGCTTATTTGAGAGGGCGGTATTATTGCGCCAGAAATCATTAAAAAATTCTCATAGTAAAATTCAACTGAAGGAGGGGTCAATTCACGGGGGTAATTTAAGCAAACACATAAATATATTCATTTGAAATTGAAACTGATTTGCAGTGATTGGTCTGACTTAACCATAATCCTTTCAAGTCATGTGAAATTTGATTGTTGTTAGAATGTGAATCTGAAGTGTTTTACCAAGTTCACAGCACAATTTACAGTTTTCTTCTAAATTTTAATTGAAATTACCTGAGATGGAAAAAATCATCAATGTGCATGCTAAAATCCATGTCAAAGTACTCTTGTTGAACTGTCTTGCCAAACCACAAAACTTTTCATCCTCGATTGAACTGTTTCCCTGCATTTTCTAATTTTAGGTCCTATAAGAATTCTAATGCTGTTGCGTTGTTGGGAGATTTTTTTCCTATTAAATTAACTTGAAACGTAGTTTACAATGTGAGCGAGTCACTGATATTGATATGAATATTAAACTATAGGCATCGTTGTTTTATTTGAATTGCAAATTCATTTTAACCAATTAGATAGGTGCAATATATGGTAAGAAAGAATTGATTAAAAGTCCACTAAACATGGACAGCCACATTTAGCTAAACAATATTCAACTGCATATATTATTTGACTACTCAGCAGAAGTTGAGTATACTCCAGCGACATTACACCTTACAATGAAATCTACCATATCCCATCTGAATAAAAGAACAAACATAAAAAAAATTGTATCATATTTATCAAATTGCTTTGATAAATATGATACAATTTTTTTATGTTTGTTCTTTTGTTCAGATGGTATATGGTAGATTTCATTGTAAGGTGTAATGTCGCTTGAGTATACTTTGAAGTTTACATTGCATCAAGTATCAAACTCACATGCAGCAAATTATGCTAAAATGCAATTAAAGTTATACTGTTGAATAGATTACATAATAATATAGGTATATTGGTTGTACACTAAAACATGTCTTGGAGCAAATTAAGGGTGGTGTTTCTGATTTTACCTATCCACAATTTTGTTACATTTCAGTTGGTCCATTATTGCAGTCTTTATTTGAGTACGCCCTACACACACTAGTTTTCATTGAAATTTTAAAAACTTATACATCAGTTCTGAATGCAGCTTTATAGTACCGTATTACCTCGAATTATCCCCCCCCCTTGAATTAACTCCCCCCTCGTATTAACCACCCCTCAAAATTGGCTGGGCAAAAAATAAACCCCCCCTCGAAATACCCCCCCTCCGGAATGATGTACATCATGTATGCAATGTACATGATGTATTTATTACTACTTATTTGCATCGCAGCTACTCATAAACGCTCATTTGTGTACAGCTGTAAACTCGGCGGACATTATGGAAGTCAATGGTCTAAGGAATTTTTGTACGAGTGCGGTATAAACTAACAAAAGGGTCATATGTGAATTTGGCCCACGTTCAAGTCGCTCTACGTTTCAGACAAATGAGAATGAAAAACGCAGGTTCGCGTCACTGATTATCGCTGCGGAATGCAATAAATCGACCGGAAATGATCACAGATGGCAGCCCGTACACTAGTTGACACATTTGCGATCATTTCCAGTCGCTTAATTGTATTCCACAGGCATAATGAGTAACGCAAATGTAAATCCTGCGTCTTTCACCTCATTCGTATAATACGTAACCCGACGCGTGCCAAAGTAAAATACCGGATTTCTATCACATTCGTGCTTTTTAGGAATTCGTTAGCACTGTTTGATCGAGATATCTAGCTTTCCGACTGTGTATTGTTATATCCGTGCTTAATCCATTTATTTTTCACATTTGAAAGTTCAATCGGTTTAAATTCACTGTGAATTGAACGGAAACCGTCCGTTCGAATTCGAACTTGAGACATATCTTACTCGTACATAAAAGAAGGAAAGCTGATTCGTTTCATGTCTGCCGAGTTTACATCTATGGCCCCAATATAACCTATATTCTCACATTTATTACCGTTTTTGTGTAAGAAATAGTGTATTCTTTATTACAAATTCCACGAAATTTTCTGGCGAAATAATAATAAAAAAACCTCAAAAAAACTCCCCCTCGAATTAACCCCCACTCAAATTTTGCTGGCGAAATAATAAACCCCATGGGGGTATTTTGAGGTAATATGGTAAATAAAACGAACCACCACCAATGATGGGTGAGTTCTCAAAATAAAAATACTTTCTGTAATTTGTGTTTCCAGAAATGAATATCTGTGTTTTGATTTTTTTTCACGAAAAAAACTTGAGTTTCTGTGTTTTATTTCTGTGTTTTTAAAAAAAACTTGTGTTTTTTGGCAAAAACTCAAGTTTTTGTTATAAAAACTTTTGATAAAAACGCGAGTTGTTTTACAAAAAGTTGCATTTTACAGCATTCTACTGTTGAAACAGTGGTTTTCTTATCAAATACTGGTTTTGCATACGTTTTGTAGTGTATTGGAAAACTTTCATTAGTTCACTGGAGGTAGTTCAACTGCAAAATGGCAATGGTGAGGGCCCCTACAGCATCTAAACTGCTTGGCATCTGGGCTCTTATGGCATCAATTTCTCTCCGCTTCTCATCTAGACCCGCATGGCAACTATCTAGTGGTACATGCCAAGCGGACAGTGGCGTAAATGCCAAGTGGATGGATAGGGCCATATGCCAAGCGGGTGGGGAGATCGACATGCAATGCGGGTAGGCAGGGGGAATGTTTTTTTTACTCCACAAAGTATAGAAAATGTAAATACTTTTTTCCCAGGAAAATGTAAAAGCAAGTGCTTTCCCCTAGAAAACGTAAAAATTATTTAGTATTTTTTAGAAAATCGATATGATTTCTTCAAGATTTTCTTTATTTTAGCTACAAAAACCTGTGATTATAGCAACAAAGAATACATTTTCTCTGTACACGTGTACTTTTAAAATGTATGTATAAAATGCTCTGGGACTGGCATCAGATGATATACGACAAAAGCCATGTAAAAAACTGTAAAACGAATGAATGTAAGGTATACAAAAGTCCTACAAAAGTGCTGCATTCCCTTGTTCAAGTGGAATACACAGGTGTCAATGCGAATGGTACTGTCATGTCAACATAACTATTTATGGCACGAAAAATATAGAAATCAAAATCACGAAACTACTGAGGCATATGGTGGCGGCGGCGCTGATGGATTCGGACTTGATTTGGCTGAAAATAGGAGAAAGCTGTGTTGATCAGTTGGATATACCATAATTCCTCGAATATGTCCCCAGGCTGTGGTTATTTGGCTGTGGATTTGTTCAAGTTAACAGCATTTTTTATCAGAGTTTTTGGAAAAACATGTGATCAGGTTGGGTTTCTGACAATTGCATTCATGCAAGTGGGAATTCAAAAAATCAATGGAACTTAGTTCAATGGAACCAAAGTCAACAACAAAACAGAAAAACTATCAAACTGCAAAAATTATTCTAATCAGTGACATGTCATGTATGGAGGAATGATTCAAGCTCAAGGGGGTTATTGTTTCGTCACCTTGTCAACAGGGGAGGGGGGTGTAATTCAATGGGGGGTTGAGGGCATTAGTTGTTAAGTTATTTACGTTCACTCGATAAATACAGATACTCGAGTACTGCGTAAATACGTTTATGTTTGCTCCTGAAAAAAATACCAGTACTCACTTGCTCGCGTACTTTTTGAAAGTACGCAAGTACAGAAAACGTATTTCAAACAGGCTTGTTATAGGCTTTTTCAAGGCATAAAAAGGAGAGAAATGCAAAAATAGGGACAAAATATCCAAAATAGCATAAAAATAGACAAAATAAAATAGTGTATTCGAAAAGTTTGAAAATTAGAGATTTTAAGCGAAAATTGTAGCAAAATTCTCAAAAGTACCGTATTACCTCGAAATACCCCCAGGGGGTTTATTATTTCGCCAGCAAAATTTGAGGGGGGGGATAATTCGAGGGGGGGGGTTTATTCGAGGAGGGGTCTATTATTTCGCCAGAAATTTTCGGAAATTCCCCATACTCAGACGTAGAAAAATCAAACAAATACATAGATGTAGATGTCTTTAAAGGCATATATAACTGTATACAACTGTATATACACTTAAACCCTTCCCTAACATTACTCAATCATCAGTTTTAAGGTGTGTTCTGCATTGTACAGATCACAAACTGTTGTATTTGTCATGTACGTTAGCTTTACACTCAATTTTAGGGGGGGTATTTCGAGGGGGGGTTTATTATTTCCTCAGCCGAATTTTAGGGGGGGTATTTCGAGGGGGGGTTTAATTCGAGGTAATACGGTACCTACTTTTATGTTTTCCGGGGACATAAGTAATTTATTCACATTTACTCATGACCATGAGTAAAAGTAAAAAATAAATATTTTACGTTTTCTGTACACACCTGTGATTAAAAAAATAAATACTTAACATTTTTGTTTACTTTCAGAAAAGTTCGGTACTTTTCACAACTCTGGTTGAGGGGGACATATTCAAGAATTTAGGGTACTTTTCCGATTATTGTGCAACTGAATGTTCATATTACTTTTCTATATGATGATATCTAATCCCAATAGAAAACTTTTGTCACACATCGCAGCTTGCGCACTGCGCATCATGTGCAAAATCAACATCTTTTAAAGTGCAGTTAGCGTTCCAAAAAATGGGTGATTTTCAAAAAATATAATTAAATATATTCTCAGAAAATCTCTCAAAAAAAAAAATTTAATCTCTCTGAAAAAATGCTGAGAAAACATAAATAAATATAAATGAGAGATTTAATTATATTTTTTCTCATAAATAAAATATAATTAAATCTCTCTGGAAAAAAACTGGAGAAAATATAATTCAATAAGAGATTTTTTATATTTAATTATATTTTTTAATATTTTTGGAACGC
Organism: Sphaerolaimus hirsutus; assembly: GCA_964036195.1. NCBI lineage: Eukaryota > Metazoa > Nematoda > Chromadorea > Monhysterida > Sphaerolaimidae > Sphaerolaimus > Sphaerolaimus hirsutus. The sequence continues at coordinate 3,836,166 of OZ038453.1, read as the reverse complement.
TAAGTGCAGTGTCCATTCGTTCCAGAGTGAGTGGCTATACTAACGCCTACCAAAACAATGAGTCTTCAATATATTTTCCACCAATTAATGATTTATTGAATGACATAATGGACTTACGTTCATATCTCACTTCTTGTCTCTCTATAAACATTACTTGCTCAACTTCCTGATTTTCAACATCAGTTTCTGTTTCGTCATCACAACAGCACTCTTTTGCGCAATAGCAAAGCAAAACACCAGACATCAGAACTACCAATATTCTGAAAAGTGTTGATACTTTTGAATTTGCCTAGTTATCTAACTGGGTATTCAGAATTTTTAGACATTAGAAATATTTTGAAGTGGCCTAATATGCCATACAGTTGGACCGGTTTAAGTTTGACATTCAAAATGGCAAACTGCCAACAAACACTTGTGTACTGTATTTGCTTGAATAATTCCATTTGTTGGGAATACTTTTTTCGTCAATATTTTATTTCGGGGGGGTGGGGGGGGTTAGTATGTTCAGATTGGATAACACAACTTTATCATATATATGCTTTAAAGGGGGAATTATGTTGTCCTCACTCATCTAAAAGGGGGGGGGGTGTCTAATGTCAGAAATCTTCGGTTTCAGTGTGTGTTCCCGTTGTTGAATCTTTTTACATCAACATATCATCAAATCTTTTCACGTCGAGATGTCGTCGGATCTTTCTACGTCAGATAGCTGTAATTCAAAAATCTTTTTACATCAAAACATTTCACGTCAAACATTCCACGTCAACATTTCACGTTACATGCTGAGCTCTAATTCCAGCTTAAAAGTCACTTTAAATTTAGTCAGTTGATATACTGATCCAATTAACGATTGGCAATTGGCGATACTCCAATTAACGATGGGCGCGATTAAAAAGTGGCAGAAATTTGATGAACTTACATGATTACCCACTTGGCGGTGCTCCAACGGTGTTGGTAGCTGTAATTGCAACATTCAAGGCCACAGCAAAATTGAGAATCAATGCATCTGAAAATGTAAATCTGGTATGATTGTATCCACTAGAAATTCTTTGTGAAAAATGCTTCACAATAGAAAATATAAACCAACGAAAAGAAAAGTTTCTCCAGTTTAACTGGTTTCGTTTTCGGCCCTTTAAGTCTTGCTAGAATTTCATCTGGGTCCATATTTATCATACTCACAGAGTATTTTGGTAAACTTGAATTGTAGTATACATTTCCAAATTGGTCATCACCGGATACGTCATATGAGCATGTTGTCACCTGAGAAATACATACAAAGTGTGTACCATATTTCCTCGAATTACCTCCCTTGAATTAACCCCCCCCCCTCGAAAAACCCCCAGGTGTTTTCGGGCTGAGGAAAAAATAAACCCCCCTCGAAATACCCACGTCTGGAAAAATGTACATCATGTATGCACTGTACATTATGTATTTATTGACGCCAATTTTTATCGCAGATGCACATACACGCTCATGTATACAGTTGTACGTCTATATACATACCCGATATGTCCGAATATATCCTATATTCTCGCGTTTATTACCGGTTTTGGGTATGAAAACGCGTACTCTTTACTATGATATTCATGAAAATTTCTGACGAAATAATAAACCCCCCTCGAATAAGGCGCCCCCCCTCGAAATACCCCCCTCAAAATTTCCACTCTGAAAAAATAAAGGAAATATTTCGAGGAAATACGGTATTCAAAAATCTCAAAAAGTCACTCTTGGTGCCAGGGCTACCTGGACTTATGCACACAGCTGTAATATGCTGATTGGTCGGGCGCAGGCGCGCAGAAACATGTGTCCCCAATAACTCAGCCCCTCATAAAAAAAAGTGTGTGTCCACCACATGGAATACAGCGTGGTCGATTACCGGCGGCTTTTTGCTTTGTTGGTGGTGGGATTAGTGAGGCCGTTTTTCCATAGCCATTTTTCACCGTTTTTCACTTGACACATTTTCAAGTGATTTTCAGATATGAGTGAAGTGAAAAACGTTCACTAATGTCATTGCGCAGCGTTTTTCACTCATATCTGAAAATCACTTGAAAAAGTGTCAAGTGAAAAAACGGGCAAATGTGCCTAACAGGCAGATGTGCGTATCAGGCCTGCCCCGAAATGTTGATGTAGAATGTGTAAATTTTGATGTAAAATTAATAACTTATTATATAATAATTATTTTCTTTATTTTTTTAGGACATTACACACAATTACTAGAACTATCAAATTCTGAAATTTCAACGCTGTACCTATGTCTATTTTGATGTAATCAATTTTACGACGTCATCATTTCACGTCAAACGCCGCTGAGCTGTAATTCCGGCTTAATAGACACACTATAACCGCGGGGATAATAATGGGGGGGGGGGGTAACCCCACCCCAAATTGCCCAGTTATCTACATATAACAGCTACAATTGTTTTGGTTACTTTCCCTTGAACAGCCCCCCCCCCGAGAATTGCATAGCTATCTAGCTGTCTGGAGCGCTTTTGAGTTATTTTACCCTAATTTTCACATATGCTAATTTTCATACCTTTCATAGATTTTCATGTTTAAAATCACTAGGTCATGTGTTTGATTGCATATTTTCAGCATAAAATGTATAGTTTATGAGTGCCGGGCCAGTTCTACATGCATAATGGGTTTAGATGCGTAATGGCACTGGGCTCCCTCTTCCTCTTAGTAAACATTCACCAGTGTGGCAGTGTGCACCCCCACCAGCATAACTCAATAAAACCGCATTAAAATAAATTCCATTCAATCCCAGCCCCAAATACTTACCCCAGATGATCTGCCACCATAACTGTTGTAATAATATTGCCTCCCACTATAATAACCATAATAATATGGGCTGGAGAATAAGCCACCACCAGTGGGATGGGCTTTGACAAATCCTTTGCTACCACTTTTCACCAAATTCGCAGCCAGGAGTCCTTTGACAATGTTGTTGGAGCTGGTCCTTGAGCCAACACCTGGGGGCAGTCCCAAACCCTGTAAAATGCCCTGTAAAATGTCAAATGTCATGCAAATCGTCAAAAGTCATGGAAAATGCCCTGCAAAATGGCAACCGAGTTGCCATTTTGCAGGGCATTTTACATGACTTTTGGCACTTTACATGACATTTGACCTTTTACAGGGCATTTTACGGGGTCTGGGACTGGCACCTGAACCAACTGCAAACGTGTTCCTGTAAATAGTAAAATATAATGAATAATGTCACAAAGTCACATCTCTTGTAACCCCTTCAATAATCACCTATTTTCACCAGCTGGGGGCAGTCCCAAACTCTGTAAGGTGTGAAGTGAAGTGTCAAATGTCATGTAAAATGTCAATCATGACATGATGTTAGACATATGACATTTGACACCTTACTTTACACTTTACAGTTCTTGGGACTGCCACCAGGAGGTATTCTGTGAATGACATTTCCCTGGTTGAGCCATGCTCAAGAAATAACTTACAGTCAAAACCTTGAATGGTATCTAGGAAAATATGTAGTTCATATCATCATTGGACATTGCTTCCAGCAACAGTGGTGCTTAAAATGAACATAACTGTGAGTTCAAGAGAGTGATGGAACATTTGAAAATGTCTAAAATTCATGATGTGCAAAAGGATTAAAATTTTATGTGCAATGAAAATGCCATGAAAAAGTAAGACACACTAACAAAAAGGCTTTCAATGTGGGGCATGCATACTTTTAACATACCTCACAGAAATGAAATACTATTGTAATTTCTTTATACAAGGTTTTCCATATCACAACAAGCAAATTATTTCCCATAGGGTTGCCCATAGGGTTACGTAGGGTTGCACACGTTTTGACCCCACATAGCATCACACCCCACACATACATAGTTATTCAAGGGGGATGTAATTCAAGGGGTTGTCTTATTCAAGCATTGTGTCTTATTCATGTTTGAATACTTACTTCGTCATTTAACTGGATACTTTATGTACATATTTACATACTATACATGCATGCATAGAGTACATAATCTACATATGCACTCACTCACTCACTGCACTCATTCAATTAAAATCATATGCCTGAAAAAACTCAAAAAACATTTTCAGTTTTCAGTGTTTCAGTGTTTTCAGTGTTTCTGTGTTCACAGAAAAAATTCATTTGAGTTTCCATGTTTTTCAAAATTGTCCAGTTTCCGTGTTCCTGTGTTAAACAAAAACACAGAAACTCAATGAGTTTCTGCATTCAATACATATGTGTGTGTTCACCATGTTTCAAACAGCAGTCACCCCAAAACGTACCTTCCTACATAGGTAGTCCTCGGTTTACTTCTAGTACTAGTTGTCCATATACTTTTGCTGGCACTTTTGCTACTGCCTCCACCAAAGAAACCCTTGAATGATTTCCCCGATCCTGTGTGAGAAGATTTGCTGTCAAAAAGTTCTGGAAAATGTAGAACGTTGGTGTATATTGTTATCTGGTTGGAGCCACTATAAACTGAGAACAAATTGTGGAAAAAACAGTGGAATTAATGTTAAGTATGAGGGTTTTATCCACAATAGACTAAAAACTGTTGGGTATTGATATTGCCATTTTAAATATTACCTAATAAGCAAGCACTTGCTTTAGTCATAATCTAACAGCCAATAGAAACTTGGCTGGTGTTTTTCTTGGTGCACATTGGCCCTGGTGCCAGCATGTAAAGGCACCCTTTGAAAAGGGGCATGGCACCGCACTGGCAGATGTGCTACTCAAAAAGATTCAAAAATTCAAATAAAAAATAAAAAAATTGTATATATTTAGAAAAAAATTTGAAATTTCGAAAATTTGTTTTGGAAAAAACAAAACATTTTATACTTTTTTAGAGTATTTGCAATCCTTAGTTGCCAGCACAGGGACACTATTTGCCATTTACACCATAACTAACCACCTCCCCTGCCACCCCTGCTTCCCCTGCCACTGCTGCTACCCCAGCCACCCCTGCTGCCACCCCTACTGCCACCCCTGGCGCCACCCCTGCTGCCACCCCTGCCGCCACCCCCTCTGCCACCCCTCGAATCACTCTGTTGGATTTGCAACCCTAGTAGTAGGACTGTGATGATTGTTAGTGTGGGCACCAGAGTTGGTAAAATGTATTTACTTTTAATTGTAAAAATACTTATACTCGAGTCTCGAGTACTGTGTATATATGCGTACATTCCCTCTGGAAAAATCATATTTACTCAACTTGATGCATACTTTTTGAAAGTATTTAAGTACAGGAAAATGGGGTGTGTAACATAAAAATGAGTCAAACAAATTGACACTGCTGCGAAAATGGTCATAAAAGCAGAAATGGTCAACGCTGTGGCAATTTTACAATCTGACAACTCTCGCTTTTGCTTTTACTCACTTAGCATGTCTTCCTGACTACAAAATCCAAAGATACTTACTCACTTTTACGTTTTCCCTGAATAAAAATACTTTATTTTACAGTGACTCACCTCCTATGCAGTGTAGAATTGAAAAATGTTTACTTTACATTTTCTGTACTCAGGGGTGAGTAAAATAAAATACTTTATGTTTACGTTTACTTTGAAAAATTCAGTACTTTTAACAACTTTGGTGAGCACTTTCATCTCGACGACGTTCAATGTAGCGATTTTAGAATATGATGTTTAATTGATTTGTAGTCAGATTTCTGCGGCATATGCCATGTTTAGATGCGCTCAATTTAATTCATTATCCTTCATTCAGCTTGAAAATGCTTAAGTTTATCCTTTTTTTAATTTAGAAATAAATACTTAAGTAGGTTGCATAAAATAAGAGAAGTAAACGAAAATGAGAGCTGATCCCAGATTTGTTTCAGGGTCAATCGCTGTGCATTGAGAAATCAATATTTTCGAGTTTTCGCATGGGGCACGCATTTTATTTTTTGATATTTTGCGCAGTTGTAACAGATTTGGATACTCCGTGCAACTGTTGTTTTTTTCGTTAGAACATTTACTCTGTTTGCTATCGTAGTAAAATACCCGATTTGAATATTTCCAAAACCTGCCGTTCTATTGGAGGTATGCTGTTCTGTTACTAGAAAAAAATATTGTATTGTCATAAACTTGTTATTGTTCAATTTTTATACGTTTGAGTATGTGGAGTTTTAAAATTTATGGTGAAATAACAACCCCCTCCCTCTAATGAGTATTGAATAACCCCCTCACATTTGCAAGAAAAATGATGAATCCCCTGGTGCCACTCCCAAACCCTGTGAAAGACCCTGTAAAGTGTAAAACATCCTGTGAAATGTCATGTGTCATGTAAAAGACCCTGTGAAATGTCATGTGTCATGTAAAAGACCCTGTGAAATGTCATGTGTCATGTAAAAGACCCTGTGAAATGTCATGTGTCATGTAAAAGACCCTGTGAAATGTCATGTGTCATGTAAAAGACCCTGTGAAATGTCATGTGAATCTTGTATGAATGAGAGTAAATGACGCAGAATTTACGTCAACTTTACCAATAATGACCGTGCAATACGATCAAGTAACCGGAAATGGTCGCTAATGGGGCACACTAGTACAGACGTATTTATGTGTTGTGCGTGTACTAACGAGTCTATCCAAACGACTTTTTTGGCATTTTGCCAAGATTACATACGGGGACTCTTCCATACAAATCAACCTGCCAGATGAAGGCGGAATCATTGTTTTAATTTCTAATCATTTACCACCCCAAAATTTTGCCGTTCCCGATAGGTTGATAACCCCGATTCGGCATCGTGATCCGTCACAATATCCAAGTCAATTCTTGTCGAATATCATTCTGTTTTCTTTTTTCTTTTTTGTTGTTGCGTTTTTTCCATTTCGCATAACAATTTCAGGGTCTTTTACAGGATTTTTTAACTTTGCATGACATTTGACACTTTCCACGGTCTTTTACATGTTTTTTTACATGACACATGACATTTTACAGCGTCTTTTACGGGTTTTTTTTACAGGGTCTGGGAGTGTCCCCTGATATTTTTTTACCGTGTTTCCTCGAAATCCCCCCCCCCCCCCCGAAATACCCCCCCTCGAAATACCCCCCAAATTCAGTGTACACCTTACAACGAAATCTACCATATCACATCTGAATAAAAGAACAAACATAAAATTTTTTCATCATATCAAAGCAATTTGATAAATATGATGAAATTTTTGTTGTCAGGTGTAATGTTGCTGGAGTTTATATGGAATGAATTCTTGTAGATTAGGGTGGCTTTATGCCGCCATAGTTGTTAAAACGTATTTACGTTTACTCAAAAAGTATGTGTAAAGTGCCGGACAAAAATAATGGGACATTTTGGAAAAAAATTGAATCACTTTTCATTCCGCAACGAAAATAATATATGGCGGGCCACACACATCAAAATGTAGCCCGCACATTTCTCTACAGGAACCCCTGGGGGGACCCCTGTAGCTGCTTTGATGTGGCCGCAGGGGAGCCTCCCATACAAATTTTTTCATTTTTTGGTTGGCCAAAAAAATGGGATAAATAAATGTTGGTGAATAAAATGTGCCAATGTGTGAATTAAATGAAGAAGCAGCACACTGGTGTAACACATAGGGCAGCGCTAATAGGCAGGCTCACCCAAATGTGTTATCCAGCTGCGAGCCTCAGCCGAGCTCACCAGCGCTGGCAAGATGAAAGCAGAGGAACGTTCGTGATAAGTGCGAATGTGCTTTATGATTCCACCGTCGCCCATCGACACGCTCCAATGTTGTTTTTCAGTACTTCATTTCATCACCAAAGTGAATCATGAAACACCCAAAAATAAATACCCAAGTTGGGCAACCAAAAACTGAACTGTTTTAACACAAACACTAGCCACTTATAAAGAGATGGTTGAAACATAAAGTTTAGGGGTTCAGACATCACCCAAAATCCTACTTATAATAGAATATAAAGTGTACAGAATAGAATATGGTGTAACATTGAAGTGTAGAATAGAGCACAATGTAATGATATTACAACAGTCCCCCCAAGTTCACCCTACCAGGGGGAACTGACAAAACTTACCATCAACATCCTGTAAAAATAATAAAACAATGCCAAACAAAATACCAAAAATCAATCACAAGCTGTAAATATCACAATTTGGCACAATCACCCACACTTCAAATTCCTCTCACATTCCATTTGTTCTTCATCTGTCAATTGAATGCCATAATTAGTGTAATGACTGGAATTGGCGGGGTAGATGGTGGTAGGATGATGTCATGTATTTGGCATGGGCACTTGGCAGCGGGCTCTTTGCATGAGTTGAATCATTTGCATTTGTGTTAATCAGGTGGGACACTTTACGGAAATTCTGACTCCAAAATATGCGAGAGTGGTGTTTACTGCCTTGTTTTCTTGCATTCAACATGGCTGCGACCTTGTGGCTGGCGATTTCAGGTGTGGAGGGAATGTGCTTCTGGTTTGTTTTGTGCCCTGGTGGCTTGTATGGTGTGCATCTGGCTGCCACCACTGTGGGCACCTTCAGTCCCTCTCGCTGTTTCTGGGCTTGCAGCACATTTGTGTTGCCCTGTCTCAATTTTGTTCCCATTTCTTGTTTGTATTTCTTTGACAATCTTTCCAGTTCCTTGTGTGCTGTTCGCACTATTTGCAGTGGCCCCCAAATTGCTGTTTGGCCAATCAGCAATGGGTCTGCAGGTGGCAAAAATTCACACAATTTCACCACTGCTGGCAGCATATCTTTGTGCCGTACTCCATCTGGGGTAGTGTGCTCCACCAACATGTCATAAGTTCTGAGCCATTCCCCTTTGATGATGTTTCCCGATGTTCGGATGTCGCTGCCAGTGTACGGTCTGAATTTTGCGCGTTCTTGTGTTGGGTCAAGAGCTGATTTGGCCCACATTTCCTCCAATGTCAATTCTTCGATGAACAGGCCAATATGGCAACATGTGTCAATGTGCCCGGTGATCGGGACTCCTTGGAACACTATTGTAGCCATTGGGTCTGGTGAATTTGTGAGTGCCCCATGGCTTTCTTCACCATATTTTGTGCTGTTAATCGTGGGGATCCAGCTGTCAAGGTCACCCCATTCTTCATTTTCGCTTTCAGCCCCATATATTTCATACTCTGCCTCATACTCTGCTTGGGTGCACCGACTTGCTGAGCTGTCCGTCTGGAATGGAATATTCAGCTCCTTGCACTTTTTCTCCATGTTTTGCTTCGCATCTTTGTCAGTTTGCCTTCGTCTGGTCAAGTTGCGCTGCGCATTTTCTGCTCGGCTTGGTCGGAACTTTGGTGATTTGCCGTCTACATAGCATTCAGATGGGTCATGGGGCATTGGAGCTCCGTGCAGATAGTATGTGCACCATGGCCCTTTGTGTGTTTTCGGGTCAAAAGTGGCACATATTTTGGCCTGCTCACCATTTGTTGCTATGGTGCTTTGCACTTTTTGCTTTGTCTGTCTACTTTGATCGGCATTGTGGCATTCTGTCTGCCCATTCTCATTTCCACTGTACTGGTGGTGCTGCCTCTGATTCTGTTCTTCCTTGCACTGTGCGCAATTCCTTTCCACCTCTTTGCATGTAGCCTCCATCATTGTTACTGCCATGTCTAGTGTGCAACCATTTTCTGTCCAGCGTTGCCTCCACATGTACCAGCAGGACGATGGGACCAATTTGGGCACCTCAATGAATAATTTGTCCCCAATCATTTGTTCACGGTCCTTGTCTGAAAGCCTTTCAGTAATGTGATAGAATTTTGTGCAGAGGCGCGTGTACAGGGCTGTGACTGATTCCCCTGCAGTGGCTTTCAAATTATACCAGTCCACCACTGAGTATACTTGGTGGTCAAGACGGTAAATTCCAATCAATTTGTCCACCACATACAGAATGTCATGGCGCCTAGCGATTCTGATGCTCATGTATCTGTCTTGGGCATCATCTATCAGGCACTGTTGGAACACAATGTTCCAAAATAATTGCTGCTGGCTTTCTGGTACACCCATTGATTGTTGCATGACCATGTGGAGCCAGAATTTGAATGGGCCGGTTTTGCTTTTCTGGTCTCCGTCAAATTTTATTTGTTTGCTCGCTGCCGATGCAACATGGCCAACGCTCATCTGATCCTGGGGTATGGTTTGCATGCTCAAACGTGGCAGTCCATCATCTGGCAACAGTGCAAAGCATTCCATGTATGCAATCATGCGTTCCAAAATGGACCCTTGTGGCAATGTTGCCAATCGATCATCTGTTTCCCAAGTCCAAGGGTCACTTCTCAGCCCACTTTGTGAACTGGCCAATTGCGGGGTTACTGTGATTTGGCCAGTCATTTGTGGGATGCCTGGTGCAGGGCTTAGCACCTGCTTGGGCTGCTGTGTTGACGTGCTGGCTAGTTGATCAATTCGTGCATTCATTTGCTGCTGCTGTTGCATTAGTTGCTGCACCATAGTCATAAGTGCAGACATATCCATTGATCGCACATTTGCTTTCAGTTCCCGTCGTGGGGTGGGAACATATGCTGCATGTTGCACTGCCCCTGCACCAGGGCGAATTATGGGAGATGCATCTTTGTCCGCATCATCATCGGAATCCCCTTCTGGGTCTTCCATTGTGATGTGGTCATCCTTTGTGGTACTGAAGTATTTTTCTGCCAGCTTCAATACTTTTTTTGCAAGCACCTCTGTGCCATATTTCCACGGTGAGTTAAATTTTGGCCATTTGTCTTTTCGGTATTGGTTTATTGAGTTTCCCGCATTCAATAGTGACCACCTATCCGAGGCCAGGGTCCACTCGGTGATTTTTTGTGTGAGTTCGCACTCAGTGTACGTGACTTGTCAGACAATTTTTGGGGGGTCCGTCACCCCAGAGCCTCCAGGGGCAGTTGCTTCAGTGTCAGGCATTCTGTGCCTACTGGGCGCTAATTTTGGCGCACTGCACACGTCAAATTTACTCTGCGGCAGATAATTTTTGTGCTGCCTGTGCTGTCGTTTGCAGCCGGCCTTTTGCACATGGGTTCAGTTAATTTTATTTTATTATAAGTACGATCACCATGTAACACATAGGGCAGCGCTAATAGGCAGGCTCACCCAAATGTGTTATCCAGCTGCGAGCCTCAGCCGAGCTCACCAGCGCTGGCAAGATGAAAGCAGAGGAACGTTTGTGATAAGTGCGAATGTGCTTTATGATTCCACCGTCGCCCAGCAACACGCTCCAATGTTGTTTTTCAGTACTTCATTTCATCACCAAAGTGAATCATGAAACACCCAAAAATAAATACCCAAGTTGGGCAACCAAAAACTGAACTGTTTTAACACAAACACTAGCCACTTATAAAGAGATGGTTGAAACATAAAGTTTAGGGGTTCAGACATCACCCAAAATCCTACTTATAATAGAATATAAAGTGTACAGAATAGAATATGGTGTAACATTGAAGTGTAGAATAGAGCACAATGTAATGATATTACAACACTGGTTTGAACAACTCCTTCCACTTACACCATTTTTAACGATAAATTATGGTAAAAATAAGGTTGTTAAAACTGAGCAGAACATGAAGACAGTGCAAATTCTATGTTTTAAGCTTAAGATTCAATATTTTACCAAAAAGATTCAAAAATTATTTGAAAAAAATTCGAAAACTAGCCAAAAAAATTCGAAAATTGCCAAAAAAAAATTTGAAAATTCGAAATTCAAAAATTAAATTCGAAATTCAAAAATTATTTTGAAGAAAAATTCAAAAATTCGAAAATTCATTTCAGAAAAAAACACTTAAAAATTTAAATACTTTTTTTTCGACTGTTTGCCATCGTTACTCAGTAATCGGTTTCAACATGTGTTCTGCATCATACAGATCACAAACTACGGTATTTGTCATGTACGTTCTCTGTACATCCAATTTGGGGGGTATTTCGAGGGGGGGGGTCCATTATTTCCCCAGCAAAATTTTAGGGGGGGGGGGGGGATTTCGAGGGGGGGGGTTAATTCGAGGAAATACGGTAGATGGTATAAACCATGTTCTAACATAATACAGACATTCTTCCAGAGTTGCGAAAGTGTATTTACACTTACCCGAAATACCCGGGTAAATGGGTATTTATATTTACACTTACACTTTCATAAAATACCCATACACTTTTTTACACTTTCCTGAGCAAAATACCCGGGTACAGAAAGTGTATTTTTTTCTTTCAGATGGCCCTGTTTTATGCTTTTGAGAAAGCATAAAATAGGGTCATGTACAAAAAATAACTGCACAGTGCACACATGCAGTTATGCATTGAATGTGGAAAACATAGCAAATGTACAAACTGGCCTTTGATCTCCAACCTTTGATCAGTACTCATGGTATTCTACAGTTTCATCATACTTTTGTAAAAAGGACAAGATCAATGGAAATTCACCAGCTGGACACAAAGTCAACTTGCATTGACATTTGCTGAATGTCCAATCTTGCATTTAAGCAGTGTGTATCGCAGTGCTTAATCAGTAAATATCAACACTGAAAAAGTGCCATTATTAGTGAACTTCATACCACTACAGTATTTGCTACAGTCTGAAATGTTTCATAAAAGGCAGTAAAATGTGAAATGATGCATAAAAATGACAAATATATTGATCTAAAGGTGAAAACAGTGGTGTATTCTAATGCTCAACAGTGATAGCTCTTTCTAAAAAAATTTTACACTTACACTTTTTTTTACACTTTCCTAGGTATTTTTAAAATACCTTACACTTTTGGTATCCATACTCAAAATTTGGAAAGTGTATTTACACTTACACTTACACTTTCCAAAAATACCGGTATTTCTACAACTCTGCATTCTTCTAATGTGTGTTACTATTATGTTTTCTACGCTTTTTCGGGGGGATTGAATATTTTTCGTTTTCAGGGATTTTCTGAGACTATACTGAATTATATTTTCTGAAAACCGCCTACAGTATTTATTCTAATAGAAGGGCGCCGTTCTTTTTTTTCATCAACTTTTTTACCTGCAACTCTATTGGAGGTGCCGTTCAATTGGAGGCTGCCGTTCTTTTGTTTTTGTGAGCGCAAAAACTTGCCAAAACCTGCCGTTCTTTTGGAGGTGCCGTTCCATTGGAGGTATGCCGTTATATGTGAAGAAATACGATATTTTTTGTAACGCCAATCGGGAATCGTATGTCGCCTGGTGCTAACCGCCAAAGTTCAGAGCGCCGTGGCGATTTTGCCGCTTGGCGCCATTTTACTGTGGCGCTATTTTTCCTTGGCATTGACTGCCGATTTTCACGTCAGTAACAAAAACGCTAATCACTCAACCTAACCCTAAACAAATCACCCCAGTCTGACAAGTAGTGGTGAAAGGCACCGGTGCCCTGGTGCTGGGTACCGAAGTCGAACAGACCCGGTGCCGGTGCGGTGCCCTTGTTCGAGGGTGCAAGCCTTTCGGTGTTAGCACCAGCAGCTGGCCGGTGCCCCTCGGTGCCGGTGCTATTTTTTAAAAATGTCACCGGTGCCGGTGCTCTGCCACTTTTTTGACGGTGCCCAATGTGCCAGGTGCCCTTTTTGGGGACTGGTTGAGGTGCCGGTGCGGGTCCGTATTTCCCGGTACCTTTTCCATCACTACTCGCAAGATGTCTCAAAATGACCACTCTGCGATTTAAGCAAAGTGCTCGCAAATAAGGAGAAACGCCGTAAGAATCCGACGAGTGTAAATATGGTAGTAAACCATGCGTAAAAACGGACATATACAGGTATTTACTGCAGTATATCAGACTTGAAACATGAACAGTACGGGTTGAGTGTTGCATATACTGTATTTGTGTTTACCGTATATATGTTCCATATATCCTCGAAATACCTCCCCGGGGGTTGATTGTTTCATAGTGGGAATTTTGAATTAGCTCCCTGGCCATGTAGACACGGCTGAAATATAATTCATCCCGCTGGTCATGTAGCGGCGCTTCTGTGTTGACGTTTTGTCATTTGTCATTTGATAAAGTCCAGATATTACTCCTTACTCATCATAATTTCGCTTTTTTCAATGAGTATTTTTATATTATCAAATGACAAGTGACAAGTAAATGTTATGCATTGCCAGATCACAATCCGAACTGTTTGGCAATGTACATTTTATTTACACTCAATTTTTTATGGGGGGGGGGGGGTTATTAATTCATAGTGCCCATTTTGAGGGGGATCGGCCTACGAGCACCTGTTTATATCTCGGGAACCACTTGGTGAAAATCGATGCTATTTGAATATACCGTATTTCTTCTAATAGAAGGGCGTCCTTCTATTTTTTTCGTCAACTTTTTTACCTGCCCTTCTATTGGAGACGCCCTTCTATTGGAGACTGCCCTTCTATTTATTTCATAAATTTTTCTGCGAATCTTTTTTAAGTTCTGCCACAGTTATTCAAAGTTTTATGTCATAGACAGTTCATAGAATAATGATACATAGTGTTCATTCAAGATTTGATGTTAAAATAACACGAAAACCTTTACATTGAATTTACCTTTACATAAAAAGCTTTTAGATTTACATCAAAAGCCATTTGGATAAAAAGCCATTTGAATAAAAGCCTTTACAATGTAATGCTCACACTTCAGTTACCGTATTTCCTCGATATACCCCCCCCCCTCGAAATACCCATCCCGGAATAACGTTGACACAATTCTTGCAGTACAATTTTACTCTTTACTTTTTTACACAGCAAAAATGACTGGGAATGATCACAATACCATTCCCATTACCTATAAAAATTTTTTAATAGTATTTGTTAACATTATTTTTTGTTTGGCTAGCGGGGCTACCGTTTTCAGAACTTTTTCCTATTAGTATTTTTGCGTTGTTAATGATATTGTAGATTGGTGTGGGCTATAAATACCGCAATTCTTCCAATAGAAGAGCGATCTTCAATTTTTTTCATCAACTTTTTTACCTGCCCTTCTATGGGAGATGCCCTTCTATTGGAGGTTGCCCTTCTATTTTTTTCATCAACTATTCAGCCAATCTTTTCCAAGTTATGTCAAGGTTTTTCAAAGTGTTACATCACAGACAGTCGATTGATGAATGCACCCAGCAGGGCTATTTTGACATTGCCAGGGACTGGTCCCCGGCAATGTCAAAATAGCCCTGACCGGGGTCAAACATCCCCAGTGAGAACAATTTTTTTTCAGTAGACAACGAATTTTGGTCCCCAACTGGGGACGTTCATCCCCAGCAGGGGACACATTTTTAGTCCCCTGCCAGGGACCAAAATACTTTGTTTACTGAAAAAAATTACCTGGAAATGAGCTGGTTTCAGGACAATCGCATGCACTAATGTGTAGTACAATAATGGCGTTGCCCCCAATAACTCCTGTAGACAAATTAAAACAATTACAAGCAGAGGAACCAAACGTGTTGCGAAACGTAGACAATTTTGACGTCACAATTACGTTTGTGGTGTGTCTGCTAACATTTGTTCTTTATCGTGACTGTTGATATTTATTCGTTTTTGTTACTTTTTACTTCAATTTACAAATTGAAATCTACTCAACAGATTTATTGCATGATTTCATCATGTTGTTATGGATAGAAAAATGAAAGATTACATGGACACGTGATTTGTATGGAAGTTCGACAAAAAGAAATGCAAGGAAGTGCGGCAAAAAGAAATGCAAACTTTGTACTGGCTAATTTTCAATTTAAATCTAAAACTGTAAAAAAAGAAATCATTCTCCGTCTCGCTGTAACAAATACTAAGAAAAAAACAAAAACAAAACTATATTGCTGTTGACAAGAGTTACACTTTTGAGCAAAATTTAAAACTTGTTTACTTATTTCAGAATGCGAATTCGCAAACCCGCTGGTAAGTACATATCATTTTACGCATTTTACTTTTGCCCTCATGTGTCTTGTTTCCAGTAAACATAAACATGGTGAGTCGTATGCAACGTCACGGTAAACTAAGTGTTGCATTTGCGACGCTTGCAACGCTGGCGACGCGTGCGTCGCCTTTATGGGGCCGCCGATGACTAGGCTGGCGCGTATAAAGATTTTGTGCAATTGTCGTTCATTCCGGACCTCCCGTGTACTCGGCGTATAGCATTTAAATAACTAGAATTTGGGAAATCACAACAATCTACATGTAACTAAGGAAACTATCTATCAAATCCCACAACATCACCTCTCAAAAACAAAATAACTTTCATAAATTTCAATCAACTTTCAATCAACCACATCACCCCTCTGTTTTTTTTTTGTGTGGGTCTCAACGAGAGCTGGAACGGTTGCGCGTACTTTTGAAACTACGTTTGTACTGGCGCTTGCCAAGCCGAGAGTGAACTCCCCTGTTATTAGCCGGTTGATGACGACGGTGTTGGTTGTTATGGTGCCGATTGTAGTTGTGGTAGCTCAGCACAGCGGGTGTTGCACAACGGCTGTAGTGACGCTGTGGGTAGCGCTGGGCGGCCGGCACACGCTGGACAGCCGATGGCACCCTTTGGACATCACGCGCGATTGGCATGCGGGAAGAGCTCGTGCTTGGTTGATCAGCGTGCTGTATTTAAAGGTGTCGAAAAGCTGACTAGCAAAAAATTGCCACTGTGAGATCAATATGATTACTTGCTGATCAGCTCTACGTCTCAGTTCGACTGGGGTTACGGTCATGTGGCCATCAAAACGCATAAGCGGCCCGTGTTCTGGACGGCGATAGAATCGCGCGCCATCAACATCAACAGGGCCTTGCTGCGCATGTGACATATCGCGTAACTTGGAGTCGACAAACGTCAAATGTTAACATTGTAACTTTTACCCACATGAGGAAAAAACGTAGTCTCAGTTTGACTTGACATATTGTCCACACGTGCATCATTGTTTGTCAACTTCAATTTGCTAATTTCGATTGTTAGATCCCAGATAGTGACATTTTTGGCTTGCGATTCCCGTTCAGACGCTTCCAATGCGGCTCCTAAATGTCTGTTCTCAACTCGAAAACCGGTGACCGTTCGATGTCGGTCATCATGCTCAGTTTGCAATGAATCAAAACCGCGGCGCAATTGTTGGTACTTTTTGCCAAGGCTATCGAAGTCCTACAAGCGTAGCAATGGAGAGAGTTGACACTTGTTGGCACAGCAACGTAACGTAAATATCCACCCTAATGCAAATGACCTTTCGCATTTGGGACATGACCCGGTTGTCTGCCTCCAGTTTACGCTCCAAATCGCTAACTGATAATTGACTGGTTCCGGCGCCTTCTTGAGTTTCATCAGCATACTGTGGGGTGTGTCCGCCTTCGGTTTCCTGGTCGGGATTGGTGTCGGCAGTTTCCAGCGGTTCCTCGTAAGTAGGCGTCGCAGGTGGTTCCGGCGATGGAGTTTTTGGCAGAGAAGACATTTTGCTACGTCTGCGGCATCTGCCCGCCTCCGCGACGGCGCACAGCAACAACAGAAGTAGCACAACGTTTTTATCCATTGCAGCAACTCTATCGAAGTTTTTTGAGTTTTTTGATGGAATTGTATGCGCTACCGTTGTTCCCAGCTCATCAAATTTTCAACGGTATAAATGAGATAACAGAAAAACATGCGCGTAACCGACAAAACTAGTAGTAAAAACAAAAAACTCTAAATTCTAAAACATCTACTTTCCTGGAGATAAATGTACCACTTTCCAACAATATCTCCCTGGAACAGTTTCCAGGGTTTCACCATGTTGGAATGATAAGTTGGGGCCACATATATCAACAATTCGAAAGGGTCCCAGAAAACGTGGTACAGTTTTATCAGGCGAAAGTTGTCGCACCATTACCATATCGCCCACTTCCATGCTCCGGTTCGGTTTGCTGTCAAAGTACTTTTTATAGCGATCCCGATTCCGCTCGCTTTGATTCCGAGCGACCGTGCGAATCAAATCAGGATTATCTTGTTTGGCCGCCACGTAAAACAGGTTCCAATGCGGTAAGTGGCCAAAAATCACAAAAAATGGACAACAACTCAAATTCTTGTTCATTGACAAATTGTATTTTAAGGTAACCAACGGCAAAAGCTCCCTCCAGTCAGTTTTTGGGTGCTGTTGGCGGGCAAACATGTAAATATCTCTTAATCGCCCGTTTACGCGCTCAACCATCCCATTGGCTGCGGGGTTGTGTGCCAATACAGGTGTGTGTTTGACGCCAAAACTTTCACAAAGGGCGTGGAAATCGGAATTCAAAAATTCTGTGCCTTGGTCAGTGATTACTAATCTTGGCGCTCCATACACCAAAAATATATTTTTTAGAACAGCTTTCGCTACCGCGTTCCCACGAGCTGACGTCAAAGGGAAAGTCACTGCGTAACATGTGAAAGCATCTACAGCCACGAATACCTTGGCCTTACGATTGTTATATTCAAACTGCATTGTATCAAAATGCATCACATCAAAAGGTTGTGTTGGGGTTTCAGTGTTCCCCAATGGGTGTGGCCTGAGAGTGTGACGTTTGTTCTGCATGCATTCCAAACATTGTTGGCAAAAATCCAAAATCTGTGCGCGCATACCAGGCCATGCGAAGTATTGACATAATAGATCCAAAGTTTTTTCTTGACTACCATGACTGGCGTAAGTTCCCATGTGCGCGTGCTCCAGGCAAGCCTGTTGCCAATTTATGGGGGGCCAGATGGCGTATGAATCATCGCCACATGGAGTTTTATGATACAATACATCATCAATTATTAGTGCGTCAGGAAATTCATCTGGATTTTGTCTTAGTTTCTCAATTATCATTCCCAACTCAGGGTCGTTGTTTTGAGCTGTTTTCCAGTCAAATTCCACCTGCTGAGTAATTATTTTGGCTTTATGAGTGGGGCCTGTGAGGTGGAACCCTGGTGTGGTGTTGAGCACCATACCGCGGATCAACTCTGTGGGTACATGCAACTCATCTTGACCATATTCAGGTTCGTCGATAGGATTTCTCGAAAGGGCGTCAGCCATGCAATTGTATTGCGCCGATCGATGTATGAACTTCATGACGCGAGACTGCACGTATAAAGCCCAACGTTCAAGTTTACTGTGCGACGGGCTCTTTAAAATCTGTTGTATGCCGCTATTGTCTGTAATCACAATTAAACGCTGCCCCTCAACAAAATCGGCGAGTCGCCTGATTGCCCATGCAATGCAGAGACTTTCCAGCTCTGCAGCGGAAAAAGTCTTATGTGGATGAGTCAAACGCTTGGAAATAAATGAGATTGGGTGTAATTTTCCGTCAGTGCCGTATTGTGATAATACTGCGCCTAGCCCCACTTGACTTGCATCTGTTTCTAGGATAAATGGTCGTCCGTCACGCTGTGGATGTATCAATATTGGAGGCGAGCCAATACAATATTTGAGTGTGTTCCATGAATCCAACATGTCCTCTTCCATTCGAAGGGAGTTTGACCATGTTTTGGCACTTTGCCACGCAACACCGCATATAGTGGTGCCGCCACTCGACTAAAATTGGGAATGAAGTGTGAGTAGTATACACACTTTCCCAGAAATTTTCGCAAATCTTGTTTTGTATGCACTTTGGGCAAAGCTAACATGGCAGCGACGCGTGACGATGCTGGCGCGATGCCAGCAGCGGATATCTGGTGTCCCAGGTACTTCAACGTTGATGTGAAAAAGTTGCATTTTGCGGGCTGCATTTTCAGATTGGCCCACCTGAGGCGCGTAAAGAGTCGGCACAAATGTTGCAAATGCTCAGCGACCGTGTCGCTGCATGTGAGCACGTCATCAATGTATGCTCGTATCCATGCACGGCTCAGATCTTCATTAAGATCCATGAGAATCAGCTGCATGAGACGCATGAAAGTCGCACCTGCGTTGCAGGTACCGAACGGCATTCTTGTGTAGCGAAACTGTCCGAGGCTACACACAAAACTTGTTTTTTTGCATGAATCCTCATCAGCTAGCGGTATATTGTAGTATCCATGCCATTTGTCGATGGCACTAAATATTTTCCGCCCGGAAAACTCAGCCAAAATGTCACCAATCCGTGGCAGTGGATAAGAGTCAATTTTTGTTATTAAATTTACCATTTTAAAATCCACGCAAAAACGGAAATTGTCTGTCCCCTTGGGCGCAATGGTTATTGGTGATGCCCATGGCCCATTAGAGTGTTCTATTATTCCCTCTTGCAACATGCTTTTCACAGTTTTGTGGATGAAATCGTGCTTGTGAGGTGCCTCATAACGTGGAGCTTGTTTTATAGGTGGATGTTTTGGGTCTGTATCTATGCGATGTGCAATCAATGGCGTTTTGCCAACGTCGTACTCACTGCAAGCAAAAATGTCGTGGTATTCAAAAAGTAATTTTTGAAATGAGTGTAATTCCTCCAAGGATAAAGTGATTCTGTTGTCATGTGACTAATGTTCCCATATATACTCATATTGTTGCTGTTGCGTTAATTTAGCAGAAGGTGCTTGAACGTTTTCCGCTACATCAGGAGGCTTTGGTAAGTGAATGGCTGGTGTCGCAATTGCGTTTCTAATGTCGCCGCGCATTCCAATGGCTGTTTGAAAAGTATCGTTTTTGAAAATCGCTGAGAATTTTGGTCCAGGAAAGTATATTGACGAATTATCAATGACACAGCATTGAGTGATCGCTGTGTCTTTGCTCAATTCGATTGGGATGTCAGAGTTGTTGAAAAGTGTCAAAAAGGCACGAGGTGTTGTCACGCGCACAGTGGTATTATACATATTAATTCCATTTGTGTCAGGTAAAGTAGTGTTGTCAAAAATGAATGTGCACTGAGCCCATTGTGCGTTTGACATCTCCTTGGGTTTTCTTGGCAATTGAACAGGTAGTTGAGCTTGACTTCTAGCTGGTATGAAGAGTCGTTTTTTCAATCTGATTATTTTTTTCATTTTGTCTAAAAATGTGGTCTCTAAATTTTCAAATTGTTCCCTTTCAGCTGGGATTTCTATTGGCGGGAATTTTGTGTCTTTTTCCAAAGCCAGGGGTATCACCCATGATAGTTTCAGATACGGCATAATGTCTGTACCTATTAGTATCTCTGGCATGGCTGCGGGTAGCATATTCACCAAAACTACCGCTATCAAATCCCACACCTTCAATCAGAAATAGTCGCCAGTTTACCAAGGTTGCAAATTTTTTTGTGAAAACGTCGCTTTTTGTCGCATTTTGCGTCGCAAACGTCGCAAAATCGTCGCTTTTGCTTGAGTTTGACGCCAACCCCCACCGATTTCAAAGTAACTTCATTTGGGTCATGGGAATGTTGTGAAAATGATTTTTGGATGTAGTTGTAGAGAAAAAAATTGCGCTTCTTCTGAGGTACCTGGCTTCTCATAAAAGTTATCTAAAAAAAAGTTATGATTTTTTTTTAAAAAGGGACAAATTGCGCGACAAAATGGTGACGGTCTGGCAACGGTCTGGCGACTGTAGAAAAATGACTAAATTCACAGTGATGGGAAACTGTGCAGTGAGGTGGAAATGTTTACAGTTACAAAAGTAAATGAAAAATGCCTTGCAGAGGGTGGAACGAAGTACTGGTGCTACAAGGGCTTCTCGTCGATTATACTGTTCATCAGCGCCAGCGCGGATTTGAAAATTCAGTACGTGGACATCGGTATGCCGGGGTCACAAGCAGATGGTGCTGTGCTGATCACGTCTGATTTCGGGCAGGATTTGATGTGAGTTTACATCCTTTTTGACATGTTCCAATGAGGTGCTATACATTTACACATGATAAAAGTGATACATTTACACAGACATGGCAGAATGCTTATGGCGCCACCGTGCTTGCTGCCCGGTGCAGATGCCAGCAAACCTGCAAATACCATTCCGAGTTATTTTGTGGGTGATCAAGCGTTCGCGTTGCGCAAGTGGTGTATGGTGCCATATGCCCTGCATGCAGATGACAGCCAGCAACACTTCAACTATCGGTGTGCTTGAATATTCTGAAAGAAGCGTTGTTTGGTTAAACTGAAATCTAAATTTGACTGCAACTACTGCAGCTTATCCCAAGCTAGGCGCACTGTCGAATGCGTCTTTGGTATTTTGGCCGGCAGATGGCGCATACTGCTGACCTGTATTGCGATGGAACCGCCACACGTACAAAGACTGGTTATGGCCTGTTGCCACCTGCACAATTGGCTGCGTGATATCCGCGGGGAAAGTGCTGCCAACCAATTTTATGAAAATGGCGATGAAAAACCACAAGACAACCCAAACAACACTGTTGAGCGAAATGTAAGTTTACCTTGCATATTCACTGTTACAATTCAACATCACATAAATTCATTTCCATACACAGCTGCAGTGGCGACAAGTGTACGATAACATGGATACAATCGATGACGTGCCAATGCGAAGGGACGTTGACAAAAGAGATGCGCGCCCCATCAGGGATGCAATCAAGCAGTGGATGATGACGGTCACCGGTCGTGTTGCGTGGGTGAATCCCGCGGACTGCTGAATTTGCAACTACGTTGAATATAAAAATCAAACTGAAAAATTTCCGTTGCAGTGGCAGTTAGCATTAAAGTGGCAGTGGAATGGTAAACTGATGTAACAAATACAAAAAATTTATTTTCATGCTATCTGCTACAGCTACACTTAATTTTTCGATTGCAACCGGTTATAATGGTTGTTCTGTAGTACACTGTCGTTGAATGGACAATTTTCATTCACTATTCAATTTTTGGCTGATTTTTTCTTTTTTAATTGTGATTAAATCATAATTCACCAAGTCTTTCGTTTCACGCCGCGAAAAATTGTGTGATGTGTGCATCTCATGTTCCTCTTTCATGTGTGATTTTTTTTTCCGCATTCGGGCTTTCCGTTCACGTGCTAGTGATTTATTTGTGTTTAATTGAAATAAAATCATAAAAAATCGAAAGTTTATATTTCATGTCTGCCGTGTACACCAATCGATAGCGCAATGAAAACTGATAATTTAGAACGTTTCAATAAGCAAAAAAATGTATACTCGGCGTACGTGATACTCTGCCCTCGCACTGATTTATGTCTCGTGTTGGAAGCGTGCCAATGATTATTAAATCATGCGATTTCCGTAAAAATATGAAAAAAATTCATCGATGTGAATATGTTAATGAATAACATTATAACAACAATCAATTTTGTCATCTTTTTATGAAACTCGGACGCGTTAACCATCGTTGGCACACTTCCAGCGGGAACCACGCGTGCAGGGTGTAAAGTAACCGGAGTATAACAGGTGATTTTATAAAAATTTATATACACAAAAAACTGATAAATTCAATAAAAAATCCAATGTTGCACTTAAAAATATTTTAAAAATTTTGACAACATCTACACAACGTACTGTACACGATGACGCAAAAAAATTGCATGACAATGCTCCGTTCTTCCACAATTAAAAAAATTAGAAATTAACATTTACAGCGTAAATTCACATCACAGGCAAACTTGAAAAAAATAAAGATGGCGGCCTAAACTCCGCCCACTTTTACTATGCATGAATTTAGCCGGTAAACTAAAAAATTGAGTTTACCACCACTAAACTGAAAACGCCAGTAAACTAGTGTGCGTGCGGCCGATAAAAACTTAAGTTTTTTTGGTAAAAACTCGAGTTGATTTAGAAAAAGTTGCATTTTACTGTTGAAAGTGGTTTTCTTATCAAATATTGGTTTTGCATATGTTTTGTCATGTAAAAGGAACATTTTCATTAGTTCACTGGAGGTAGTTCCAAATGGGTGACCAATACCTTTGACAGCTTGGGAGGTGAGGAGCTCTCAGCTTAATTATGTGAGCTAGCAGACCCTGGTGGACACTCCTTAACACTTCGATCACAGTCCCTAATATTGTCGAAACCACCAGGAGATGCGGACACCATTTTTTTGGATACTTTTTTCATCATTAAACTTGGATACTATATACACTATACATACATGCATACCTAATGTATGCACATACACATTGTTCAGTTCAAATCTTGTGCCTTCAATTGCTTGGATAAAAAAAACTCAAAAAAAACATTTCCGTATTTTCTGTGTTTCCGTGTTTCTGTGTTCTCCAAAAAAGAACTCATTTGAGTTTCCGTGTTTTTCAAAATTGTTGAGTTTCCGTGTTTCTGTGTTAAACAAAAACACGGAAACTCAATGAGTTTCCGTATTTAATATGTGTGTTTTTGCCATCGTTGCTCTGAAGACGTAAATACTAGTGATGTAAAAGCGCCACGGCGCTGGCGCCTGGCGCTAGCGCCAAAGCAAAAAGTGCCATGGCGCTTCTGACGCTTGGCGCCATTTTTCTCTGGCGCTATTGGCGCTTAACGCTAGGGGTTGGAAAAGCGCCATGGCGCTATTGGCGTTTGGAGCCAAAGGCCAAAGAGTGAAAGTGTTTTTTCCCCTAATTTTTTGATTTGTTTTGCTGTAATGATTTTTATCTCAATAATGATGACATCATGATGGAGTGTATCCTTCAGAAAAATGCATAGCGTGCGGTCCACCGAGTAAAACTATCCTGGCATCGTACAGAGTCTTTTACACTTTACTGGGTCCGACACATCGACAACTTTTACATAAATCTCTGCGTTCACAACATTTCACTTTTGAAATTCACTTTGGTTGAGTTTTAAAAAAATGGCATTCGAGGAGCAATTTTATCAACGTTAATTTGATGAATGGCCTAATTTTTAAAGCAGCGTTTACACCAGAGTTGCGAAAGTGTATTTACACTTACCCGAAATACCCGGGTAAATGGGTATTTATATTTACACTTACACTTACACTTTCATAAAATACCCATACACTTTTTTTACACTTTCCTGGGCAAAATACCCGGGTACAGAAAGTGTATTTTTTTCTTTCAGATGGCCCTGTTTTATGCTTTTGAGAAAGCATAAAATAGGATCATGTACAAAAAAATGCATTGAATGTAGAAAATATGGCAAATGTACAAACTAACCTTTGATCTACAACCTTTGATCATTACTCATGGTATTCTACATTTTCATCATACTTTTGTAAAAAGGACAAGATCAATGGAAGTTCACCAACTGGACACAAAGTCAACTTTTGCATTGACATTTGCTGCATGTCTATTCTTGCATTTAAACAGTGTGTATCGCATTGTTTAATCAGTAAAACATCCAACACTGAATAACTGCCATTATTAGGGAACTTCATACCACTACAGTGTTTGTTACAGTCTGAAATGTTTCATAAAAGGCTGTAAAATGTGAAATAATGCATGAAAATGATAAATTAATTGATCTAAAGGTGAGAACAGCGGTGTTTTCTAATGCTCAACAGTGAGAGCTCTTTCAAAAAAAAATTTTTACACTTACACTTTTTTACACTTTCCTAGGTATTTTTAAAATACCTTACACTTTTGGTATCCATACTCAAAATTTGGAAAGTGTATTTACACTTACACTTACACTTTCCAAAAATACCGGTATTTTAACAACTCTGGTTTACACGGCCGCGTGTGATGGCAAAATTCTTTTTGTCTATCTATTTGGTTAGTTTGTTTGTTTTAAATTGAAAGTTTATTGTGTCAGATACCTAGATCTCAATCACCCTTGTTGCCTAGGACAAACATAAATGTCCATATAAGAACGACGTAACCATACACAATAAGATAACATTTTACATAACAGCTGTCACTTCCATTCACAGGGAAAAGTACCTTACTGACAACTTGCTGTCAGCTAGGAGACAACAAGCTGACATACAGTTGCTTACATTTGTCAGCGAGTTGTCAGCTTGCTGAAAGCACATCAATACCATATATTTTATAAACACATTACAACATTTAAAAAATATTGTCAACGAGTTGGCAGCGAGGTGCAAAAAAGTTGTCAGCGAGCTAGGCCTGATTTTTGCTGCTTGGCGAGCGAACTGGCAACGAGTTGTCAGCGAGGTGGTTTTCCCAGTGATTTTTTCTAGGTAGCCTCAGCAAGCTTATGTTGAAATATGCTGATTTATCCAATCGACAAAGTCGGGCACGTGCGTAAAAACTGCCGGCACATTGTAGTCTTCACATTGGCCGCAGGAATTGACGCCAGCTATCACGTATTTCCCATTTCTGTAGGCCACTTGAGGACCCCCACTGTCCCCCTGCGAGAGTGAAAAGCACAGTTGTTTTACGTTTACTCGATAAATATGGATACTCGAGTACTGCGTAGTAAATACGTTTACGTTTCCTCCCGAAAAAATACCGGTACTTATTTACTCGCGTACTTTTTGAAAGTACGCGAGTACAGAAAACGTAAATGAGATAATTTTTGGGGTGTATAAAACGCAAAAACCACTCAAACGATTGAAACGGTTGCAAAAATGGCAGCGGGAGTGATAGAAGTTGCAATGGGTAGGGATAATGATGAGTCTCACTTTGACTTTTGCTCATTTTTACACCTCCCTGTGTAGATATCAGAAAAAAATGACATTTACAATTAATAAATTCAAAAAAATCCACAAGAATGGCAGGTAAAAGAGTTGACGACAAAATAGAACGGCGCTCTTTTATTAGACGAAATACGGTACAACTGTTTTATTTCCAAATTTTTATGTGCCGACATGTCAACCGAAATAAATGTCTGAAACTTTACCTTGCACGCGGTAATCTTAGTATCCTGACTAGTGATGGAAAAGCGCCATGGCGCTGGCGCCTGGCGCTAGCGCCAAAGCAAAAAGCGCCATGGCGCTTTTGGCGCTTGGCGCCTTTTTGCTGTGGCGCCATTGGCGCTTGGCGCTGGGGTTTGGAAAAGCGCCATGGCGCCTTTGGCGCTTGGCGCTATGACTCCGTGGCGCCATTGGCGCTTGGCGCTAGGATTTTAAAAAGCGCCAAAAAAGCGCCAGGAAGTTTACTCAAAATTCATCATTATTTTATGCAGAAAGACCTGTTAAGTATAATTTACATAAGTATTTATGTGCTACTGTCAGTGTATTCCCGGATCAACATACCCTATTCTTGATTACTTTATAAACAATTTCCTTGTGATTGCATGGGTATTCAACATTTGTCCCATCTAATCAGAATTATGTAAGACTTTATGTGACTATTCATCAGACTCGTAACACTCTTCACATAGGTTTTAGCTCAATCGCTATACTGAGCTCGTTCCTTGCAGTTTTGTTTGAGCAGGGTCAAAGGACCCTGAAAAGTGTGAAGTTGAGTAATAAACATCATCCAATATTTCATAAATACAACTTTGTTAGGTATCATGCGAAATGTCAAAAGTTCAATCAAAAATTTAATTTTTTTATTTTGATTAACATTTTACATCACATTTACTTATTGACATTTGACACTTGATTTTACAGGGTGTGGAATCACTTTCTGAAGCCATTCCAACAATGGCAATCCAAAATTTGAAACTTCAAAATCCTATGTTCAAAAGTGACTAGCAAAACTTGAAACTGCAATATTCTTGTAGAAAAATCAAAAGTATTTTTTTTTTAATTGAAAACTTCATTTGAAAATTATTTTTGGGAAAAAACAACTAAATTCAAAAGTAATTTTAAAAAACAGCTAAAAAATCTTAGCACTTTTTACAGATGGTGTGCTATGCTTAAGCCCAAACACCCAGCTGCAAAATATTAAGACAAAAATAACAAAAGTGACTGCAGTTGACTATGACTTGTATCTTGCGCCAAAAACAAATTAATAGCAGTGCATCAGCATGGCTGCATATATGAGAAGCAAAAAATTTTTGGCGCTGGCGCTATTGGCGCTTGGCGCCAATATCCTCTGGCGCCATTGGCGCTTGGCGCCGTGGTCTAGAAAAGCGCCATGGCGCTTTTGGCGCTTGGCGCCATTTTGCTCTGGCGCCATTGGCGCTTGGCGCTGGGGTTCGGAAAAGCGCCATGGCGCTTTTGGCGCTTGGCGCCAAAGTCCTGGCGCTTTTTCCATCACTAATCCTGACCACCAAATCCACAGAACTCAATGTCAGCATTGGCAAAACCCCTGGAGGCACTCACAGACCCTGTAAAATACCCTGAAAAATGTCAAATGTCATGCAAAGTGTCAACTTACATTTGCCATTTTCCCAGATCAAAGTGTCAAATGTAATGTAAAGTGCTGCCATTTTACTGGGCATTTTACATGACTTCAGACACTTTACATAAATAACATTTGACATTTGGCAGAGCATTTTAAAGGATCTAGGAGTGGCACCAGGCAAAGTAATGTTTCTTGCAAAGAGTCAACGACGTTTTAAATAATGCTTGTTGTAAACGTTCAGCTGGATCTTTATGTAGTTTTGTGTTTCCCCAACCTGCGGACATGAAGTGAACATATTCACTGAAATTTTTTGTGTCATATAAAAGATTGTGCCTAAACGCACTAGTTAACTACCGAAATTTTAAGAAATTTGGAAAACTTTTTTTCTGATTTTATCGCACTCGATTTTACCGGAATGAGCTATTTTTTCCATCTCCGTCAACTGTTATTAGCATTCAAAAAAATCACCAATTGTTTGGAAAATATACAGGGGTGGGCATCTTCACTTACCGCTGGAAAAACACGATAGCTTGAGCTACAGTTGAGCTATCACAATGAAATTTTAACACAATAGAGTAGACTTCATAGGACACCTATGCTGAAGTTTGCAACCCAAACGGCCACAGTTTGGAGGAGTTGTGGAACACACAGTTTTTAGTGTAATTTTGTGACTTCACCCCCCTTATCTCGGGACTGGGGGACTATTCGAGTAAAAAAAGAATTTGGTAGTAGGCGCGACAACAACATACTCAAAGGGCATCAAAATCGGCCGATGTACGACAGAATTGGACGACACCAACGACCGATGCCCCCCCCCCCCCTCAAATGCCACCCTCGATTTATCCTATGGGTGACGCCAAGTCACAAAATTACACTAAAAACCGTGTGTTCCACAACTCACCCAAAATGTGGCCGTTTGGGTTGCAAACTTCAGAATAGGTGTCCTATGGAGTCTACTCCATTGTGTTAAAATTTCATTCTGATAGCTCAACCGTAGCTCAATCTATCGCATTTTCCCAGCGGTAACTGAAGATGCCCACCCCTGTATATAAATATATCACCCCAAACTTGGAAAAAATATAAATATATATAAATCACTCAAGGCCTTCAGAAAATATAATTAAATCACTGAAAAAATAACTCTAAGCTAAAAAAAAATCACAAAAAAATCACTTGCGGTTTATTTCAATTACAAGCAAAATTGTGGGCTATTGCAGGCTTTATTTACTATTTGCAAGCACAAAAATGTACTCTAACATCCCACAATCTATTTATTACTGTTTCACAAGCAGTATTCATTTCATACAATTTTGACAAGTGAAAATATCACACAAATACCACAACAGGAAAATTCAACCTACAACCTCAATGACAACTTCAAAAACATTTTGCACTGCAAACATGTTGCAGTTAACCTATAGTGCCTGGTTGTGGCAGTGATGTTTGACTAAATAGGTGCTTAGTACTTGCAGCAGTGCCAGGTATGCCGAGGAAGTTTAGTGCAAATTCACTTAATTTAGTGTGAATTCACATATTTCTTTGAAATACCCCCAGGGGTTTATTTTTTCAGAGTGAGAATTTTGAGGGGGGTTAAACCAGGGGGGGGGGGGTTATAAATTCAAAGTGTCCATTTTGAGGGGGTATTTAGAGGAAATGCAGTACTTCATGCAATCATCTAGTGTTTTATAAAGCTACTTTTTCAACAGTGGTGAGCTGTGAAAACTCAGGGCACATGGCTACATGTTTGGCAAAATTTTGGTGACATTTTTGTGACACCATGGTGACAGTTTCCCACAGTTGTCCCCCATATTTGATAACTGGCAACATTGGTGGATGTCACCAAGTGTTGCCAGCTTTCAAAAGTGGTGAAGTGAGTTTTCAATTACTGTAGATCATTTTTGATGACATCAAGCAGGTATTTTTGATTCAATGTTGTGTCTTATTTCAGAAAAGTATGTTATAAAATAGAGAGATGCTTTATACACTAAAACGTGACAATACAATTCATAGCAGGATGACACAAAAAGTAACTAAAACAGTTAACATCTTTGTCACACACATAATGAAGACTAAGTGATGGTGATATCACCATTTGTCATCATTTGAGTTTTCACATTAGGTAAACACAGTGGTAAACACAGTGGCACAGTTGCCAAAACAACCCCACTGAAATTCACGCTATATGTGAAAACTGAACACTTACAGCATTCTATTGTGGAAAACTGGATGGTGACATGTCACCATTTTTGGCCATTTCAGTTTTCAAAAAGTCATGGTGAAAACTAGTGTGCGTAGGCACAATATTTACCTGCTTCAAACACTATTTTAACTCAATAATGCTCTACATGAGCAGATGAGAGATTTTCAGGTGAAAATTCTCTTACAAAATACAAATTCTCTTGCACAAATTACATGTTTTAGTCATGAAGCGCAATACTTGCACCACAATGTATGAGTGATTTTCTCAGTGATTTTTTTTCAAATTTGAAAAATATATATAAATATATCACTCAGAATTTGAAAAAAATATAAATATATATAAATCACGGGTTATTTATATTTATTGTGATTTTCGAAAATATAAATCACAGGTTATTTTTTGAATGCTAACTGTTATTCGGATCTCAGATGCGTTAAAAGCTGATTTGTAAGTTTTTAATAAACTCGGCAGACATGAAAGGAGTCAGTGATTCGGCCTTTACGTACCAATTTCAAATTTCGTTAAAATTGTTAAGTTAATTTCGAATTTGAATGAATGGATTCCATTCGATTCACAGTAAATCTTATTCAATCCAACATTTTATGCGAGAACAGAATTTGAATTTTCGGCAGTGAACTATGTGCATGTAGAGCAATCCTAGCTAACCACTTGCTATGAGCTTTTCTCCATCAGTTTTGAAGTCATCTGTTTTCTGCGGCAAACACAATGGCTTTATCTTATCTCTGCGAATTTTGTCACAACGATCGATTATATTTAACATGTCAGAATAAGCACCAAAATGTCGTAAACTCATACATCAGCCTTGAGTGCATTTGAGTTTAGCCAAATGAATTATTTTTAATGCCGATCAATTGAATTTTACAGCCACTGCATTCCAGTCAACTCGAATGCTTTCAGGGGCCAGTGCCGCAAGTTGACAGGTACTTAACTCTTGCCTCTTCACTTTTCCACCTCTGGAATCGGCACCAGGGGGCATTCTCAAAGTGCCAATTGTGTATCCAAATCTTATGTTGGTGTATCCAAATGTTATGTTTGTGTATCCAAATTTGATGCGTGTGTATCCAAATATTGTGTTTGTGTATCCAAATCTTATGTTGGTGTATCCAAATGTTATGTTCATCATACACAATTGGCACTTTGGGACTGCCCTCTCCCCTTGGTGCTGATTCAGCAAGTGGATAAGTTAAGAGCAGAGTTGTTAAAATACCGGTATTTTTGGAAAGCGTAAGCGTAAGCATAAATACACTTTCCAAATTTTGAGTATAGATACTAAAAGCGTAAGGTATTTTTAAAATACTCAGGAAAGCGTAAAAAAAGCGTAAGCGTAAAATTTTTTCTAGAAAGTGCTCCTGCTGTTGAGCATTGGGAAACACCCTAGCTTTCACTTTTAGACGACTTTATATATTATTTCCATTCATTTTTTCACATCATTTCATCAATACGATCACACATAACAACACAACTTCATCTAACTGGGACCCACCGTATTACCTTGAATTATCCAGCCCCCTTGAATTAACCCCATCCCCCCGCCCCCTCAAAATTAGCTCGGGAAATAATAAAAACCCCTCGAATAAGCCCCCCTCGAATTAACCCCCCTGAAATTTTGCTGGCGAAATAATAAACCCCCACAGGGGTATTTCGAGGTAATACGGTAAGTGCTGGTGACAAAATCCATCGTCGCCCCAAAAATTAATAGTCTGACGCCACGATATTGCAGGCGACAGAATTTTAGCACAATTTGTACATGTGCCGCCATTTTCAGTGTGTTTATGCACACACGCAGTATTTTTTTTTTGGTACGCATTGTCGTTCAAATTGTTTTTTTTTGTAGTTTCACGCTTTTTGAAAACCGTAAAACTGGGCCGTGTGAAAAGTTTTTTACGCTTTTAGTACCCGGGTAATTCAGCCGGGAAAGCGTAATAAAGCGTACAGGTATTTTATGAAAGCGTAAGCGTAAGCGTAAGTATAAATACCCATTTACCCGGGTATTTCGGGTAAGCGTAAATACGCTTTCGCAACTCTGGTTAAGAGTCAAGAGTGAAGTAAAGAGTCAAGAGTTAAGTACTTGTCAACTTGCGGGACTGACCCCAGAGCTGATTTATGAAGTTTCAAATTTCCGGTCGAAAACTAATTTATGTAAAACCAAACAGACTCAACTCACGTGAACTTAACAGGCTCGGGCAATTTCATTAGTGCAATATCGTGTCCGTTTCCTCTGCACGCACCCTCATACTTGGGATGGACGATAACTTCACCGATCTTCACCCATTCACTTTGATCCACCGGGTATCTCAGGTGCGTTCCAAGGGCCACGCGAACTCCTCTGGCAACTTTACTGGGTTGAAAAAAAAAATAATTGTGATGGCTTTCGCAATATTTCAGTCCATGTTTGTAAAAAAAACATGTAAAGTGTAAAATACCCTGGTAAAGTTCAGGTGTCATGTAAAATACTCTGTAAAGTGTCATGTGTATCCAAATATGATTGTATCGCGTCCAAGTCATATGTTTTTGTATCCAAATCTTACTTTTGGACATAAGATTTGGATACAATACAATAAGATTTGATTACACTTGACACTTTACAGGGTCTTTTACATGACATATGACATTTTACAGGTCTTTTACACTTTACAGAGTCTGTTACAGTAATGCCCCCTGTAAAATGTAGTCTTACCGATTACTATCACCTACGCAATGTGCAGCTGTAACCAGCCACTGCGCGTTCAGCAATGCAGCCCCGCAGCCGCCCATGCTCGCCTGCAGTGGTGCCGAACTTGTGTGCAAAGGTGTTTATTAGTATTTTTTAACTTCTAAACTTTTTCTTTTGATAATTGTTTGATTTTGGCACATTTTTAGGGGTCGCACTTTTGGAGATGTCACATTATATTTTGCCTCAAATGAACAACTCCACTGTCCACAAAACTCAGGGGGCAGTCCCAAGCCCTGTAAAGTGTAAAGTAAAGTGTCAAATGTAAAGTCAAATGCAAAGTCAAATGTCAAATGTAAAGTAAAGTGTCAAATGTAAAGTCAAATGCAAAGTCAAATGCAAAGTAAAATGCAAAGTCAAATGCAAAGTCAAATGTCAAATGTCAAATGTAAAGTGACAAATGTAAAGTAAAGTGTCAAGTGTGAATCCAAATCTTATTTTTTTCGTATCCACATCTTATGGCTTTGTATCCAAATCTTCTTTTGCAACATAAGATTTGGATACAAAGAAACATACGATTTGGATACTAAAACTGAGGTTTGGATACACAATTGACACTTTACTTTACACTTTACAGGGCTTGGGATTGCCACCTGGTGTGGGCATGACACTGTAAAGCAATAAACAGTGAATAGTGGCGGTAGTGACGCGGCTGGCGCTTTGCCAACTGCCCGTCGCCTTGTCCGAAAGTGTCGAATCTGTGGCTTCACTAACCATCCAAGGAAATGAATGTGGTTCTGCTTCCTGGCCCCCATGGATGCCTTGTGTTAGACCAGTGATTTTACCACCAGAAATTTTAACTGAAGGTGGGTGGGACTTGTCAGGCACTCCGCAATCTGGGGGCACTCTCAGACCCTGTAAAATGCCATGTTAAATGTAAAATGTCATGCAAAGTGTCGAAAGTCATGTAAATTGTAAAATGTCATGTAAAATTGCCTGAAAAATGCTAAATGTTGTGCAAAGTGTCAGGAGTCATGTAAAGTCTCAAATGTCATGTAAAATGCCCTGTAAAAACGCAAATATGGTTACTTTCATGCATTTTGATACATTTGACATTTGAAATTTGCAAGGTGTTTTACAGAGTCTGGAAGTGGCACCTGAGTTACCCCATGCTGACTTTATCAGGATGGCTGACAGTAGCAATATAAAATGCATGTTTTTGGTGTCTTTTTTATGGACAGAATTTACATGTATTTTGCAAGTGTCTTTGATTCAAATGGATATGATGATAAATTTTATAGTATAGTGTAGTTATGACTATATTATGAACAAAGAATTGTTGAACTTCTATACCTTTGGCTTTTGGTGTTTTTACATGGAGTTCAAGGGGGTTAATTCGAGAGAATATGGTAGATGCTGCATTGCATATTGTAGTGGTTGATAGAAGTTTAATCAACTACTACAATAGGTAATGCTGAATGTTTCATTTATGGAAACACATATTTTTATGTCAATACATTTGTTGGTGGTTATGCCAATACATGTAAATTCAATCACAGTGTTTTTGGTTGAAATTTTTCTGCTTTTTGATATTTTATCTCAAAATTGAAAATACCGCTGCTTTTTATACGGGCTGTGATAGAAATTGCGACGAATTGAAAAAAAGATTTGTGTACCTAGACGACAGATGTTTGATCTTGTGTAAATTGAACCTTTTTAAAACAGGCGTATATCGAAGACATTATTTAATTTTCTTGGAGTAATTTTTCATACCGTATTTCCTCGAAATAGCACATTTTAATGAACCCCGCTCAAAATACCTGCAGATGTGAGCGAGCTCCGTTCTATGCTGTATTTAATATATCCTTTTTGGTGACCTTTATTACCAATTTTGGGATGTAAAAGCCTATTTTTTACTACTATTGACAACAAAAACTTCTGGCGAAATAATGACCCCCCTCGAATTAACCCCCCAAAATTTGCAGGTGAAATTCCTGGGAGTATTTTATAGGAAATACGGTACTTGAATCAATTTTCATACAAATGAAGCTGCCGTCTAATGGTGGAAATTGCACGTGGGAGTTTTATATTTTCAAGCGGCATAATAAGAACAGAGATTCGAAAACTGGACCAGAACAATTTCATTCAAATAGACATAGTCATAGCCAAGTCCGACACTTACTTTCTGAATCGATGCTGAACACAGCTGTAGTGGAGGGGGGGGGTGGGGGTTCATTCAAAATTTTGAGGGATATAATCGACATGCTCCACTACTAGTGATGGCAAAGCGCCATGGCGCTGGCGCCTGGCGCTAGCGCCCAAACAAAAAACGCCATGGCGCTATTCTGCCGCGGCCCCATTGGCGCTCTTGGCGCCGTGACCTTCGAAAGCGCCATGGCGCTTTAGGCGCTTGGCGCTATAATGGTGTGGCGCCATTGGCGCTTGGCGCTCACACTTTAAAAAGCGCCCAAACAGCGCCATACCATTTGTGTAATTTTTCGATGGATCCATCAAATATGACATATAAATAAACGATATTTTTTCATTCCATATCGCATGTAGCATAGGTATATAGCAATTATACACCTGGCTCTTTTATGTGCGCACGTCCCTCTAAATGAGAGTATTATTAAGGCTATTTACAGAGGCCCCGGCCGGGGACCGGTCCCCGGCAAAAAATATTTTTTTTCTTCAAAAGTCAATCATTGGTGTGTATGGGTTGTTTGCATGTTAATTAGGTTAATAAACACCAAATTAGCATGCACAAAATTTATGCAAGTCGGTTACACACGCTGATGCATATTTTTTTGGGGGGTGTATAAATTTAGTTTGATTTGTCTCAAATTTGGCATGCATGCACTCCTTCGTTTAGTGAGTTCGCATGCCTAATTTTAGCTCGGAGCGGTTAGTGAGTCGTATTTTATTTACACTTTGATTTTTGTCGATCACTGTAGTTTTGTATAGTGACCGAAATCCCACCGGGGACCGGCGGCAATAAGAATAACCCCAACCAAAATGTAAATAAAATGCGACTCACTAACCGCTCTGAGCTAAAATTTAGCATGTGAACTCACTAAACGAAGGAGTACACGCATGCCAAATTTGAGACAAATCTAAAACAAATTATACACTCCCCCAAAGAAAATGCATCAGCATCTGTAATCGACTTGCAGAAATTCTGTGCACGCAAATTTGGTGGTAATTAACCTAATTAACATGCAAACAGCCCAAGGGGGTCGCACTATTGGAGGGGTCGCTTCATTGGAGGGGGTCGCAATGATAGAGAATTTACGGTGGGTCATTTTTCGACTGCTAACCACACCATGGGTAGTCTAATGGTGATATTTCATAACTCAATACAAGATTCGACCAAATAATCACAAAAAGTGTCTGCTGCAGAAATGCCAAGGTAATACGGATATGTTCACAGTGAAAAACAGTGAAGTTATTACAAAGGCAAGAAACAAATGATAACACAAAGTAAATAAACACCTTCCCAGACAAGTTCACCACCCATTTTTTTATTTCACTTCGAATGCAATATCTTGGGTGTTTTCAAGTTTCATAGTTCATGGGGGTGTTTTAAAGTTGAAACTTTGTATATATAAAGTTGTAAGACCCCTCTACTCCCCAACAATGGGGGAGGTGCGGCGACTCCCTACAGGGTGGGTCGCCCTATATACAACATTTTTTTTGGTGTTTTTGGTGTCCCAATCAAGTTCACCACCCACTTGATTGGCTACACTACGAGAGACATATCTCCAGCTGTGATGGCGGTATGAAGCTGAAATTTGGGGGGATGTCTTGCCAACAACCCTCCTCACATTACACCAGTGGGGCGGCTGCCGACGACCCACTAAAGCATGGGTGACTGCATATAAAGTTGACCATTTTCTAAAAACAGCCCAAGTGTCCTAACACAAGTTCATTACCCAACTGCATTAAAAAATTGTTGCAACAACATACAGTTGGTGAAGCTGGTTGGTGGTTGCTGGTTCATTGGCTGGAGTGCTGTCTGCTGGCCTGGTGGGGCTCAGCTATCACATATTTAAACAACGAAATGGGAAAGAGGATCACACACATATCACTAGATGTACTTTTTGTTAATTCACAGTTGTCTGCCTAGGATGACTTTTATCACTTGAAGTCACTGCTAACTCCTCAAGGGGTGCAGGAAGTATTTGGCCTCAAATACCTAAACCTAAATTATATCACAATATCACCTGATTTGATCCTGAAATCCTTGGACTGGTCTCCTGTTGATCCTCTCCTAAGTACCTGTAACTAAAGAACGGGGCTGCAGCATGTTAATGGGGACAACACGCACTTTACCATTGCTAAATTTTATGGTTGCAGCCTTGGGTGATGGGAATGAAATGATTTCACCCTCTTTGGAATTGGGCAAGTCCAATTTTGCTTTGCGACTTCCCATGGCAGGTGTATCCTTCACAAAAATGGTATCACCTATTTTGAACTTGGTGGTGGGATTTGTGATATAAGCAGAGTTTGCTGCTTTCTTTTGGGCATTTGCCACTTTTTCATTGATCATCTGACAAAATTTGACAAGTGGTGGTGCAACTTCAAACTCATGCCCAGTTGTTGCACGCTTTGAGCCATAATGAGCTTCAAATGGTGACACACCTGTAGCAGAATGCTCTGTAGCATTGTAGGCAGCCACTGCATCAGGCAGGATCAGGTGCCAGGCTCGGTGGTCATCAGCTCTTTTCTTGGACAGCACATCTTGCAGTGTGCAAATGGCTCTTTCACAGATGCCATTGCTGGTTTTGGAACCAGGTGTGGTCACATGCAGAACTGTCTGGTGTTTCTGCAATGCAGACTCAAATTCACGGCACTTAAAATGTGTCCCACTGTCAGTCACAATTTCTTCTGGGACCCCATGTCTGGCAACAATTTCATTGTACAGTTTGACTGCACTTTTTGCATCAGTTGCATTGCTGTGCCTTGCCTCGATGAAATGCGACATGGCATCAATTGCAACAAGGCAATACTTTGGCCCTTTGTAACTGTTTGGCATGAATGTGGAAAAGTCCATGTGCCAGCGCCGACGTGGCTGGTCAGGAGGTGGCCTAGGCATCAATGGCAGCACCTCATAGCGATTTGATCGCTGCTTGCATGTGTTGCAATTTTTGCAATACTCTTGCACATCAGCTGCAAGTGTGGGCCATATTCCATGACCATAGAATGGTCTCAGGCGCTGGTACGTTTTCTGGGCACTTGCATGTGATGCCCAGCGCCCTTCATGATGCCAGCGCAACATGTCCTTGCGCTCTTTGTCACTTGCCAATGCAATGTTGTGCACAGCACTTACCTGTGGTGTAGCCAATTTGGCTAACATGTGTGACACACTAATGAAATTGATGTTGCATACTGTATCAAGTGTGACTTCAGGCTGGTCAAGGGAGCCATTTTCCCCCATGCGAACAGGAATTGTGCCAGCAGGTGCCCTTGAAAGAGCATCAGCCACTAAATTTTTTATTCCTGGCTTATAGCACAATTTCACATCAAACTGTTGCAACACAAGACACCAGCGGTAGAGCCTATGCGATGGGCTATTTTTCTGAAACAGCTGTGTCAGGGGGTGGTGATCAGTAAATACTGTCACTTTTTCTCCAGTAATGTATGGCCTGAAAGTTTGAAGTGCATAAACAACTGCACACGCTTCCAACTCAGTGGCACAGTAGCGCTTTTCGGCAGGTGCAGTCACACGACTAGCAAAAGCAATTGGCTGCAACTTGCCTTGCTCATTTTCCTGCTCTAGCATAGCACCTAATCCATCGGCACTAGCATCAGTGGTTATCACATAATCATTTCCTGGCACAGGCATTGCTAATGCCCTTGGATCACCCATCTCAGTGCAAATCTGCCTGAACAATTTCTCTAATTCAGGTGTCCATTTCAATTGTGCCTTACTGCTCTCAGCAGCTTGGAAAAATTTGCGTAATGGCACCAACCTATGGGACAGGTTGTGGTGAAAGCGCCGCATATAGCTGACAAGTCCCATGAATGAAATGCCTTCTTTTTTGGTGGCAGGCAATGGGTAATTTTGAATGGCTGCGGCTTTGTCTGGATCCACATGGATTCCATCACCACTGATCACATGCCCTAAATACTGAATTTTGTTTTTTCAGAAAATGGCACTTGCGTGGATTCAGTCTCAATCCAGCTTTGCATGTTGTTGCAATCACTGCCTTCAGGTGAGCAATGTGCTCCTCAAGTGTGGTGGATGCCACAATGATGTCATCTAAGTAGGCTCTGCAGTAGCCTTTATGTTCAATCAGCATGTTGTTGATGGCTCTTTGAAAAGTAGCCGGAGCCGAGTGAAGCCCAAATGGCATGCGCTTCCACTCAAACAACTGATCCAATGCAGTAAATGCAGTTTTATGCTGATCTTCCTTTTTGATGCGGATGTTGTAATATCCACATTTAATGTCCATGGTGGAGAAAAATTTCCTCCCAGCCCACAGATCCAGCAAATCATCCATGCGGGGCAATGGATAACTGTCACGCTTTGTGTTCAAATTCAACTGGCGGAAATCCACACAGAATCTCCATGAGCCATCTTTCTTTTTCACTAGCACAAAAGCACTGCTGTAATTGCTATTTGATGGCACAATGCACCCTTGGTCAAGCAAGTCCTTGAGCATTTTTTCTACCTCTGGGTGCAGTCTAAGTGGAATGCGCATCGGTGGAACTCTAAACGGCAGGGTGTCACCAGTGTCAATTTCGTGTTCCACATCTGTGCACCCAATTTCATCCACATTTTGGCATGCATCTGTTTTGTACATTGAGCTGAATGCATGACGCAGCTCAAACAGTGCATCCACTAGGTTGGCTTTTTCTCCATCTGAGCAGTTGCCAATGTTGAGCATTTTTGCCCATTCACTTTTGTCCAAATTTTGCACTTGTCCTATGAGCACTTCTGTGGGTGACTCATTTTTGTGCAGTGGCACATGGGCAGCATGCATGGGCTGGCCCTGTTTGTCCGAAAATATGACCAGTGCTGACTGGTCATCACTGTCCAATTTGCAGTGTTTGATCAACTGCTTTTGAATGTCATTTGTGACAGGCACATTTTTGGCCTCTGGCAGCAAATTACTGCCATCTGCAGCTCTCATGTAAATGCCCAATTTTGGCATCACATCTTGTCCCAACAGGACATCATAGTCAATGTCATTTGAAATTTGACATGTATGCATGGCTGTGCCACCTGCATAATCAATTTGGATGTCTACGCACCCTTTTGTGTCAATTGGTGTCTGATTGGCAGCAAGCAGTTTGTGCTTGGTGGGCCTTGGCATCAAGCCAAGCCTTTTGACCACATTTTCAGTCACAACTGTCACATCAGCACCACTGTCAGGGCGACAAGTGTCAAATTGTGTGCCATTCAAATAGGCACATGGCTGATTGACTTTTGAGCCAGTTTTTGGCTTCATTTGCAATCTCTGTGGCTGTGCCACATGCTGCACCCGATTCACAGCATTGGGAGGTTCACCCTCCTGGTCACAATCAATATTGTGCACCTTGGACCTTGTCCATTCCTTTTTCACAGGGTGCTTGTTGAAATTTTCCCTTTTGGACATCCAGCAGTCCTGTGTGTCATGCGTGACAGACTTGTGGAAATTGCACCACTTTTTCCGGTGCATTTGGCTGTTTTCAGCACTTGCAGCAGTTTGCTGCATTTTAGGTGGGAAGCGGTTTGCATTCCACCGCCTGGGCCTGTTGAAGCCATTTGCTCCAGGCTTGCCATTGTGCCTTGCCAGCTTTTCATTTGCAATTCGCTTGGCCTGGCTGGCAGCAATTTCACATTCCTCAGTTGAATGTGTGTGTGTGCCATGCATGACACAAAATTTCTGTGCATTTGGTGCATGCACTTTCACTCGCTTCTCAGCGAATTCCAGCCTTTCAGCATTTTCAACCAGCTCCTTGAATGGCATGAGCTCATAAGTTGGCAATGCATACAGTGCATTTTGCAGTGTCTGATTCTGCAAGCCAGACATAAAATAGTGCTTCAATTGCACTTTGAGAGCTGCTGGCACTATGTTTGGCATGGCTTTTCGCACCAAGCTCTCAATCAACAAGCCAAAATCCTTGACTTGTTCCTTATCTGATTGTTTTGTGGTGATCAGCTTGTTCATTGCGTTTTGAGCAGAAAAATGGTCACCATATTGTGACTCCAAAAATGCACAGACCTGTTCAAAGGTCATCCTGTCCTCATGTGACAGGTGCTCAAATTGGCGCAGTGCACGGCCACTCAGGCATTTGCGCACATGGATAACTGCAAACTCATCTGGCACTTCAGTGAGCTTGATCCGGGCCTTCAAATCGCCCATCCACAATTCAAATTTCAGTGGATCTTCACCATCAAAGGTGGAAAATTTGTCATTTAACAGTGGCGTCCACAGTCGCTGCTGTTCTGATGTGTACCTTGCATCACTGGTCAAATCATGCACAGCATTTGGTGCAGTTTCAGTGTGCTTGATGGACAACTTTTCTGAAAACATTTCCATCATTTTGTTCTGCTGTTTCAGCATTTTATCCATGGCAGTTGTCTGTTTATCTGCCATGCGCTCTTGCTGTTTCATCATGCTTTGCATGAATGTGCACAGGTGCTTGACCATATCACCCACAGTGAAACGTTACACACTGACAGTTCGCTGACAGTTCGCTTGAAATACATCAAAAAATGTGACAGCTCGCTGACAAAATATTCCAACGTACTGACAGCTCGCTGACAACTGAACTATTGCATGCTGCAGTTCGCTGACAGTTTTCTGACAAAATGTACAAGATTAGGCTATTTATTTGACCCAAAAATAAATGAGCTCATCATTACCTACATAGGTATGTGTAAAGCAAAAGCAGTGAATGGAATGTTAGGGGTATAAATGAATTATTATTATTTGCAACTAAATGAAACTCAATATGAAAATAAAATCATCATGAGGACTAGTTTGAACAATCACAAATTTGTTCTTTCAATCGCATTTCAGTGCAAGAAGTGTGGACCTCTAACCGCAGTACAGTACCAATCAAATCGAGCCCCTCTCTTCTCAACAGCAATGTGTCTGTGCACAAACAGTGTACAAAAATTGAAACACCATATGCAAAATGTAAAAATATGTTGAAAAAGTTACCTGTGCTGGAAGAATTGTAGAGGAATTATTGTTGTCTTGATTTTGTCAATGACTCTCACTGGGGTAACATAGTGACTGTCATAAACGGAATAAGTGACTGGCATCACATCCAATGGGCAAGCAACCATAAACAAATGTGTGCGAGTAGTGCCATTTTCCCCAACAGTGGCTGCATGCTGAATAAAACGCTTCAAGAATGCAAACTTCACTGTTGTGCTATCAGTGAATCGATCTACATATGACACAACAGCTGTGGCACAGACAAGATTCTTGTCAATGTCAGCATGCTCCCTGTAGCTAGAAATCGTCTGTCCAAAGTAGGCCAAAGAATTATAAATGGTTGCCTCAGTATCTGGCTCCACATTGCAATTTGGATAGATTTTAGAGTAGAAATCCATGATCTGTTTGAAAATATCGCCCCTGGGTGAGTCCCACACACTGTCAAATGTTCATGTAAAATGTAAAATGTCTCTCAAAATTGTCAGATGTCATGTGAAATGTAAAATGCCTAGTTACCAGGTGACTGGGCATTTTACATTCTACATGACATTTAACAAGTTTGTGTGACATTTTACATTTTACATAAAGTTTGTACAGTGTTCAAGACTGGCACCTGGAATACTTGTCAAATTCCGCGCACTGCCTCTTTGACGCTGGCAAGTCAAATGGTGACATGTCGGAAAATACATCATAATCACCACCACAAATTCCATTAAGCTGATTGATGTGAGTTGTGGCAAGGCTAGATAAATGGCTGTCTCGGAGCTTGCTAGTAGAGTCCTGTAACTCTGTTGCCTCTACCTGGTGTGAAATTTTATCAGCCCAGCATGTTTGTTGAGCGACCAATTCATTGTTGATAAATTTTACAGTGAAAATTGTGAAATAAAGTTTTTAGCTACAGTTGAGCAAAATAACATGTTTTAAATAGCATAAATGCAATGAATTGAGCCGCTCAAGAAAATGGTTGAATGATAATATTTCATCCCTGGACTGCGGCGAGATGGCTCTTCATCATCTGCTGGTGCACATCAACATGACCATTGTTGGGATATTGGCCAAGTTTGCCCAACTGGCGCTCTTGTGAAAAGCACCAGAAGTTCATCACATTGCCAAATTTTCAGATAACCTAAGGGGGTGGGTGTAAAATTTATTCTGATTTGCAACCATTTGTATACACAACAGTTTTTCACAAATTACCTCTGGCAGGTGAAGCGCTGCATGATTGTTGTATTTGAGATTGTCTTCATTGGGATACGCAGCTCTAAAAAGCTTGTTGAACTTCACCATGTGATACATGTACAATTTCAAATCCGCTTCTGATACATGCCATTTGAAAATGCAAAGGCACGCTTCAGTAAAATGCCTCCAATATTGCACATGTTTACCCTCAAGTATGTGCGTTGTGATAACCATGGCGCACTCCCAGACCCTGTAAAGTGTCCTGTAAAATGTCAAATGTCATGCAAAGTGTCTAATATCATCAAAAATGCCCTGCAAAATGGCAAACGTATGTTTGCCGTTTTGCAGTGCATTTTACATGACTTTTGACATTTTGTATGACATTTGCTATTTTACACGGCACTTTACAGGGTCTGGGAGTGGCACCAGATGAGAGCAGGTTAGGATGAAGTTGAGCCACTCAATTGCACGCATCATACGCCACCTGCAAATTAAGTATATTAGAAACATCAATCTCAATTACATTTTCCATCGTGATTTCAAGACAATACCTCACCTAGAGGAAAAATTGCTTGGCATTGTTCCCATATTTGCGGGATGGGCTACACTGTCCAAAATGCTATCAATCTTGTTGAAATCAGCGGGCTGCAGTGCAGTTTTTCGTGATCTCCCCGTTCCGACCTTGATTTCAGCCCATGTAACAAAGATATTCTTTGCAATGCCTGTGGAATTATTTATTTACGTATTTACCCTTTATTTATTTACATATATAGCCTTCAATTATTTACGTATTTACCCCTTCTGCTTTTCACAAATTTCACCTACTTTTACTTTTTCAAAACGCTCGGGAAATAAATCCATTCGAAACGAATTTTCCTAGCGTTGGAAAAAAATCCAAATTGAAATGCACTTTGTCAGTATTTATGTATACGTTTGTAACACACAGAAGTCAACATGATGAATTTCGAAACTGTTTTTTCTGTTTGAAACACATTTGAGTTGACCAGAACAGTTCATTTTTATGAAATGCAAACATATTTTTTTCGAAATGCATTCAAAAAGATTTATCAGTTCTTGAAATTTCGAATGTCAGCAGTATATTTGACACATTTTTCAATGGCGCTATTGTGGACAGCGCCATTTTGCACACAAAAATACCAGGAGTGCCATTGGAATTTTCCAACGCTTAGGTACATTGCTATTTCCATCCGTTCTTGTAAAAAAATGGCGCCCAAAATGCGTTTACATGGTGTCCCATCTTTAAAATATTTTTTATAAATGTTAGCGCATCGCGATATTGTATTTACAGTATCTGATAGTAGTGATATTGTCAAAGAAAAAAAATGTAAATTTCATAAGTTTGAGATAAGGTTAGTCAT
The DNA here is from genome assembly GCA_964036195.1 of Sphaerolaimus hirsutus. Lineage (NCBI taxonomy): Eukaryota > Metazoa > Nematoda > Chromadorea > Monhysterida > Sphaerolaimidae > Sphaerolaimus > Sphaerolaimus hirsutus. The sequence continues at coordinate 3,791,720 of OZ038453.1, read as the reverse complement.
CCATTAGTGTAAAATCACTAATTTTCACTTTAGTTTTCGTAGCATATATGTATCTTGTATCATATCTTTTGTATCATAAATATATGTGAATAAAATATTAGCAAACATTTCACGACCATTGTGATCAAAATATTTGAAAACTGGAACGAAAAAAAATATAGAAGGGACACCAGGCAGAAAAAAAGTGTAATGCAAATTGGGCGCCGCGCAGCCAGGCCAGCCGCCGGCATTCCAGCTTTTCAAAAATCAAAGCAGCGGTGTATTTTATAAAATACATTTGTACGGTTTCGTGCGCTGCGGTTCATATTTATTTAATTTCATATTTACGCTTGTTGGCATTTTTTTTAATTTGTTGCTTCTAACCGTGCAAAAGTAGGTGCATTGTATCCAAAGTTTGAGCTCTTATCCCACTGAATCCTGGGATTTCCATTAGCGCACTGTCACGGAATCCATGCACTTTGTTCACCTCATTTCGCTTAGCATTTGTTGACGCCTGTTTATAAAGGGTAACTGCAGCTTTTTGGTGCTGATCCAATTTTTTCGACCATGGCAGCTGAATTCTATCCTGAAAATTTGATAGGCTAAGGTAAATAGGAAAAATCACTATTCCGTGTGTCGATTTTTATAGGCATATTTAAGTAAATACCATATTTCCTCAAAATACCCTTTCTTAAATTAACCCCCCCCCCCCTCGAAATACCCCAAGGTAGCTGGGGAAAAAATTACCCCCTCCCTCGAAATACCCTTCAAAATTTCTACTCTGGAAAAATAAACACCCTGGGGGTATTTCGAGGAAATACGGTACATCATCTTATTGTGACTGCATGCAGTATTTGGTTTACAGCCACAGCTAGCATTAAAAAAATGGTCGATTGTGAAGAAAAAAAAAATTCAGTGGGCTAGTGCGGTGCTTTTTTTGCATATTTTCAGTCTATTGTAACTTTCCGCTTTATCAGGAACATTTTTCACTTCAAATCACAAGTTTCATTAGGATTAACCTTTTCGTCATTTGGAGTTTTGACTACATCAATAAGAGCCCCATAATTAGCCGCAGCAGAGCCTGGTTTTCGCTCAAAAATAGCGTCACAAAAACCACATCCTGATCGAGCATTGAACATCGCCATTGCTAAAAGTGCACGAATTGCTGGAAGGTCTCCATCAGCTTTCAATAACCTCACTGCAAATAATTGGTTTTGTGTTTCATAAAATACTGTTATGTTCAATTTTTTTTCTTTCCAAACAAATTTACCTTTGAAATGTGTTGCGATGCCACTGTCATTTTTCAGTGTGATTCCATTAGTTGCAAGTAATTTCAGCTCTTCCACAATTGGCTTTAGGAAGCTCTGCAGCGATGGCATTGTTTCTTTATCTTTCTCTCTCTCTTTTATACCTGGCACTAAGCCCAGTATGATGGTGTTGGATGTCTGCAAATATTCACTTAGATGTACTGTATTTCCTCGAAATACCCCCCGTCGAAATACCCCCCTTCGTTCTACCCCCCCCCCCCTCTCGGGACCACTATAAAACAATCACCCCCCCCCTCGAAATACCTCCCCCCCAAATTGAGTGTAAAGGGAACGTACTGTAGTTTGTGTTCTGTGTAATGCGGAACACACGTTAAAACAATGTTGGCTTCACGTTAGAACAGTGTTTTTACCATCTACATACTAATATTAGTCTACAGAACCTTTTAAATGGCGGTTTTTGTTGCATTTTTCGACGTCTGCGTACGTTTCAGATGACAATTTCGTACTGGGGTTTCAAAAAAATTTTTGTGAAATATTCTACCCCCCTTCTCTCGACACCACTATGAAACAATCGGTATACTGTATTTCTTCGAAACCCCCCCCCCCCCAGGGGGTTTATTTTTTCATGGTAGCAATTTTGGGGGGGGGGGGGTGCAATACTAAAATGTTTTAAGTATCAAAATACCTTGATTCGGCACTCCAGCGGCAGATTCAGCACATGAGCACAAATGGCACCCACTTTCAAATTGCTATTTTCAAATGGCTGGAAATAATCAAAATAAATAGACAGCCCAATGCCATTCTCTCCAGGCTGCAGTGACTGCATGAAGCTTTTCCATGGAGGCCCATCATAAATATCACAGTACTGCTGTTCAGCAGTTTGCCTGTCACGTTTTTTCCAACTGGAAAAAAGTTCATCATAGCCAGGGCGTGCAAAAATGTTCTGCAGCCAGTCAGCAACCTTTGTTACTATGTACTTGTTGTATGGAAGTAGAACGTGCCTTCCTTTTCTGAAAGGTTGTATGAAAGATGTGGAAAACAACACCAAGCACTATGCATAACTATTTAGTAGGAAATTTGTAAATACTTACCGGCCAAGCATTTCGCCACAGCCATTTCGACACAATTCGTCCCTGGAGTTTGCCATTTGTGATGTATCCCAGACACCAAGACACTTTGGACAGGTAGCAAAGGTATGAATATTGATCTGGGGGCAGTCCTAGATCCTGTAAAGTGTGAAGTAAAGTATCAAATGTCATGTAAAATGTCAATCAAACAAAAAAAGAAAATATTTTACTGCTGAACTTTGCATAACAATTGACACTTTTCTTTACATTTGTCATGACAATTGACACTTTGCATGATTTTTTACATGACATTTGACACTTTACTTTACACTTTGCAGGGTCTGGGATTGGCACCTGGTGGCCAAAATAACGGATGCCTAAAGAAACTGCAGAAACAGGAATCATTTCAGCGATGTGTTTTGTTTCTGGGTCACCATTGAGCTCTTCTTTGAATGATTTTAGCAATCTGAATTTGTGAATGATGGAAAGTTTTTTTGAATTTTAGAATGTTTGTTTGCTCTCATTACACAAGTGTGAAAAACGATAATTGAGAGACCTGCAAAAACTCAGTCACACACACCTTGACAATTGTCGCTGCGGAATGGCATTGGTGCATCCCCATGCACCAATTCTCTTCAGCAAATTGTTCCAAAGTGTTCTATCTTTTTTGGTTCCTTCTAGCTCCAACAGCAGTGATGATGATACATTTTCCCCACCACTATCTTCGTCATTTTCGAGCTGCTCATTGCAATCACTTGACTCTGCCTTGTCAAGGACAACTGATTCTTCACTGCATTCAGTATCACTCCCCGATTTTGGCGGTGCTGGTTGTGTGCTAGTAGATGGCTGCTGCTCTGTCTCGGTGAAGTCTGTTTGTGCATGCGATGCCTCACCTGCAGGGTGCTTTATTGTATGAAATTGCACTCAAATTAGCCATTTTGATATGAAATTTATGTAAAAAAACATTTAACTAAATTGTGAATAAATAAGCATTGCAAATAACTAGCCATATTTCAGTGGACTCTGAGTTGAGTCACCAAATTCTGGTGTGATTTTGGTCGGAGTGGTGCTTACTTCAGCTTCAGCACCATCGGGCTTTGGGTACTTTATTAATGGCCCTTCTGAACTAGAACTGGTTGAATAGCTTGGGGATGATTGTCTTGACATTTTCAGACAAAATGGCTGCAAATAGCGATGATGTCCATTTAACAAATCTAACCAAAATGACTAGTGACCCATTGCAATCTTTACAAAATTTGCCATTCCTCCCTAATTTGAATACACCGAAATCGACATCGCAGCAGTCATCACACAGCAGCGAGTTGCATGGCAGTGAAAGTGGCGGCAATTTGACTCAGTTTGTTTTACTTAATTCTGCATTTTGAAATTGCTTTTGTATGCCAAAATGGAGATACAGCAAAGCAAAAATACCGTATTTTCTTGAATAATCCCCCTGGGGATTATTATTTCACCATTTTTGTTAAAATTCCGCCCAACTAATTGATTAAATATGTTTAAGGGGGAACTATTCAAGAAAATACGGTAGTTGACAAAAAGTTTTTTAAATTTCAAAAAAAATTGCAAATTATCTTATGTGCAAATGTTTCAGCACTGCTGACAAAGAGAACGTGGATAACAGCAGACGTCAAGCAGCAAAACGATCAAAAAAAGGTTTGTGGCGCTAATTGATGTTTGGTGTGATGCTCCTGTGAAATGTACAATTTGAGGACTTTTGACTGTATTTTTATGAATTTTGATGCCTTTGCAAAATTTTGGGCGACTACCCCCTAACCCCCACCCCCGAAATCGCCCAGCTATCGGGGGTGCACTGATACGCACATTTGCCCGTTTTTTCACTTGACACTTTTTCAAGTGATTTTCAGATATGAGTGACGTGAAAAATGCTGCGCAATGACATTAGTGAACTTTTTTTACTTCGCTCATATCTGAAAATCACTTGAAAATGTGTCAAGTGAAAAACAGTGAAAAATGGCTATACTGATACCTAAGTATAAGAAATGTATCCCAACTTTCCAGGATTGAAACTCGACAAAAACACCGCGCGGCAATACAACCTCGAATTTGAAAAAATTTACAAGGAAATGCTGCAAAATGAAAAAATTGAAGAATTTGAGGAGGGCCGAAAGTTAGTTTCAAATTCCATGTTCATAAGCACCTGAGAACTGGAAAATAAATGATTTGTGTATTTCTGTATCACTCAACATAAATGCAAATAGTGAATAAGTACATATGTGAAATGTAAATATAGATTTTGCCGTGCTGTGGTGTGTAAAATGCCTGTTTATTTTGGCTTATGTTTATGTTAAGGCGTAAGTATGATAGCTATACAACTTTACAATGCGTATTGATTTTACTTGTGCAGATTGACCGAGCATAATGCTAAAATTCTCGACGCCATGCACGCGGAAATCGTAAATGGCAACGTGGGCGACTCGTTTTTGCACCAATCGGATATGAAAGGGTTAAAAGGTTCGGGTTTTTTTATTTCATACATTTTTTAGTTCAATGGAGTGGCGCTGGAGTTGGATGGTGCCGTTTAGTGGTGGACTGGATAGTGGCGCTGGGCTTTTTTGTGTTCCAAAGAACGATGTAACTGATCAAAATTTTGAATTGTTTAATTTAATTGTTTAATGTGTTTAATTTTTAATTTTAATTCACTACACTACACCACTAAAATAAATCCCCACATATCTACTCACCTCTTTCATTCATTCAAATTTAAAAAAAAACTTTTTGGCAACTACCATTTAATTTTAGGGGGGGGGTGGGGTTTCGATGAGCACCAATTCTATTTACCAATTTTCTAACACGCAGAGCACATGAAGCACTCGTGGTTCTTCAACTATCAACGAAATATTACGAGCAGTGACCTAGCGAGGAACAAATTGAGAAAGCGAATCAAAGAGGTGAGTAGATATGTGGGGATTTATTTTAGTGGTGTAGTGTAGCGAATGAGTCAGTTGGCACCACTTTTGTACTATTGTGAAGTTGTTAAGTGTCAAGTGTCATGTAAAGTGTCAAATCGGATGTCATCCTTCAGCTGCTACAAATGCACAAAATCATATTTATGTATTTGAGGGGGGTTAAATGAATGCAGTAGCATAGTGAATGAAACAGTTGGTACCACTCTCTACTCTGTAAAGTGTCAGATGTCATGCAAAGTGCCAAGTAAAATATCAAATGTCATGCAAAGTGCCAAGTAAAATATCAAATGTCATGCAAAGTGCCAAGTAAAATGTCAAATGTCATGCAAAGTAATACAAGTTTCAATATATTTTTGTATTGTATTTATGTGCAGAAGTGGATCGATCGGCAGCGCGCATTTGTGCACGCGAAGCAGAATGGCAGGCAGATCACCAAGAAAAAGGAGCACGATAATGCCCTGTGGCGGTTGTGTGCAAACACAGAATTTGTCAGTTCTGAGGACGAAGATATGGACGATCAGGTGTGTGGGTAGTGTAACTCTAGTTGTGAATTTTTCAACTTTTGGTGGTGTTATCACAAAACAAAACATTACATCCAAAAAATATTTATCTGTTGGCACCCTTGATGCCTGGCACGTTTCCTAAATAACACCATTGGCATTTCATGAAAATGGCGCCTGGCACCATTTTTCTGGCACTTTACTATCACTTATTCCACTGTATTTCATGATACATTTTCATACAAAACATATTTTCTCAAAACACATAAAAATGTTTATGGTGTCATGGCGCTTCAAATCACTTCTATTTACATGAAATCTGAACAATTTCAGGTTCTTTATGGTGAAAGAGTGAAGGTGCGCAAACCACACCGCTTGCCATACCTGAATGACTACGCGGATCACTGCAAAGCCACACTGGATGAGTACTTTTACCTGTTAGTACATACATGTGTGTGCATGTTGTTCGGAACATAACTGTGAAATGTTTTCTAATTTTGAATGTGCTGTCTTGTAAATTGTAAAGTAAAATTTCAAATGTCATGCAAAATCTCAAGTAACACATGAAATGTGATGCAAAGTGTCATGCATGTTAAATAGTAAAATCTTTTATTTTTAAAACTTTACTTGACACTTCGCATGGTACAATACTGCGCCAGCTCAGTAGTGTGCAAAATGCTTCTGCAAACGTAATACTTTGTGTATGCAAACCGAACAACTGTACAACTGGGCAACATTTAAGTAGAATTGTCATGTGTATCATGCAGATTTGCATTGTTCGCCAGTTCCCAAAAACCATAATTGCCACCTTCATTGCCAACAGATCAAAGTTCCATACATACACGCAGGACGGTTCTGCGGAAAAACAACAGAACTCGGAAGGGTTACATAATTCGCGGTGACAAGACATCTGCGCGCCAGTGCCCGCACAGTCGACCACCACATTTATTTACCAGGGAGTGGCACCAGGATGATAAATTGTGCACTTCAATCTTCAGCGAGAAAAAGTTTTTCAGTAGTGATAGGAGGTGGACTGGTTTTAGCGAGTTTTTTGCATATGGGAAGGTGAAGCAGAAGTAAAACGCACACTCAGTTTGCATGATGTCAGTACCAATAAATAGCAAAGCTAAATGTTTGGAAACTTTGTGGTGATCACTATTTTTCTTACTTATTTACATTTTCATTATTATTTGAATGAGCATTCCAAAATCGCAGGAGATTTATGAATTTTTTCAATGTAAGAAAATCTTGAAAAATCTACCGTATTTCCTCGAAATACCCCCCGGGGGGTGATTGTTTCATAGTGGTCCCGAGAGGGGGGGGGGTTTACGAGGGGGGGGGTATTTCGAGGGGGGGGTTATTATTTCACAAGAAAATTTTTGAAAACCAAGTACGAAATTGTTGTCTGAAACGTACGCAGACGTCGAAAAATGCAACAAAAACTGCCATTTATAAGGTTCTGTAGACTAATATTAGTACGTAGATGGTATAAACACTGTTCTAACGTGATTCCGACATTTTTTTAACATGTGTTCTGCACTACGCAGAACATAAACTGCCGTATTTGTCATGTACGTTCTCTTTACACTCAATTTGGGGGGGGGGGGGGTATTTCGAGGGGGGGGGTGATTGTTTCATAGTGGTCTCGAGAGGGGGGGGGTCAAACGAGGGGGGGGGGGGTATTTCAAGGGGGGGGGGTATTTCGAGGAAATACGGTATATATATTTTCTCCAGATTTTTCTGGGGACATTTGATTATCGTATTTCCTCTAATTACTCCCCGGGGGGTTTATTCTTTCAGAGTGGAAATTTGGAGGGGGTTTAACGAGGGGGAGAGGGTGTTTCGAGGGGGGGGGGATTTTTCCACCAGAAATTTTTTGTAATCTCAGTACAAAATTGTTGTTTGAAAAGTACGCTGACGTTGAAAAATGCAACACAAAATGCCATGTTTATCACTCTGCAGACTTGTATATGTATGTAGCAGTTTAAACACTGTGCTCACGGAACACATTTTTTGTTTTTAAGTGTGTTCACTGATCAAGTAAGTAGTGAGTGTGTTCTAAGTGCACCTTTTGTCATGTACGTTCTGAATACACTAAATTTGGGGGGTATTTCGAAGGGGGGGGGGGGTGTAAAAGATTCATAGTGACCATTTTGGGGGGGGCATTTTGAGGAAATATGGTATACCCTATTTGCTTGAATATAATTATGAATTTCCCTTGAATCTGTTTGAAAATCCCAGAAGTTTTCAGAGTTACCTTAAAAATAAAAATTCCCCAACATTTTTGGAATGCTAATTACAATGTTATGTCGACTGTTATCTAATGAATAAATCAGTTTATCTACATGGTGTACTTTATATAAACATCTTATTTACGGTGTTCCAGTGCAGAATTTTTGCTTTGCCTGTGCTACGGTTTTCACCGAAAGCTAGGACTTGATGTGCAGCTTCAGTGGACAACGGCAGATGCTTCTGCCGAGTGAGCTAAAGCTTCACATTTAAAGCAATCATCTGTTCTGTTCCCCTGGTTCCTTTTATCTTACATTGTATTTTTGTACAAAATGCAATTGTTTTTATACTAGTGTAGACATTTTTTTTACAACTACAGCATGGACTTCACAAGTGATGTGCCATGTCAATCATCGCTTTACCTAGATTTTGATTGTGTAGTTCAGTCAGCACACAAGAAGCACAGGAGTAAAAGTCGCAGGCCATGGAGAAAAACCAGTGTGTCATTGTTATGTTTTTATTCATGTTCTTTCTGTGAATCGCAGTCAAATAAAGTTTGTGCCATTGGTCTGAAATTGCACTGATTTGTGTTTTTGTTTTTAGTTATTTTTGTTCCCTTTTTAGGAAAACAACTGAAGGCAGAGAAAAGGGCAAGTTCATCTAAAGCTGTTCCAGTTGAGCCACCAGTTGACCAGTCTACATCACAGTTACCTGCACGAGTCAGTGACCCTTCAATCGACAAGGCACTCTTCAAAAGTGAGATTTCATGTCATCCTTTTAATTTTGATTGTTTGCATAGTGGTGTTCATTTGGTGAAACAATGCACAGGTGCTGGTGCTATTCACCGTCACATTTGGGACCTGAGAACTGCAGGTGACATTCTTACACATTTAAGTTTATAAGCTATATACAATATATAAAATATTATATTCATTCTCATTTTAGTTGTGTTAAAAAAGTGGCGCATGAGATCCATTAAGAAGATCAGAAACAATTTGAAAGCATGCACAGATATGACACACAGCCAGCGGCAGGTTTGCTTCAACAGATACAAAATAGAAGCTGAGAGGGAAATTGAGCAATGGCTATATTCTAAAGATCATTCACTTGCAGGTAGCTTTGAATAATCAATTTACCATTCAATTCACTTCACTCAAATCTCAATTTACTCAATAAGTGATAGGTATATAGGAAATGCACCAAAAACTCAGATAAAAATAATAAAAAGCCTAACGTACCTTCCCTCATCATTGCAGAGAAGTTTTTCCCAGTCGGCCAGGCTAGCATATTCTACAGGCCAATACCTATGGTGCCAATTGGTGTCCCACGTTGGGATGCTTTGTTTGACAAGCAGATTAGGACTGCCAGTGATTTACTGAATGCAATAGCACATAGATGCCAAGTAATGGCATCAAATAAAGAAAAATGCAAGATGCTTGTAAAATACTGCACAGGAAAGATGCACCTGGAAGACTGTATTGATGAGAAGTGATAGTTTATTTACTGTTAACATTGTTTTTGCTGTTGTTGTTGATCATTTATATGCTTATTTAAACTGTTTGCTGAACAAATTTACCCCACATGCTTACTTTGGGCCAAATAAATTGTACATGCCTAAATTATGCTTGTATGCAAGGCATTCTCAGTCAATATGCTGACAGCTTACTGACAGCAACACTGCTGCTTTCTAAAAGTGCTTGCAGCTCGATGACATACGCTGACAATGTACTGACAATCGGATGACATACGCTGACAGTCAGATGACAACCGTAAACAAATGTATGTCAGCCTATTGTCAGCAAACTGTCAGCATGTAACGTTTCACTGTGACCTTGGTCATTTTTGCTCTCAGCAGCACTTGCTGCTGGTGCCTCAGCACTTTGCCTTGTGGCACTGCTTTCTGTGGCACTATCACTCATTTGTGAGCGAGTGTGATATGCAGGGCCTTCATTGGCTCCCTGTTCATTGGCCATCTTTATTGATGCCTGCTCACTCAGAGCTTATCAGTCAATGCTGATTTTCTGCTGAAAAGCAGTCAAGCACCACTTTGTAGTGGGCAACCTTTAAGAGGTAATAGGTCCTTTTGTTGAATTTCACTGCCAGGTGGCAGGTTTGAGTGTGTGCCTTTCGCTTTTTGTGCACTTTGTGCGTCGCTAGGGCAGACCTCAAAACAAAGCAAAGGTGTGAGTCCGGACCTTGGAGTCCACCAAGCTGATGACTGTTTCACTTTGTGACTTTGTCACTTATATTAGGTGCACAACTAACTAGTACACACTAATAAAACAGTCTATCCTAACAGGCTGTCAATGCCTGCTGGATACTGGTCCAGTTGATGTCAACAGGTTTAAAAGCCTGCTGCTCACTGGCCAGGAGGGTCCACTGCTCGGCGTGGTCGCGGCACCAGTTGGTGAAGCTGGTTGGTGGTTGCTGGTTCATTGGCTGGAGTGCTGTCTGCTGGCCTGGTGGGGCTCAGCTATCACATATTTAAACAACGAAATGGGAAAGAGGATCACACACATATCACTAGATGTACTTTTTGTTAATTCACAGTTGTCTGCCTAGGATGACTTTTATCACTCGAAGTCACTGCTAACTATACCTAATATGAAACTAAATCGGGGTGGAACAGTAGTTCAGCCAAAAACAATTTTTCAGTATGGCACCCACCCTGTCCCATAAACAGTAGACCGAAAATTTCACTTTAAACCAATTTTTTGTTTCACACTTAAAAAGTTGGTTTACAAAGTTCACTAGAGAATGGTCTAAGGTTCAAAGTTATGTAAACAACATACCCTCTCAAATGCTTCCATAAGGAAATTTATTTGGGGTGAATGAACAAGTGAAAATTTTGTCAAATTTTGTTCCTGCAATGACATCATTTTGACATCATATAATTCACCCCAATTAAATTTCCTTATGGAAGCATTTTAGAGGTTATGTTGTTTACACATTTTGGAAGCATTTTAGAGGTTATATTCTTGAGAAAAAAAAGAAAATCTTTCTCGCCACGGTTAATCCCGTACAGAGATTGATTCACACTGCAGAAGACTGTTAAAAGACTGGTTGAGTGTACCGAGGGCACAGGCAAGAGGTATAATCCCTCTACGCCTAGTGTGTCCCTCGTTAAAGTGATATTTATCACGAGAAATGGCTTATTAGCCACATCTGCCAAATTGGCAGAGTGCCAATTTTCTTCGGCACGGTTCATTTCGAACCACATCATGGGTAAATCCCCACACTATCATATACCTCGTTGTTTATTGCAAAATGTCACTTATCTGAGGATCGTTGAAGCGCTATCAGTAAAACTACCATCCCTTAAAGGGCTTGTGATGGCAGATTTTCAGATATTGGCAGGATGCCAAAAACATCGATTTTTTCTAACTATCACTATCTGGGTCATGGCAATGGTAAGTTTCGATGTTGGCTTGCTAACCCATTGGCTTACAAACCCCATGTGCATAACCATGCTTGCTTGTCGTGGCTGCAATGCTTTATCTATACATTTGCTCGATAAACCACATCCACCTACCAAACACAGATATGTTGGTCGATGGCTAACAAATTTTTTAATTACTAACATGAATATTTTACAAATGGATAGAAAGAAATCGCAAATGGCGTCAAGGTCACACAAACTTGGTGATATCAGCGATGCGACGATATTGAACATATGTGTCAAAGAGGTATTTACAGTGAGTTCTTACTTGGGCTTTTGCTTGACATTTTACTTGAGCTTTTACTTGCATGGTGTATCAGAGCAAAAAGGGGGTACACGGTACTGTCAGAATACCCTGTCTAATGTCTATTGCCTGTGTTGTGAATCTGACAGGCTATATTTGTTCTTACCATTTCTACAGCTGATATTTAATTATTTGGATGTAATTAACGATCCTCGAGATTATTTCCTGAAACTGGATATTCGATATCGATACAATACAGAACCTCGATATCGATATTCTATATACAATATTGAAAAATGGTCGATATTTGATATTCGATATTTCTTCAAAATTCTAAATATCGATATTCAATATTCGATATTAAAAAATGGTCGATATCCGTTATTCGATACTCGATACAATATTTCTTTTGAACCATACTACATACAATTAAATTGTTTCATATGTAAAACAACCAGCAGTTACATGATGGCTACATCAAGCAAATACAATCAATATTCACACCTATCGCGCAGATATATATCGGCACATAGTGATATGAATGTTTATCAAGCTGAGACGCCAGCAGCTTTTCCTACTTTTCTCCCTGATTTTACTTTTACTCGTGAAAATGACCATGCAGCATTCGGAAATATATTTATCCCGGTATCATCAGCTATCAATCATGTCCTGGTATCATCAGCTAGACTTACCTATATCTCGAACTCTTGGAAAAACAACTGGGTGAATATTATTACCGCCAGGCCTCAAATACCTTTCCCCGCAACTTTTATTTTTACAATACTTATCTATATCTTGGTGAGCGCCAACTTTTTCGGCATATCTGAAAAATATACGAGTTTTTTTGCCAGATGGAATTTTGCTTGGCATGATATTTGCTCGTTACTTTACTACCTGTTTTTTCCCGGTTGTGATAATTACTACGATATTTACAGCAGTGCATTGCTTCATATGCTTATCTCGTATATTTTGGAAGTGATTTCTCAGCATGAATCTATTTCTTTGATATTGATGTTTTTGTTTTTGCGTTCCCAAACTTCAACAACAACCCCAGCTTCTACTGGGGTCACACCAACGGCTTTTGACTACAAAAGACGACCTTATACTATGCTTACTATCCTATACAATAGCGGTTGCTTTTTTTACACATATTTGATGGCTTCACTAAAAAAGCAATTAGAGAAAATGGTTCACATTTGCCGTTTTTTGAGAGTGCAACGTCATGACGAGTGGGGTGCTGCTACCATGACAGATTATATGTCTTCAGGCACAATTGTGGGTATGTGTGGTTTACGGCAAACATTTCAAACTTACCACACATTTTTTATGAAATTCATTGGACAAGTAGTACACTTTACAATTGTATACGTATTACTAGTGTGGTGTACTGAATCTAAATTGATTCTCTGTCTGTCAATATATATTAGCTTGACTAACAGCCAGAAATTGTGTCTCACGCAAAAACTATTTTCTTGCAAATCAAGGCCATTTCTAACAATACTAACATTTCTGTGGTTGATACCTGGTACAAAAGCAACATCGGTGGCAGATATACCAGGAGCACATACATTCCTTGAACATCTTGCCCTGACTTTACTGTATCAAAATGTGCGCTGTTTGAACAAACAATCTTTGGCGCTTTTGGATACTATCATTAAAACGGGGGCAGGTGTTCTGTGTCTAACTGAAACACAACATGCTGACCACAGTGATGTATCCAGTATAGGTGGATATTGTTCTGTGAATACATATAAGGGACAAGAAGGTACAGGAGGTATCTCTGTTTATATTCGGAAAGGTGTTAAATACACATTGAATAAGGTCGATGACTGTGTGAATAAAAATGTATTGGATATTAAAATCAAATATGATCACAACAAAGGTGCCTCGCTGGGTGTTAAGTGCTTTGACACAAACACACATAATAATTTAAATGTGATTGTTACATATTTAGAAAATAACACAAAAAGTAAAAAATCAGCAAAAATACACGAGCTAAATAAACAGATCCTGCACTACATATCCATCGCGGCTTTCGGATTTCATCGGAATCCATCGGATTTCAATGGCCATAGAGGCTCTGATGATTTGGGAATACCACACAACAACCCAACAATAAATGAAAACGGGCATCTAATTAGGGACTTCATTCATAAGAGTGGCCTATGTCTCCTAAACACTGACATGCAGGGATTATGGACATTTAACAGAAGAAATGCGCGGTCTGCAATAGACTTATGTTTGTCAACCAATCCAACGTTGATGTCAACAGGTCTCGTCGATGAAACGGGAGACTACAGTAGCATCCAATCTGACCACAACGCTATATTGCTCAAGTTAAACTACCGCTACAAAACGAAGAAAGAAAACCTGAAAATAGGGGTGTCCTAAAACACAAAGAGGTGGTTTTTATGCAAAAAATGTCTGAGAAGAAAATGGTAACGTATCGTGATTTGATACATGATATTCCGGAGGCAGCATTGATCGACGTGAAGGTATCACAACCAGCTATAGTTCCGTTAAACATACGTAAACAAGGAAAGGTCATTAACAAACTAAGGAGACGAATCAAAAGATTTGAGCCTAGTACTCATGATGGATCTAAGGGATCGACTAACACACATGATACAGAACAGTTATTTAACCAATTACGTATAGAACGGAAAAAACTAACATCCCTCAAAAAGGAGCATGAAAAGAGCTGCAAGGATTATGTAATACATAAACTTGCAAAAGGAGGTGGTACGTTGGAAATAAATGCTGTATATCAACGAGTGAATGATATTAGGCAAGGGGACAGAGACATCATTCACACAATTCATGCGGATAATGGAAAAATTATCTCTAATGACATAGAGATGAAAAGTGAACTTGAAAGTGCATGGTCTGTGGTTATGAGTAAAAATCCTGGACAAGAATTGTCAGAAATTACAACAGATTCAGTGAGAAATATCCATACGAGCTACAAGCAAAAGAGGAAATTGACAATGGATATAAATATGGTTGAGCTTGAAGTGGCTATTCATGAATTGAAAAACAACAAATCAGGTGGTACTACCTCTATATTCCATGAACATCTAAAACTCTTATGTGAGGAACACATGAAGCAGATTCTAAATATCTTTAATGATTGGCTGCATGGCGGTGATATTCCTATTGATGCCACGTTATGTAAAATGATACTACTTCACAAAAAAGGTGACAAGAGCAACTTGAAAAACTACAGAACCTTAGGTTTGTCATGCAACGTCAAAAAGGTATATATGTCCATAATAAACAAACGTCTTATCCGATGGTTAGAAGACACCAATGCATTAACAGAAATGCAAGATGGGTTCAGACTGGGTAGAAGGACATTAGATAATGTTCAAATTCTGAAAAGTTGTTACAATTATGCTCAAGCTAACGGAAATGAATTTGTTACATGCTTTGTAGATGCAGTAAAAGCCTTTGACAGAGTGGACAGAGGTAAATTATGGCTAAAAATGCAGAAAATGGGCATACCAGAGATACTTGTTGGCGCTATCTCCAGAGTTTACACCACTACCAAAGCAATAATGACATATGGGGGTTTTGAAAGCGACCCTCTGAATTATCCACAAGGAGTTGCACAGGGCTGTGCACTAAGTCCTACCTTATATGCAATCTATATGCATGATCTTGCAGGTGTTCTGCTTGAGACAGGATGCGGAGCTAAATGTGGGTATCAACAGGACAAAATTCCAGCTCTATTCTTTGCAGATGACATAGTATTGCTGGCAAGCAAAGACAGCGAGCTGGAAAAGCTGTTAGAGACATTCAGCAAATGGTCATGGACTTGGAGTGTGTCGATTAACCCTACTAAAAGTGAAGTACTTCAATGGGGGACTTCAAAACGCAAAAAAAAGATCTTGGCCCCTACAAGTTGGGAATCCGGAAAATCCAAGCATAACATCTTTGCATGAAACGGATAGCATACGATACTTGGGTGTACAGATTAATAGAGGGTTGGATCCATTCTCGGAACATAAGGCCAATCGGTTGACAAAAATGAAGCAATTATCGAGCCTTGCGCTATCAGCAGCAAGGAACTCCGGTGCACCTATCTACAACGGAAAAATAACATGGAAAAGCTATGTTGAACTGGCGAGTATGTTCGGTGTAGAAATCACAGGCTTTTCAAGACATGTGTTGATGGAAATGGATAAATTATACATCAAGACAATACAATGTATTGCCCGACTGCCGAACAAAACTAGCAGTTCAGCGCTACTACATGATCTAGATGGTTTATTGCCTTCAGACAAATATTATCAACTAGTACTGACAAATGATAACTACATGTCCAGGATAGATAAGACGAGATGGCTGTATAGAGCCTGGGACATTGATAATACCCTGGCAGGAAATAGAAGGTTACGTGTGGATAACATGACCAGAACGCTAAGAGAGACAGCCAAAGAATTCCTTGATATCAACATAGACACAAATGTTCTGACAAAGGCTGACATAAAAACACATGTCTACAGACGGCGCAGGGCTGAGACACTAAGAACTATGCGCAAACAAATGGCACTGACATACAGAGGTAATGATGAAATATCACTAGAGATTAAAAGTGTTCGCTACAATGAATTAAATTGGTTCGGCGCAAGACTAAACGCTCTGCACACAAGGGGTCGCGGGGGTCACAAGCTATGCAGCATGTGCTCCAATAAATACACAAAAACAGTGGCCAACCTGCATCACATACTATATGTGTGCAGGGGGACAGACAACTTAAGAAAAAAAATAATAAATACAACATGTTCAATTCCGTGTAAGTGGGTTAACAACCCACTGGGTAGCTCTGTATGTCATAACCACAGGAGAGAGCTTGACAAATTACTTGTCTACGGGACCAGCCATTTACATGACAGATAGCAATCTTACAATCATTACTTATAACTTGTCTCAGTGTGCAAGGCTGACCATCTCAGCTGTAAATTGTTTTTAATTACGGGAAGGGAAGGGCGAAACCCTGCAAAAGGGTAGGGCCCTGGATCCCATTTCTAATAATAATAATAATAACTTTGAACCTTAGACCATTCTCTAGTGAACTTTGTAAACCAACTTTTTAAGTGTGAAACAAAAAATTGGTTTTAAGTGAAATTTTCGGTCTACCGTTTATGGGACAGGGCGGGTGCCCTACAGCAAAAAAATTTTTTTGGCTGAACTATGGTTCCAACCCGATTCAGTTTTATAATAGGTATGTTGTTGCAACATTTTTTAAAATGCAGTTGGGTGATGAACTTGTTTTGGGACACTTGGGCTGTTTTTAGAAAATGGTCAACTTTATATGCAGTGACCCATGCTTTAGTGGGTCGTCGGCAGCCGCCCCACTGGTGTATTGTGAGGGGGGTTGTTGGCAAGACATCCCCCAAATTTCAGTTTTATACCGCCGGCACAGCTGGAGATATGGCTCTTGTAGTGTAGCCAATCAAGTGGGTGGTGAACTTGATTGGGACACCAAAAATGCCAAAAAAAATGTTGCATACCCTGTAGTGAGTCGCCGCACCTCCCCTATTGTTGGGGATTAGATGGGTCTTACACCTTATTATATACAAAGTTTCAGCTTTATAACACCCCCATGGACGGAGATATTGCATTCAAAGTGAAATAAAAAAATGGGTGGTGAACTTGTCCGGGAAGGTGTTTACAACAAAATATCAAGATAATCATTTGGAAAATAATTTGCACAACCAAAAAGTTCACCCAGTTTCAGTGATGTTTTCACAGAAATGCATCTGTACTGACTGATTTCGCAATGCTGCCATGGTCTTGGACATTTAACTGGTTTCCAGCTGAAAAGTTACAATATTTTTTGAATGGACACAAAGTGAATCCAGTAGTGGTTTTGCAACTTAATGGTGTGGTCGTTTGTACCACTTTGGCACTTTGATCAGCATACAAGATCCTTAAGCCGGAATTACAGCTCAGCGGCGTTTAACGTGAAATGATGAATGACGTCGTAAAATTGATTACATCAAAATAGACAAAGGTACAGCATTAAAATTTTAGAATTACCTAGATAGTTCTAGTAATTGTGTGTAATGTCCCAAAAAAAAATTATCAAATAATCATTATTTAAGTAGTTATTAATTTCACGTCAAAAGTTTTTGGTGACGTAAAATGTTTGACGTGAAATGTTGACGTAGAATGTGTAAATTTTGACGTAAAATTTATAACTTATTAAATAATTAATATTTTCTTAATTTTTTTAGGACATTACACCCAATTACTAGAACTATCAAATTCTGAAATTTCAACGCTGTACCTATGTCTATTTTGATGTACCTAATCAATTTTACGACTTCATCATTTCACATCAAACACCGCTGAGCTGTAATTCCGGCGTAATGCATTACCAAAAAATTCTAACTACTAAGGTTAATTATAGAGGTTATGACCTCAGTTGTACGAAGCTACTACCTAGACGTATAGAAAAAGTGATACCGTATTTCCTCGAAATACCCCCCGGGGGGTGATTGTTTCATAGTGGTCCCGAGAGGGGGGGGGGTTAAACGAGGGGGGGGGTATTTCGAGGGGGGGGGGTGATTGTTTCACAAGAAAATTTTTGAAAACCAAGTACGAAATTGTCGTCTGAAACGTACGCAGACGTTGAAAAATGCAACAAAAACCGCCATTTATAAGGTTCTGTAGACTAATATTAGTATGTAGATGGTATGTACACTGTTCTAACGTGACACCGACAGTGTTTTAACGTGTGTTCTGCAGTACACTGAACACAAACTACAGTTATTGTCATGTACGTTCCCTTTACACTCAATTTTGGGGGGGGGGGTATTTCGAGGGGGGGTGATTGTTTCATAGTGGTCTCGAGAGGGGGGGGGTCAAACGAGGGGGGGGGGTATTTCAAGGGGGGGGGTATTTCGAGGAAATACGGTAGTTATCTTCTTGAGACTTAAAATTCATTTGGCATATGGTAAAATGCTATTGTATACTGCTCTACTGTGCAATTTTTTTCTGAAATTCTATGTTGAAAAGTATAATCACTCAGAATTTAAAGAAATAAAACTTTAAATGGAGTGGAATAAGTTTGAAATAAAATGGAAATAAAAATGGAATAGTAAAACATTTAAACTTACATGATCTAGTACTCAGAGGTGGTTTGTTAGCATCCACAAGTGGAATATTTTGGACATTTACAGATGGATTTGAATTATTTTCTATATTAGTACTTGGCATCAATCCAATGTCTTCACCACCACTGTGTGATTTCCGTTTTGTGTTGCTTGCAGGTTTATCTGTAAAAATGGTTACTAGGTGTAAAATATCACATATGTTGCAACCAATTATGGTGATTTACGGATTAGGTGTACTTAGTTAGTAGTGTTGTGCATAAAATTTTGAATTTATGTTCAAAAAATAGACAGAATTTTCCAATTTTGTTTTCTTAATTATTTGGAATAGGTAGTTTATAATTGTGTTTTTCTAGCTGTGAACCAAAATTTCGAATTTTAGTTTGCCATCTTTTGGTGTACTACAAATCGTTTTTTAATGGTTTTTTAAAAATATTTTATCCTTCTCACCTTTTATTTCTTCAACGCCGCAAAGTACAGAATTATGGGACGCTGCATGATTAGTGTTAAACATTGTGCGTGAAAATGGCATATTCTCCGTCAAAGAAAGCATGCGACTTTTGCGTCGAAGTCCTTCCATCGCATTTACGCCCACTTGATCTGCGAGGGGTGACTTTGTGTATCAATCGGTTGACTGCAAAGTGTTCGTCCAAAATTACTTATGTCTTAGTCGATAAAGGGTGAGCGTCAGCGGATACTTATGTACGCACTTTCACAATAAAAAATACAAAGGCAAGATAAGGCAAGGTAAGAAAAAGCAAGAAGGCGGAGTCACGTGCAAGCGACAATTTTTTTCTTATAACTTTTTGAACGGTTTTTTATTTCATTGACGATGACGTCATGATGGAGTGTTTCCTTCAGGAAAATGAATACAGTGTGGTCCCCGGGGTATATTCTTACATCAATGATACAGACAACATAAGATGCACTCATGAAATGCAAGCAAGCGCGCTGGATGCGCGTGAAGGATTCCACATGCTTGAACTACCGTATACCCTTGAATAAGACCTCCGTCAGTTTTTTCGTCAGAGCTTTCGAGGGGGGCGTTATTCAAGAGGGGGGTGTTATTCAAAGGGGGGGTTTCAAGGGGGTGTGATTTTTACCTCATAACTCATGACATAGGATATACGGTATTCGGCACTAAGGATTCTTTACACGCACTCAAAATTGTGGAAAACTACTTGGCATACTAATTGGGAAGCTAAAATTGTCAGAAAATATTCCGAGAAGCGCCGTGAAGCGCGTGTCTCCATGGTGAAGCATCGGGAAAAATCCGTGTAGAGAATCTACACTACTCCTCACAACCCCACAGGCACTTTTTGTTGTGTTAATTTATAAAACTGATGGATTTGTGAACTATGTGGTGATATGTCTGTGAAGCAGCCTCGTATTTACTCCCACACGCTCCATGAGATTTCAGATGAGTTGTTGTTCGGATACTCCATTCATCATTACATCACAGACCAGTGTATTTATCACAGTTCAGACAATACACTTCAAACATTATTATAGTGCACTTCACATAAAAATGAAGCAAGTCAGGGTGAAAACACTTCACGATGCTTCACCACTCATCACACCCATTTTTTACTGAAATTGACAACGGTTAAACACACTACACATATGATGACAACAGAATCTGCTTTATGAACCTGGATGATTATTTTGCACAGTTTGTGAAGCTGTGTGAAGAATTAGATGGAACTTCATCACACTGTAGAGATGCTCGGCATATGTTGGAATTTTTGCTGTGAGTGCAGTATGTTTGTACACATGGCAGACTCTCAGAAGGGAACTACCACATTTGCTTGAATAAGCCCCTTTTAAAAAATTCCCCCTGTTAGATGGGTGAGGGAAAAATAATACACCCACTTGAATAATGACGCCAGGTAGTGTGACGAAAACATAGATGTGTATTGTGTAGTTAGTGAGTGTGATAGAAACCTACTTGAAAACTTTATGATTTACTAACCCCACCACTTGAATAATCCCCCTTCATCAAATACAGTGTTATCAAAAAATTATTCCCCATGGAATTATTTTAGTGAATGTGGTACTCAACGTATGAAACATCTCAAAAAGTCTGATAAAGTAAATTCCAAACCCACCAAAGCATTTGCACTTGGCCAGAGCACTTTTAGCAAATACCCGAACACCCTTGCGGAAATTTGAACTCATCACACCATACAGGAATGGGTTTAGTGCACTATTGAAATAGCTTGTCACTTGGCCAAAAACAGGTGCCCACCATGGTAAATTTGCAGAATGAGGGTATTTCACTGCAATAATAAATGCATTTACTGTTTGCAAGAGCCAGCAAAGTGCGAACATGGCTGTAACTGTCCCAATCATGCTGAGCAGCCGTTTGCGAGCCCTGAGAATTGGGAAGGGTGTGGGTAAATACTTCAAACAATGTTGGATAGCTATTTTGGAGTATTTTTTATCAATGATCTGGTTGAGTGAACTCATAAAAAAAAGAATACTTTACTGAACAATTTAACACTTTACATCCTTATTTCTGTGTGTTTTCATTGTCTCAAATAAAACCCTTTAAACTACACTGTCTTCTGCACTTTAACTGCACTTTTCTCAAATTCCACCCCCAACCAAACAAACTCAAATCATCAACCAAACAAATCACCAAAACCAACCTAACAGCCTCCATAGCCCTCCTAAGCTGTCTTTCTTCCACACACCCAGCTTCACCAGTCGTTCCACTGACATCACTGGTGCTCCCAGTTGGCACGGTGCCAGCAGGCACATTGAGTGTCAGTGATACTACTGAGTGTCTGGCTGAGCCGGGTGCTCGGCTACTGGCAGTGGGTTTGTCGGTTTGGCTGAAGTCTGGATTTGGATCGAAGCACACTGGTGAGGGTGCTGTTGGGGAGGGGGGATTATTTAAGGGAGGATTTATTTCCCCCACTCGTCTAACAGGGGGAATTATTCGAGGTGGATTATTCAACATTATCTCGCGCAAATGCGCTACATTCAATCAAAACTGATTTAATTGAAGCTGACACCAAAAAAAATAATTTTCTATCAACTTTCAACCCTCTAATTTACCCCAAATTGCACTGACCTGCACTGGGGCACTTGTGGATAGTAGCCATGGGTGTGGCATTGCTGGCAGGTTTCTGATGGTCCAGCAGGCTCGTTGGGTCACTTGCTGATTGGCTGTGGCCAGTGTCTGTGTTTGATGACTGGTCTATCTGTGAAGGAGAAGATGTTGCATGAAATGAAAAACATTGTGAAAAGTTATTTTTTATAAGTTAATGGATCCATTTCCATCAAATTTATATGGAGGTCATAAAATAGATGCATTTACATTTGCAGGGCACCATGGCTGCACTGGGCATGCAATATGCATGTCTTCTCAATAAAACTTGGGCCAACATTTTAGTTTCTAGTTTGTTGTTTATTTTAGTAAATTTTGTTGTTCATTTTATTACACCACAGCTCCAATCTAAAAAAACACAATCTACAAAAACTCACAGTCACCAAAACCACTGGCACACCGGCAGCATTCGTGGATGCAAACTGGGGCGAGTCCTGGCCGGCCCACTTGTCCGGGTCCGGCGAGCTATTCACCCTGTGCACGCTGGCGCAATCCTTCTTGTTCACGTTGAACAGCCTGTGCAAGAACGGCATGGATTCTGGGGGCAGTCCCAGACCATGTAAACGACCCTGTAGAGTGTAAAATACCCCGTAAAGTGTCAGGTGTCATGTAAAATACCCTGTAAAGTGACACGTGTATCCAAATCGTATTGTTTTTTTGCAAATCTTATGTTTTTGTATCACAATCTTACTTTTGGACACAACATTTGGATACGAAAACATAAAATTTCGATACGATACAAGAGGATTTGTATGTACATGACACTTTACATGGCCTTTTACATGACATTTGACACTTTGCAGAGTTTTTTACATGACACTTGACACTTTACAGGGTGTTTTACACTTTACATGGTCTTTTACAGGGTCTGGGACTGGCACCTGATGCGCCAGATGACAGCGGGAGCCGGGGAGAATTGCCATTCGCTTGTTTGCCATTGTCATTGCCATTGCCATTGCCATTGCCGTTGCCATTGCCATTCTGCAGCGATTTGAGACTGTTTCGACTGTGGCATTTGAACATCTTTTTGGACTGGGTGGCCGCCTGCTGTTGTTCACGCGCTTGGAGCACCTGGGAAGGTGGGGTAATTGAATTTGTTGGACACCTATTCATTTTTAAGTCAAATCCAGTTCCGGCCAGTACCAGTTCCGCAAATTGAGAAGTGAGAAGTAAAATGGCAAATGCGAAGTGAAATGAGAAGTGAGAAGAGGATTGAGAAGAAAATTGGCAAAAGCGGAGTGAAAAAATAAAAATAAAAGGTAATTTCCCTTCGCTTTTGCCAATTTCCTTCACAATTCACAGGCTACCGTTCTATTGTTTTTGTTGGTGGGAAAATGTGCCAAAACCTGCCGTTCTATTGGAGGTGCCGTTCTATTTATAGGTGTACTGTTATATTAAAAGAAATACGTTAAGTCAGACACCTGACAGAACCAAAAACATAAACTCACCCTCATTTTAGCCTGGCTGGCTTTTTTCCACATCACTGTCTGGCTCAGTTTTTTGACCATGTAAACATTGGCCGCGGAAATCAGTACAAATGGCACCGCATATGCGATCAGTACAAAACAGCCATAATGCAGCCTTACTTGCCATATTGGCGCTGTGCCTTCGGCTTGCCCGGAAAATACGCAGTAGTCTGTGTGGTTATTGGGGTTGTATTTATATATCCTTGAATAAGACCATAGGGGAGGTTAGGGGAAACAGACCTACGGGAACAATTCAGGGGGGGGGTAATTTTCATCATTTAGCATACAGGGGGATTTATTTCAGGGATGCACACATATAATCATTCAGGTTCATTGCACATAAATTTGATAAATTGTGAATAAGTTCACACCAAGCACTTTTTCACCAATTCCAATCCTGAAAATCTCTCAAATTTCTCAACATCAACAAAAACAACAACAAAAAATCTCAAAAACTACAAAAACACCCACCCATTCTATTGGTCCCAAAATAGGCCAGCACAGGTGCATTCAAAAGGGCCACGAATACCCACAACATAGTGCACATTGCCACGGTGAATTTCTTTGTTCGATACCTTCTACTGGCTACTGGGGCTGCCACTGCGACCAAACGATCGCCGGACAAAAGTACCAACGTCCACGCGGAAACGTACGCCGAAACGTAGTTTACGTAGTTGGCTAGGGAGCAGCTGTGAGGGGGCAACGTTTGATTCTGTTGCACCTATAAGAGGTGGCAGTGGAAAAATTTCTGGGAGATTTTTATTTTTCTTTACCCCATAAAAGTATGTTTTTGATGTGCGTATTGTTATATTTTACCACAATTTTCACGAAAAATACCAAGTTTTTAACACTTTTTGCCAATTATCATTCTCAAATTCATGCGCTTTTTGTCAATTTTCAGCTATTTAGCTTTTTATGTGCTTAGGTATATACAAAGATTTTTCTTCTATTTTCCACCATTTTTAGCATTTTCCACCCATTGCTCTTTCAAAACGTCTATAAATAGCCTATTTGAAATACGTTTTCTGTACTCGAAATACGTTTTCTGTACTTGAAATACATTTTCAAAAAGTATATGTAAAAACAAGTACAGGTACTTCTACAGAAAAACGTAATTGATTACCATTTACTTAGTACTCAAGTACACATATTTTCAGTCAACGTAAATACGTTCTAACAAATACGATTTTCTGCCCGAGAACAACAAAAAAAACGTAAATAAAAACAAAACTCTCGAAAAACAAACTCACAGCGCACTTCCAAACGGCCACACAAATTCCATGGACCACAGTGAAGCGGTAAACGGGACGCAAAGTGTTATAAAAAGTAGATCTGACAGTGCCAAATTTATGATTAACACATTCGTACTGTCGCGCAGGGAAGTGTCCGTGGCAAAAACTACCGTAACCAGAAAATTGCCCAAAAATCCGATTATGGTAATCGCAATGTAAAATGGCGGCACTGTTGTAGAGAGTATGTACATTATTAATTGTTGATCATTTTGGCCCTCATCGTAATCGTAAGATACGTTAGATAATGTTGTAGAAATGTTGTCCATATTGATAACGAGATGTTTTGGTTAGAAAATTGTAGATATTATAGAATTGGCGCTAGCTGTGAAAATGATTTTGTAGTGTTATACGCGAGACTTTTTCATTAATTTTGGTATATTCCACTGGCTGGTGAAATGCCATGTGAAATAGAAAATGTCAAATAGTGCCAAATGCCAGTCTGTAAAGGTGGGAGGTCAAACTTACTGAGAAAAATAACATTACTGTATTTCTTCTAATAGAAGAGTGTCATTCCATTTTTCCATCAACTTTTTACCTGCCGTTCTATTCAGGGTGTCATTATATTAATGGCTGCCATTTTATTTCTTTAACAATTTTTCACACATATTTTCATTTGGATATAGACCTGTTTTTTATGAAGCTTGACAATATCTTAATATCAGAGCATCAATGTGAAATTTATTGTCTTTTTGATTGCTTTACCCATCTATATTTTGGTGTTTTGGCACACACCCAAAAGTATTTGTACCCGGCATTCTATTGGAGGTGCCGTTCAATTGGAGGGTGCCATTAATTTTTTCCTTAGCCCAAAACGTGTCAAAACCTGCAATTATATTGGAACTTATAATGCCGTTCTATTGTGAGAAATACGGTAGTATCATGTAGTTTTGTTTTGACTGGGTAATGGCGGTTAGGTCTGCATAACTCTCATGGCACAAAAAATATTTTTAGACACAAAGGAAAAACATGTTTACAAGGCACAAAAATAACCTATTAATTATTAAAACAAAAACATGTATGGATGGCACAAAAATGATTTTAGTTATTAAGCCGGAATTACAGCTCAGCGGCGTTTGACATGAAATGATGACGTCGTAAAAATTACCTATTACCTGATTACCTACATCAAAATAGACATAGGTACAGCATTGAAATTTCAGAATTAGATAGTTCTAGTAATTGTGTGTAATGTCCTAGAAAAAATTAAGAAAATTTTTATTATTTAATAAGTTATTAATTTTATGTCAAAATGTACACATTTTACGTCAACATTTCACGTCAAACATTTTACGTCACCAAAAAATTTTGACGTTAAATTAATAACTACCTCAATAATGATTATTTGGTAAAATTTTTTTGGGACATTACACACAATTACTAGAACTATCTAATTCTGAAATTTCAATGCTGTACCTTTGTCTATTTTGATGTAATCAATTTTATGACGTCATCATTTCACGTCAAATGCCGCTGAGCTGTAATTCCAGCTTTAATCACAGTCAAAAAGCATTAGAGGGTGGTGATTTAGGCCACGTGCTAGGTAAATGTATTTATAGATTTCAATTTCAACTAAACCCTTTGATTTGCAAATCCAGGTGCAAATCCAGGTCCGACTCGGTATATTGATATCCGTGCTTAATCCATCTATTTTTAACATTTGAAAGTTCAACCGGTCTAAATAAACTGTGAATCGAATGGGATCCGCCGTTCGAATTGAATTTGAGACATACCATATTACCTCGAAATGCCCCCATGGGGGTTTATTATTTCGCCAGCAAAATTTGGGGGGGGGGGATAATTCGAGGGGGGTGTTAATACGAGGTTTTTTTTATTATTTTGTCAGAAATCTTTGTGAAATTCATAGTAAAGAATATGCTTTTTCATACACAAAAACGGTAATCAACGTGAGAAAGTAGGTCATATTTGGGCTATAGGTGTACATCTGTACACAAATGAGTGTAAAAGTGTCACTGCAATCCAAATAAGTAGTAATAAATACATCATGTACATTGCATACACAATGTCCATCATTCAGGAGGGGGGGTATTTCGAGGGGGGGGTTTATTATTTCCCCATCCCATTTTGAAGGGGGGTTAATTCGAGGGGGGGGGGGTTAATTCAAGGGGGGATAATTCGAGGTAATACGGTATCTTACTTGTAAACTGGTGGAAAATATAAATGAGAAAATCACTTTATTGTATTTTACAAATCCCACATGCAACCTGTTAGGCTCTCATCTTGTGTGAGGGTGCCCCCAAGTATTTACTATATATACCCTAGGGGGCACCCCCCTCAGGCCACCCTTGCTACAGAAAAAAAATTTTTCCACACTTTTTCTGGAAAATATAAATGAGAATTCATACAAATTTTTGTTCCTGAAGAAATTTATATTTTTAATATCTTTTTTTCTGGACATTTGAGACCTAAAAGTGTTTTTAACATTGGTAGATTGTAAGTATGTTCAACTTTTCTACCCCCTCAGAACCCCCAGAAGCCCCACACAATGATGGCGTTGTTGATCAAATCCAAAAAATATTTTTGAGAAAAACATAGGTTTGAAAAGGTGGACAATCCACTATCCCAAGCTATTCATGGAGCACATGGGGGCCAGAATTGGCTTGCTCAGTGTCAGGGGCAACATATGGCTGCTCCTGGGCCCCGTTTTTGCACTTCTGTATTTTTTATAGCAAATGATAAAAACAGCCCTGTGTAAAGAGGGCACTCGCGTGACAGCGTGTCCAGCACCTGCAGTGTTGTGATGCAAATTACAAAATACTTGTGCCCATTCAATGTGGGCACTAATTATCTGATAAAAACCTGTAGGGGCCAATGGGCAATGGGCCCTGTATCTAGTGTGAGTGGGCCAGACAAATAAAGAGGTCATGTCCAGAAAATGAAAAATCACAGTTTTTTAATCACAACCACAATTTAGGTAATCACAAAGTTTATAATCATTGTTGACATGGCTCCGTGGCACATGTCTGTATATCTGGGGTAAATTTTGTGTGGGGGAGTGGGCAGGGGGTCAAAATATACCCATTAATTACCACAGGGTCAAAAGATGGCTTTGGGCAAGCCACAAGGACTTTTAATTTTTTGAAAAAGCACCAAGACAAGTGTATTCATCACTTGTGTTGTAACCACACCAAAAAATGGCTGCACACTTCACCACAACTATATTTTGTGTGGTTTTTTGAAAATTCTCATTTATATTTTCCGGGAAAAAATTGGCAAAAAATCTTCATCAATCTGTAGCAGCAAAACAGGGGGGTGCCATGGGGTGCCACTTGGCATATATGTAGGCAAATGTTGTGGGCACCCCCACAACAAATGGCAGCCATATTGGACTGCACGTTTTCCTGTGAGATTGTTATGAAAAATGAGGTACCTGATTTCTCATTTAAATGTGCCACCAGTTTACATAAAAGAAGGATAGCTGACTCGTTTCATGTCTGCCGAGTTTACACATCTACTGCAGTTTACTGACAGCCAGCTCTTTCTGTTGGTAAACTCAAATTTTGTACAAATCTGATTTATCAGTATGAAAATTTTCAGTTTGAAAACTAGCGTGTGTAGACCCATTGGCAGGATATTCTCTCATTCCTGACAATTGTGAAATATCTACCGTATTTCTTCGAAATACCCCCCGGGGGGTGATTGTTTCATAGTAGTCCCGAGAAGGGGGGGGGGTTAAACGAGGGGGGGGGGGTATTTCGAGGGGGGGGGTTATTATTTCACAAGAAAATTTTTGAAAACCAAGTACGAAATTGTCGTCTGAAACGTACGCAGACGTCGTTAAATGCAACAAAAACTGCCATTTATAAGGTTCTGTAGACTGATATTAGTATGTAGATGGTATGTACACTGTTCTAACGTGACACCGACATTGTTTTAACGTGTGTTCTGCAGTACACACAACACAAACTACAGTTATTGTCATGTACGTTCCCTTTACACTCAATTTGGGGGGGGGGTATTTCGAGGGGGGGTGATTGTTTCATAGTGGTCCCGAGAGGGGGGGGGGGGTCAAACGAGGGAGGGGGGTATTTCGAGGGGGGGGGGGGTATTTCGAGGAAATACGGTATTTGCTATTTGCAAAGTGGTCTTCAGTGTACCTTGCTACATTACTTGCTTGTGTACAATATACACATGGACACTAATAATGTGCTGTGACAGTGACCAAATTAAATATTATTTACCGTATTTCCAGAAATTACCCCCCTTAAATTGAACCCCCTTGAATTGACCCTCCTCGAAATACCCCCAGGCCCCAGATTTTATTGGGCAGACAGACTTCTGCCATCCGCGCCCGGCACCTGACACGCCCATCATGCACGCCAGGCAAAATTTTGTAAAATGAGATTCAATTGCGCCCTGCATGCCAGGCGCCTGGCACGCCCGACGCGCCTGCCAGGCACGCCTTCACGAGTGCCTGACTTGCCTGAAAATTGCAAAATGAGATTCAATTGTGAGGGCATGCCTGGCAAAATTTAACAGAGTGGCAATGTAAAGAGTAAAGTATGAAGTAAAGTTAAAAGTAAAGAGTAAACTAAAAATTTGTAAACTTAAAATAGCGTAAATGATAAACAGAAAGTGAAGAGTAAAGTAGATACTTTGCCACTTGCAGAACTGGTCCCTGTTTTGAGTGAGCTGAGGAAAATAACCCCAATTCAAATACTCCAATCTGAAATGATGTACATAATGTATACAATGTACATGGCATATTAATTGGTTGCAATCTGCTACAGTTTGTGTAGATGTATACAAATTCATATAGGTCCACCAAATATATTGTGTTTTGTCACATTTGTTACAAGTTTTGGGCATGTAAAAGCCTATTCTCACTATGACCTTCAAGAACATTTCTGATGACAAAACACCCCCTTGAAAAAGCCTCCCCCCTCGAATTAACCCCCTGAAATTGCTCGTGCAATAATAAACCCCCTGGGAGCATTTTGAGGAATTTTGTAATTAGTAAAAGCATCAACAGTCAACAAAAATAAAGCATTTCATTGACAGGTGTTTCACCTGTTTGATATGGGCTTCCTATTTTACTGTCTTTAATCTTTAAATAGAACTATACTCTGTGGATTAGGAAATTAAGGTTTTTTTTAATTAGGGTTTGTCAGCCAGCTATCTATCTAGGTATCCAGAAGCAGGATTGGCAAAATCTCAGAAAAAAAGTAAAAATAAAATTAAAATAAAATGGAAAATTTAAGAATAAAATAAAAATGTAAATTTCAAAATAAAAATCAAAATTGTAAAAAAATTTGAATTTTGGTAAAATTGTATAAAAATTTGTATTTTTGTAAAATTGATAAAAATTCATATTTTTTGTAAAAACATTTATCTTGTTGCTTGAGCTTCTACCTGTTTATTCATGGAACTGGGGGCAGTCCCAAACATTGTAAGTGTCAATTGTCATGACAAATATAAATTGAAGTGTCAATTGTCAAGCAAGTTGTATCCAAATCTTGTGTTTTGTGTCAAAATATTATGTTATGTATCCAAATCTTGTTGTTTTATAATGCAAACCTTATGTGAACATTTGGATACAAAAAAATAAGATTTTAATACAAAACATAAGCTTTGGATACAAAAAAAACATAAGATTTACACAATTTACACCTTGAATGACATATGTCATAACAACGGTTAATGTGTATATACAGTAGTATATGCCTATAAAATCTCTGATCTGCTCATTCAGAGCATTATTGAGTTAAAATAGTGTTTGAAGCAGGTAAATATTGTGCCTACACACACTAGTTTTCACCATGACTTTTTTGAAAACTGAAATGGCCAAAAATGGTGACATGTATCCATCCAGTTTTCCACAATAGAATGCTGTAGATCATAGGCGGCGTAAGTGCTTGTGGGCTTGTGAATGTCACAAGCGGAATTTTTGGTGTCACAAGCAGAAATTTCACCATCACATTGTGACATTCACAAGCGTGTATTGTACAAATGAGAGTGAAAGCTCAAAATTAGCTCAAAATTGCTAAAATCTGCTATATTTTGCCAATTTTCACCCTTAAAATAACTATTTTCATCTATATAAAATACATGGTTTTATGCCTATTTTGAGCCAATTTTAGCCAAGCCAAAATTTTGGCCGACTGCCAGCTTCACATAAGGGCTCCGATGAAAAGTTGTCACAAGGTGAAATTTTGGCTAATGTGAATGTCACAAGCGCAAATTGGGGCTTAGCGCTGCCTATGCTGTAGATGTTCAGTTTTCACAAATAACGTGAATTTAAGTGGGGTTGTTTTGGCAAGTCACTAGTTTGCCACTGTGTTTACCTGATGTGAAAACTCAAATGATGACAAATGGTGATATCACCATCACTTAGTCTTCATTATGTGTGTGACAAAGATGTAAACTGTTTTAGTAACTTTTTATGTCATCCTGCTATGAATTGTATTATCACGTTTAAGTGTATAAAGCATCTCTCTATCTTATAACATACTTTTCAGAAATAAAACATAACATTGAATCAAAAATACCTGCTTGATATCATTAAAAATGATCTACAGTAATTGAAAACTCACTTCACCACTTTTGAAAGCTGGCAACACTTGGTGACATCCACCAATGTTGCCAGTTATCAAATATGGGGGACAACTGTGGAAAACTGTCACCATGGTGTCATCAAAATGTCACCAAAATTTTGCCAAACATGTAGCCGTGTGCCCTGAGTTTTCACAGCTCACCACTGTTGAAAAAGTAGCTTTTTAAAACACTAGATGATTGCATGAACTACTGCATTTCCTCTAAATACACCCCCCCTCAAAATAGACACTATGAATTTATAACCCCCCTGGTTTAACCCCCTCAAAATTCTCACTCTGAAAAAATAAACCCCCTGGGGGTATTTCGAGGAAATATGGTACGTGAATTCGCACTAAACTTCCTCGGCATACCTGGCACTGCTGCAAGTACTAAGCACCTATTTAGTCAAACATCACTGCCACAACCAGGCACTATAGGTTAAGTGCAACATGTTTGCAGTGCAAAATGTTTTTGAAGTTGTTATTGAGGTTGTAGGTTGAATTTTTCTGTTGTGATATTTGTGTGATATTTTCACTTGTCAATATTGTATGAAATGAATACTGCTTGTGAAACAATAATAAATAGATTGTGGGATGTTAGAGTACATTTTTGTGCTTGCAAATGGTAAATTAAGCGCGCAATAGCCTACAATTTTGCTTGTAATTGAAATAAACCGCAAGTGATTTTTTGTGATTTTTTTTGAGCTTAGAGTTATTTTTTCAGTGATTTAATTATATTTTCTGAAGGCCTTGAGTGATTTATATATATTTATATTTTTTCCAAGTTTGGGGTGATATATTTATATATATTTTCCAAACAATTGGTGATTTTTTTGAATGCTATGTCTGAGTGCTGTGTTTACTGTGATTAAGCAATAAAAACATTTTTATGTCATGATATTGCAAACCAATTATTAGCGTTACAAGTGCTGTAGGTGGGGGCTTATGAACATTATTGATATACTCCAGTCACTTTACACCCTGCACGCGTGGTTCCCGTTGGAAGCGTGCCAACGACTTTTTTACGCATGCGATTTTCATAAAAAAAAGTTGAAAAAAGTCTTATCCGTTATAGCGCTAGACGTTAACCTATTCACAATGACTTCTTTGATCTTTTATAGAAAAATAGCATGCTTTATCATCATTGGCACGCTTCCAACGTGAGACATAAATCAGTGTGAGAGCAGAGAATCGTGTCCGCCGAGTATAACAGAAACTATTCCGATTATACAGAACGTCATTAACGCATTTGTTTCTGCCGTCAGCTTGAACCAAACTTCCTTTAAATTAATTTGTTTCCTTTAAATACACCCAGGGGGTATATTATTTCGCCAGCAAATTTTGAGGGGAGCATATTTAGGTGGGCGTTATTATTGCGCCAAAAGTATTTATAAAGTACATTAGTTAAGAATAGGCTTTTACATACTCAAACCTGGTATTAAATGTGGCCAACTAGGTTATACCGTTTTACCTCGAATTAAACCCCCCCTTGAATTGACTCCCCCCCCACCCGCCTTCAAAATACCAGAGGTCTTGAATGATGTGCATGACTGTCTACACAAACTAGTCTACATGTATGTAGCTGCGATGCATTTTGGCAGCCATTAATACATCATGTACATACATTATGTCCCAGATGGCGTCCAAAAGGAGGTATTTCGAGGGGGGTATTTTTTTTCTGCCACTACAAATAGATCCGTGTAAAATTGATGTCTTGACCTGTGTTCCACCAATTTAATCAAAACTACTAAAAAAAGTTCCTACTCACTTTTGCAAGGCGATTTTGTCCATACATGACAAACGTCTAAACATTAAAAAATTCATTGTGCACTTTTTGTGCTTACGATCAACCAGTGTGCAAGTTCGGTCAGTTCAAAGTCAACCTGCCCTCATGCATAACAGATGTTGAATTGTCTGCAGTAAAACAGAGTTGGTAGTGGGTATTTACGTTTACCCTGAAATATGCATGAAACTGCAGACGGAGTAAATACTCATGGGTACAATACTCTATTTGTACCAGTACCCATCAACACGCATACTTTTTCATGAGTACTGGGTAGTGGGTACTTCAGAGTATTTCAGAAAATTCGAAGGATGCAAACAAAAGCCAAAAGTATGAACATAAGTTTATATGCCCACATTCATACACATCTTGACAATTGACATGTATTTCTGTCTTAGAATGCTGGCATAGATAAACATATTCTTTGAAAGCCTGTAACATATAAACACCTTCCCGGTCACGTCCGGCACCCTATTTTTGATCTTACTTCTTACATCCTATCCCCAGTTCTAGGGCGCCCCAAACGCTGAAACTTGGGGGAGATATTGGCGCAACCCCCCTCTACTTCGCATGAATTTGGGGGGTCGCGGCGACCCACCCCGAGAGGGGTTGCCGCGACCCCCATAATTCATGCGAAGTAGAGGGGGGTTGCGCCAATATCTCCCCCAAGTTTCAGCCTTTGGGGCGCCCTAGAACTGGGGATAGGATGTAAGAAGTAAAATTAAAAAATGGGTACCGGACGTGACCGGGAAGGTGTTTACTTTGAAAAAAGTTTGTTACGTATAACAACTCTGCAGCAACACTTAGA
The DNA here is from genome assembly GCA_964036195.1 of Sphaerolaimus hirsutus. Classification (NCBI taxonomy): domain Eukaryota; kingdom Metazoa; phylum Nematoda; class Chromadorea; order Monhysterida; family Sphaerolaimidae; genus Sphaerolaimus; species Sphaerolaimus hirsutus. The sequence goes on along the minus strand of OZ038453.1, from coordinate 3,757,913 downwards.
ACATCAGAATTGTGATAAATTTTCATTGCATGTAATGGCAGTGTTTGTTATGTTTTTCTATTTGCAAAATTAATGAATTTTGCTTCTTAATAATTATCATGCACAAATGAATATAGATTCAATAAAATAGTTCAAAAAACCCTCATAATGACACAACAATGATCATCACATTTAGATGATAAGTTTTTGATGCTGACTTTTTATTTACCTACTCCCTTTTACATTTTCCTGAAAGAAAAAGTCTTTTACTCACATTTACGCATGAGTACAAGTAAAAAAGCATTTTACATTTTCTATACTTTGTGGTGAGTAAAAAATACTTGACGTTTACATGTAGGTACTTTAAAAAAGTTCAGTAATCCTAACAACTCTGACTCAAATGTGTTACATCCGTGCGTGCCATCACTAAGCTGTCAAAAAAGCGGGAACATTTTGCACTGGAAAACAGGAAACTGGAAGGGAAATTGGTTTGGAAACAAAAAAAGATCGCACAATTGAAGAGAAAATTGCACGTAGGTTTGCCAATTTGGCTCTGATTGTTGTAGAGTATTGATATTGCCGATTTTTCTTGTAATTCATGTACCTGATTTAACGGGACATTATCGTGAAAGAGAATGAACATAGAAACAATATCCTAAATTTGGCAAAATGCCAATTCCAACACATTTTACAAAGTGTAAGCAATCTGTTTTTAGACAGTAACTTAAGCATGATCAATTTCTCGGCTAGTTATACCGTCCCACTATGAAAAATACGTTAAAATGGCAGAAAACAACTAAAGAAAATACAACTTTACGATAATATTAAGGAACACATTTCACAAAAAAAATTCTGCATGGCGTTGGCCATAACGGGACGCTAAAAATAGACCAATTTCCCAGCAGCCTTTTCCTTCAATCTGACATATTTATCACTCCACGTTCTACCACATTCATTGCAATTTGCAAAGGCTACCTGGGGGCAGTCCTACACCTTGTAAAAGACCCTGTAAAGTGTAAAAGACCCTGTAAAATGTCATGTAAAAAACCCTGTAAAGTGTCATCTAAAATACACTGTGAAATGTCATGTGCCATGTAAAATATGCTGTAAAGTGTCAAATGTCATGTAAAAGACCCTGTAAAGTGTCATGTGTATCCAAATTTTATTGTATCATATCCAAATCTTATTTTTTGTATCCAAATCTTACTTTTGGACGTTTTTAGATACAAAAACATAAAATTTGGATATGATACAATAAGATCTGTATACACATGACACTGTAGGACATTTTACATGACATTTAACACTTTACAGAATTTTTTACATTATACATGATATTTTACATGTGTTTTTTTATGAAACATGTGACTTTACAGGGTATTTTACACTTTACAGGGTCTTTTACAGGGTATGGGACTGGCACCAGCAACATTAAAGACACTAATTAACTGCGCATCAACGAAGCTGGGGGATAAAGAAGCCTCTTCTCCCAATTTAGCAGACAAAACGTTGCCTGATTATTTTTTCTAAAGCTAAAAAATCTAACAAAAATGTGTATGACAACGCAATAAATTAGGGGGGGAAACGGGTTAAACTAATGAGAAAATAACAAACCAAAATCAATGAAACCGGGTAAATTTGAGAGTCAAAAGTTTTGTTTTGCATGAAATGCAACATAAAAATACAATGGTAAATAGATCGACTGTTAATAAATACTGTTTAGAAAAACCCTGGCAAAAAAATCAAGCCTGAAAATGGAAATTGAGCCGGAAACAACAGGAAACTATTAAGTAAAAACGGCACAGGAAACAGGTGCCGGTTACGCAAGTGGAAAAGTTAAGAGTTAAAACTTAACAGTTGAGTAAAATGATAAATTATAAGTTAAGAGTAAAGTTAAAAGTTAAGAGTTGAGTAAAACCATTTGTTGTTTTACTCAACTCTTAACTCTTAACTTTACTCATAACTTGTAATTTGTCATTTTACTCAACTCTTAACTCTTTACTCTTAACTTTTCCACTTGCGGAACCGGCACCAGGTGCCGGTTCCGCAAGTGGACAAGTTAAGAGTTAAAAGTTAAGAGTTGAGTAAAATGACAAATGGTGAGTTAAGAGTAAAGTTAAAGTTTAAGAGAAAAGTTAAAGTTTAAGAGTTGAGTTAAAAGTTGAGTTAAATGTTAAAAGTTGAGTTAAAGGTTAAAAGTTGAGTTAAGAGTTGAGTTAAGAGTTGAGTTAAGAGTTGAGTTAAGAGTTGAGTTAAGAGTTGAGTTAAGAGTTGAGTTAAGAGTTGAGTTAAGAGTTGAGTTAAGAGTTGAGTTAAGAGTTGAGTTAAGAGTTGAGTTAAGAGTTGAGTTAAGAGTTGAGTTAAGAGTTTGGTTAAGAGTTGAGTTGAGAGTTGAGTTAAGAGTTGAGTTAAGAGTTGAGTTAAGAGTTGAGTTAAGAGTTGAGTTAAGAGTTGAGTTAAGAGTTGAGTTAAGAGTTGAGTTAAGAGTTGAGTTAAGAGTTGAGTTAAGAGTTGAGTTAAGAGTTGAGTTAAGAGTTGAGTTAAGAGTTGAGTTAAGAGTTGAGTTAAGAGTTGAGTTAAGAGTTGAGTTAAGAGTTGAGAGTTAAGAGACAAGTGGGAAATGATGGTAAAAAAAATAAAAATGTGAAATTGGTATCGATACGGCTGTTAGCTGGCATGGTGCCAATGTTGTATGCACGTCATTTGAAAATAATGTATCCAAAAAAATTTTTGCTAAAAAAAAAGAAAAATCGCGGAACGTTGTTTCGTTGTTTAAATCCAACGCTCTCAAGATCCAAATTCATTTTTTTACTTTTTTTATTATTTTTTATTACATTTTACCCCCATTTGTCTTTTAAATCAACTTTTAACTCACCTTTTAACCTTTAACTCAACTCTTAACTCAACTCTTAACTCAACTTTTAACCTTTAACTCAACTCTTAACATTTAACTCAACTTTTAACTCAACTCTTAAACTTTAACTTTACTCTTAACTCGCCATTTGTCATTTTACTCAACTCTTAACTTTTAACTCTTAACTTGTCCACTTGCGGAACTGGCCCCAGATGTGGTCCAAATTGATCAATTCAATTCAAGACAGTTCAAACAACACCAGTCCAGTGCCATACAGAATGGCATTAACCAGCATCAATTGGCAATGTCCCACGTAACTACCGTATTACCTCGAAATACCCCCATGAGGGGTAGCTTATTCGAGGGGAGTTTATCAGAGTTGTTAGAATTACTGAACTTTTTTCAAAAGTATATGTAAACGTAAGTATTTTTTTTTTACTCACCACAAAGTATCGAAAACATAAAATACTTTTTTTTTACTCGTACGTACGCGTAAATTCGGGTACTTTTCTTGCGAGTGTAGAAACGACCACTTTTCGTCATTCCTGACGCTACACCTTTCGTGAGGAGTCAATATTATTTCAAGTGGGTGTAAAGTGGGCACTGTTTCATGTGTGTACCGCACAACATATGTTTTTGTTTAAGAAAATGATAGAAAACATAGTTTTCAGGGTCTTTTTATTGTAGGAGATAAAAAAAGCAAGAATAGCGGCAACAAAAATGTAACCTAACTCATCCAAATCTGGTAAATCAGTAGAAACACTTCTTATAATTGAAGCGAATGAAAAGCTCCTTCTCTAATGTTTCGGGAGCGAGGTGCAACCTTTTGCCAACACAAACCAGTGCCCAGTTTCATCCAGCCCAGTTCATCCCCAGCTGGGATTTCAGCGGTGCCGGATGAATCATCCATTCCATCGTCGCTCTCGCGACTCGTTTCCACTTCGATTGTCTCCGCAGCCATTTCGATTTGGTTGCGTTTTTTTATTTTAAAGCGCGCTACCCCCGCGTATCTTTTATATTCAACGGAACCACGTCTGTAAATACATAGCACTGTAGTCACTTTATAAATATCCCCCACATTGAAGTTTCTGAAATACATTTTATGTACGCGTATGCTTTGAAAATGTACGCGTACGAGCGCGTACGGTATTTTTTTAAAAAGTATATGTAAACGTATTTACCGCGTACGCGCGTACGCGTATTTTTCGAGTAAACGTACGTACCTTTTAACAACTCTGGAGTTTATTATTTCGTCAGAAATTTTTGTAGGGATCGTATCGTAGTAAAGAGTAGGCATTTGCGTACCCAACACAGGTAATAACTGTGTCCAAACAGGATATATTTGGACATAAAAACGTAGATAGCTACACGAACTAGTCTATGTGTAGCTGCAATGCAAATTAGCAGTAATAAATCAATCATGTACATTGTATACATGATGTACATCATTCCGGAGGTGGTTATTACGATGGGGCTATTATTTCCCCAGCCCATTTTGAGGGGGGGGGGGTATTCAAGGGGGGGGGGGGTATTCAAGGGGGATAATTCGTGATACGATTCGAATACGGTAACTATATATAACCCTGACTCTGCAACAATGCACTGAAATGCGTGTCACGCTAATCAGCAATGCATCGCAATACATTGATAATTGAGAGAAGTTGCAATTTGCGCTCACACCCACACGTGTGTAAGGATGGCAAACATTCTGGGAAAAAGCGTTTGAATTTTTTTTTTGTTTTTTAAGTTGTTTTTTTAATCAAAAATGAGTTTTAGAATATTTCCTAAAGCAGCGTTTACCTACACTGTGTTTTGTGCCGACAAACAAAAAAGTGTCAAAGTTTCACTCTTCTGGAATAAAGTTCCATATGTGCAAAAAAAAGCAGTGAAGTATTTAAGTGAAGTGCTAAGTGGGGAGTTCCATTCCGAAAGTTCACAAGCGCCAAATCCATAAAAATCGAGTTCGGCATGGATTTGACCTCCACGTATAGTTTTTCACATTTTAGGAAAAAAATCAGCGTTATAGTCCATTTTGTTCCCGAGATACAGTGGTACCGATTTTCAAAAAAATCGCAATTTTCACATCGAAAGTTCACATATCCATGACCACTGACCAGTCCCCTATGAAAAACAGGACTTTCACATCGAAAATGCATAAATCCATCTCAGACCGCTGGAGTTTCATATCGAAAATGCACATATCCAAAAAAATAGTTTCATTTCCAAAAATGCACGCGTGCTTCGGAGCGGCCGCGAAGAGCTGGCCGGAATTCCCATACAAAATAAAGTTTCATTTCCAAAAATGCATACGTGAATTTCCAAATCTATTTTGCACTATAAATCAAATATGCGTGTATATATTGATCTGAAAATTTAGGTAGAGGTACTATTAGACACGGGTTTTGCAGTCGTGTAATTCGTTTTTGCCTACGATGCACCGTTAAGAAGTTATTCAACATTTAATTTCAAATGTTCAGATTTGTTCGAAAGCTAAACTTAAAAATGTGATTTTGAAAAATTAAAAATTGTGGATACCGTATTACCTCGAATTATCCCCCCCCCTTGAATTAACCCCCCCCTCGAATTAACCCCCCCTCAAAATGGGCTGGGGAAATAATAAACCCCCCCCTCGAAATACCCCCCCCCCTTCGGAATGATGTACGTCATGTACATAATAAACACGTCATGTATGCAATGTACATGATGTATATTACTGTTAATTTGCATTGCAGCTACACATAGAGTAGTTTGTGTAGCTATCTACGTTTTTATGTCCAAATATATCCTGTTTGGACACATTTATTACCTGTTTTGGGTATGCAAATGCCTACTATTTACTACGATCCTTACGAAAATTTCTGACGAAATAATAAACCCCCCCCTCGAATAAACCCCCCCCTCGAATTAACCCCCCCTCAAATTTTGCTGGCGAAATAATAAACCCCCATGGGGGTATTTCGAGGTAATACGGTATATGCGTTTTTGGAATAAAACTCCCCAAGTGTTTTTGCAGGTGTGAGAAAAACTTCGAAAATTCAAAAAGTTTTAGAATTTTCACATTTTTTTGCCATCGTGACACGTGTGGTGACTAGTGTCCTATTATTTCCGCGTGTACGTGTTGGATTGGATGTGGTGTGCATCTAGAATGAGGAAATGCACAACTTTTTTATATTTTTTAATGAAATTACTTATTACCGTATTTCTTCTACTAGAAAGAAGGGAACCCTTCTAGATTTTTTGTCAAATTTTGTACCCCTCCTTTAGACGTCCTTCTATTGGAAGCCGCCCTTCTATTTTTTGTCATTGTTGCAGACAATTTTTTCCAAGGTTCTGCTAAGTTCTGCCAAGGTTTTTCAAAGTGTTGCACAACAGACGATTCATTGAATGACAATTCATTGAGTTTATTCTACATTTGAGCTTAAAATATAACAAAATCGATGGACCAAATCCACTAAATAATGGGTTGCACAGATATTGTTTTATTTTGTATGCATTTGGCTCACTGCCAGCAGTTTTAGACCCTTCTATTGGAGATTGTCCTACAATTTATTTCCTGGCCCAAATAAATTCAAAAAAGTGTACCTTCTATTGGAGACGCCCTTCTATTGGACCCGCCCTTCTATTAGAAGAAATACGGTAATTAAACATAACTCAGCAGCATTGCAATCAAGTCTGCGGCAAATTTTATGCAATATAAGCCTGAGTTGCATGGTTCCCACACGCAGCATAAATACATGATCATGTTCAATGAGACATTGCAATTTGATACACAATGGTTTTATGAAACATTTCATGATACACCTAGTTTACTAGCAGGAGTAAATTCAAATTGTTGCTTATAAATCAGCTGTGAACATATTTGAGTTGACAACAATGAGTATTTTAAAACTTTGTCAAGTTAAGTTGACACTTGACAGACACCTCATTCTGGTAAACTCAAATTAGTTCAAAGTACTAAAATTGATGTGTGTGATGTGTGTACAAAGTATCTAAGTAAATTACCACATCCAAGTTTACTGGCATTAAACTAGTGTGCGCAGAGCCAATATTTAGCTCACCTTATTTAGCTCACTCAGTAGGGTGTCAACTTTAGATTTTCTAGCACTAAATTTTCCACATTCCCGATGTCAGAAAAAGTAAAAACTACTTCTCTGATTTCTAATTTACTACAGCTGAATTTCTAACATTTCCATTTCACTATCTTTGTGGGTGATTTTTATCACCCACACAATACAATGACACCCTCAGACAGATAAATTTCGATAAATTTAGTTTCAGGTCAACACATTTTGTCATTTTGAACACAAATAAAATGCTTGAAAATGTTCTTGACGATGTACACAAACTGTTAAAAATGTATACAGCATAAAAATGCAGGTGTCTATGAATAATTATAAAGAGCTTCAAAAATATGCTGAGCAGGGAACACAGGCATATAAATGAAAATTGAAAGTAGTTGAAAAACAAATCTGTATGCAAATGAGAAGAGACAGAACAGAATATGTACCCTAAATACTCGAATAAGACCCCAGGGGAGTTATTTTTTCGTCAGACGTTTTGGAGGGGGAGTTATTCAAGGGGGGAGTTATCATTACATCAGGAAACTTGCACTTGATTCATTGTATGGATGCAGTATGTAAACTCATGTAATTCAGGTATTTCACCATCCAATAACAACAAAACAATGTGTATACACTGCATACACATTATGTATTCGCTTTCGCTGTCATAGACTACTATTCATTTATAGTTTTGTATTGTATCCTTTTCATCAGAAGGAGGAGGTTTTTAAGAGGGGGGAGTTATTCAAGGGGGGGGAGTTATTTTTTCCTCACCCCGCCAGTAGGGGGGACTTATTCAAGGGGGGGTTATTCGAGGGGGGGTCTTATTCGAGGATTTGCGGTATATACAAATGAAATTGAGCACTGTACATAATCTTAATCTTACCATACTTTGTTGAACAAGAACACATGGAAAAATTTACGCAAAAATTCATCGATTGTGGCTGTAATTCAATGTAATGAAAAAAACATAAAACTTTGGTTATACATTCAGATGGAATATGAATGCTTTCATTGTAATGTGTAAGAACTAGTGATGTAAAAAGCGCCAGGACTTTGGCGCCATGGCGCTTTTCCGAACCTCAGCGCCAAGCGCCAATGGCACCACAGCAAAATGGCGCGAAGCGCCAGAAGCGCCATGGCGCTTTTTGCTTTGGCGCCAGCGCAATGGCGCTTTTCATCACTATTCAGTTTCCTGGTCTGGCCTATATTTATGTAGATTACAATGAGATTAAATAGCCAAAAAGCTTAAACCACAATCCTAATTGGATGTAAATAAATTAGTAGATCGAGTCAAATTCTATTTCTATGCAAATACCTACTATTTAATACGATCCTTACGAAGATTTCTGACGAAATAATGCAACCCCCGCTCGAATTAACCCCCCCCTCAAATTTTGCTGGCGAAATAATGATCCCGCATGGGGGTATTTCGAGGTAATATTGGTAATAATATTGGGGTGGTTTCGAGAGTGACTTACCTAATCGATGATATACAGTATATTTAATTACATTTCTATTTTTTGCAACATTAATGCCAATTAGCAGGTGCTATAAAAAGTTTTATGGAAAAAGTTTAAACAAAATCGTGAAATCGAATTCCATATACCTAAATAGCATCTTGTTAATAACTCATGTTTGTAAAAATTTGCTAAATATAGGTATAAAAAAATAAGTTAAAAATCAAAAGAATTTGTGTAGATTTTTAGAAGATGCTACAGTAAGGCAGAGTTGTTAAAATACCGGTATTTTTGGAAAGCGTAAGCGTAAGCGTAAATACACTTTCCAAATTTTGAGTATGGATACTCAAAGAGTAAGGTATTTTTAAAATACCTAGGAAAGCGTAAAAAAAGCGTAAGCGTAAAAATTGTTAAACTAAGTTTTTGCTAAGTGAATTCTTTCAAAATCAAGCTCCCAGTGACATTTTTTGACGTCCACTTTGTAGTCAGCCCTTAGGCTCATTCAATTAATTGGAAATTCATCTGCAGCAACAGTAAGCGGATCGCCGACATTATGTGAACTTTGCATTTTTCCAATAAAGTCTAAATTTGTATTTGGATACAAGCACATATTGTACGAACGAGAGTAAAAGACACAAGGTTACCGTCCGAGTCACTGATAATGTCGGCGGAATGTGATAAAGCCACTGGATATGGTCGCTGATGGCCGCGACACATTGGCAGGCAGCGCCGGTTCCCCATCGTCAACGGCAGTATACAAACGGGATATCCATATGGGCTTTTGGACAGGTGCCAAGTGCACATATTGGGCTGTCGGGAAAGTTCGTTCCGTCTTCCCTTGGATGGTCGGGGATTGTGAGTTTTGAGTCGGTGTATATAAGCTGGAATTACCGCTCAACGTAAAATTCAAAAATAAAAGTTTACCACGAAATTGATTACATAAAAGTGGATGATAATACATATCTCCTACTTTATGTTTCCAGCCGATTTTACATTGAAATTTCATCGAAAAATCGAAAACCACGGAAACGCTGGATCGTGCACGTTGAGTTTTGAACATTATTGAGAGATAAATCAGCACTGCATCGACTTTTACGTAATCAATTTTGTGGTAAAAATTTATGCTTTGATAAATTCCAGCTTATATACTCCGGCTGAATGCTCACTGATCGTCCAGGACGATCCAATGGGCGACGATCCTGAAACGGCACGAACTTTCCCGACAGACCAATAATCTCGGGATTCGGTATTAACCAAACATTCAAATTGCGACACAATTTGTAAATGCGTGTGCCGCTATTTCCAGTGCATTACTGCACACACGCAGTTACTTTCTTTTGGTACGCAGTTTCGTTTCGATCACTTTAGTTTCTGTGGTTTTACACTTTTTCAAAAGCGAAAACCGGACTGTGTGAAAAACGTTTTTACGCTTTTGGTACCCGGGTATTTCGGCTGGGAAAGCGTAATAAAGTGTCGGGTATTTTATGAAAGCGTAAGCGTAAGCGTAAGTATAAATACCCATTTACCCGGGTATTTCGGGTAAGCGTAAATACGCTTTCGCAACTCTGCAGTAAGGTAGAATTACACGCTTATGTTGCAAATATATGCATGTCTGATGTGACTATGTGTATATTATCTAGGTTTCTCCAGAGATAATATATTTTTTTTGGGAAGGAAATAAAAACAAATGTTGTTTATATATTTTTGTATATTTTTTTCCATTTTCCATTATTTTCACAAACATCATGAAATTTTTAAAAACATAACAAAATACAAAAAATATATGATATACCTACTTACCGTATTACCTCGAATTATCCCCCCCTTGAATTAACCCCCCCCCCCCCCTCGAATTAACCCCCCCCCTCAAAATGGGCTGGGGAAATAATACCCCCCCCCCTCGAAATACCCCCCCTTCGGAATGATGTACATCATGTATGCAATGTACATGATGTATTTATTACTACTTATTTGCATCGCAGCTACTCTTTTACGCTCATTTGTGTACAGATGTACATCTATAGCCCCAATATAACCTATATACCGTTTTTGTGTAAGAAATAGCGTATTCTTTACTACGAATTCCACGAAATTTTCTGGCGAAATAATAAAACCCCCCCTCGAATAAACCCCCCCTCGAATTAACCCCCCTCAAATTTTGCTGGCGAAATAATAAACCCCCATGGGGGTATTTCGAGGTAATACGGTATATTCATATTTTTCTGGTCTTTCATAGAGAGATTTAATTTGATAGATCTCAAGGAACGAGTTTCCTTTTGACTGTTTATTCAGAGATAATACTTAATTATATGTTCTCAAAATCTCCCATTTGTTCAATGCTAACCATACAATTCCAAATCTGTGCTTTTGCATGAAAATACTTCACCATACTTCAACGCACCAGAGTTGTTAGAATTACTGAACTTTTTTAAAAGTATATGTAAACGTAAAGTTTTTTTTCTAACTCACCACAAAGTATAGAAAACGTAAAATACTTTTTTTACTCGTACGTACGCGTAAATGTGGGTACTTTTTTGTGAGTGTAGAAACGACTACTTTTCTTCATAGAATGTGTAAAAGTGGGCATTTTTTCATACGTGTACAGCACAACGTATGTTCTTCTATAAGCAAATGACAGATTACTGTATTTCCTTGAAATACCCCCTGGGGGGTGATTGTTTCATAGTGGTCCCGAGAGGGGGGGGGGGGTATTTCGCGGGGGGGGGGGTTATTATTTCGCCAGAAATTTTTTCAAATCCTAGTACAAAATCATCGTTTGTGATGTACACTGGGGTAGAAAAAGGCATCAATAACTGACATGTATAGACTCCTGTAGACTAATAGTAGTACGTAGATGGTATAAACACTGTTCTAACGTGATTACGACATTGTTTTAACGTGTGTTCTGCACTACGCAGAACATAAACTGCAGTATTTGTCATGTACGTTCTCTTTACACTCAATCTGGGGGGGGGGGGTATTTCGAGGGGGTGATTGTTTCATAGTGGTCTCGAGAGAGGGTGGTCAAACGAGGGGGGGATTTCGAGGAAATACGGTATATAGTTTTCAAGGTCTCTTTTTTCTACGCGATAAAAATCATCGTTCTCCCGACTCGTTTACCACATCCATTGTCTCCACAACCATTTCGATTTGATTGCGAAATTTGAACTTTTTAAAGGCACTACCCCCGCATACACTAAAATATTCAATGTTTCGAACCACTTCTGTAAATATACATAGCAGTGTAGTTACTTTATAAATATGTCCCACATTGAATTTTCATAAATACATTTTCCGTACGCGTAAGCTTTGAAAGTGTTCGCGTACAATTGGGTACGGTATTTTTTTGAAAAGTATATAGAAAAGGTACAAAATGTTGTCGCCCTCGCCGGGACTCGAACCCGGGACCTTTCACTAAGCGTGTGAATGCTCTAACCGACTGAGCTACGAGGAGGCCACATTTTGCACCGCTCTAACTATATATAAATGTATTTACCGCGTACTCGCGTACGCGTATTTTTCGAGTAAACGTACGTACCTTTTAACAACTCTGCACCGCACATCACAGGCGCATTTTTTACTTGAAAAAATTTAATTAGTGTCACATAAATTCATTAATCCCCAGCCCATGTAGCGAATGTAATCAGTTCAGTTGCCATGCCAGTAGTAAATAAAAATGACGGATCAAGTCAACCTTAGTCTGCATCTTAGTTTATGTGCAAGCTGATTTTGTTCTGAAAGTTTGGGAAAGTGTTTGTGAAACATATACCGTATTTCCTCGAAATACCCCCCGGGGGTGATTGTTTCATAGTGCTCCCGAGAGGGGGGGGGGTTAAACGAGGGGGGGGTATTTCGAGGGGGGGGGGTTATTATTTCACAAGTACTTTTTTGAAATCCTAGTACAAAATCGTTGTTTGTGATGTGCGCTGTGGTAGTGATGTAAAAAGCACCAGACTTTTGGCGCCAAGCGCCAAAAGCGCCATGGCGCTTTTTGCTTTGGCGGTAGCGCCATGGCGCTTTTACATCACTATGCTGGGGTAGAAAAATGCATCAATAACTGACATGTAAAGACTCCTGTAGACTAATATTAGTACGTAGATGGTATAAACACTGTTCTAACATGATTCCGACATTGTTTTAACGTGTGTTCTGCACTACGCAGAAGACAAACTGCAGTATTTGTCATGTACGTTCTCTTTACACTCAATTTTGTGGTGGGGGGGGGGTATTTCGAGGGGGGGGGGTGATTGTTTCATGGTGGTCTCGACAGTGGGGGGGTCAAACGAGGGGGGGGGGTATTTCGAGGGGGGGGTATTTCGAGGAAATACGGTACCATATTTATTGTAATAGAACGACATACTTTCAATAGAACGGCATCTCCAATAGAACGGCAGGTTTTGGACATTTATGCACTCACAAAAACAATAGAATGGCAACCTCTAATTGAACGGCACCTCCAATAGAACGGCAGGTAGGAATTATGTTGGGAGTGTGCCGAAACACAAAAATGAATCAAAAATGGATGGTGATAACATGCAAAGCATTCAAATAGGTGTTAAATCTGAAATTGATGCTCTGATATATAAATATATTGCCCAAGATTCATTGAAGATAAAGCTATTTTGAAATGAGAAATGTGTGAAAAAATTGGTGAAAAAATAGAATGGCAGCGTCCAATAGAATGGCACCTCTAATAGAACAGCAGGTAAAGTAGTTGACGTAAAAATAGAACGACGCTATTCTATTAGAAGAAATACGGTATGCCAGTTTATTTCATTGCGCCTGCGCACAACCGAAATTTCGAAAACTTAAAAATATATCAGCTTTGAACGCGATTGAGATTTCTAGAGTTAACTACAGTTGACGGAGATAAATAATTACTCATTCTAGAAAACTCAAAAGCTTTCAAAGTGGATATTTTGGTTTTTGAGATTTCGATTGAAAACTAGGGCCATTATCTAATGTAAGGAATTCTGAAAATATTGGTGGTATACAATCATATCATTTATTCAAAAACACACCAAAATTGTCAGCTAACACAAAAAAAATAGTATACAGCGTGAGCTTGCGAGGGAATAATTTATACTGCAGGTTTCAAAAGGAAACACTCTGTCACAGCTAACGATGGCAAATGTTTTAGAAAGTGTTTAAATTAGTAAACTTGCAAATTGGTTAATTTAAATAAAATATGATTTTTTTTCTAAAATGAATTTTCGAGTTTTATAATATTTATCTCCAGAAAATGTTTCCGAATTTTCCAATTTAGTTTTCAAAATTTGAATCGTTTTGGATTTTTTTTTTTTGAATATTCAGTCATTTTCGGCTATTTACACAGGCCCTGGCTGGGGACCAGACCCCGGCAACAAATTAAAATTGTCAAAAGTCAGTAATTGGTGTGTATGGGTTGATTGCATGTAAATTAGGTTAATTAACACCAAATTTGCATAAACAAAATTTCTGCAACACGGTTACACACACCCATGCCAATTTTTTTGGGGGAGTGTGTAAATTTATTTCGATTTGGCTCAAATTTGGCATGTGTGTACTCCTTCGCTTAGTGAGTTCGCATGCCAAATTTCAGCTCAGGGCGATAAGTGAATCCTATTTTATTTACACTTGAATTTTCATTGATCACTGTATTTTTGTAGAATGATCGAAATCCTGCTGGGGACCGGTCCCTGGCAATGTCAAAATGGCCCCGACCGGGGTCAAACGTCCCTGGTGAGTAAAATTTTTTCCAGTAAACAAAGAATTTTGGTCCCCGACCGGGGACGTTCGTTTTAGACCGGGGACTTAATTAACATGCAAACAACCCATACACGTTTATTATAGACTTTTGACAAAAATTTATTTTTTCCTGGGGAGTGGTCCCCAGCTGGGACCTGTGTAAATAGCCATCATTTTCCACTTTCGATTTTCGAATTTTTCTTCACAATTTTGAAAACATCTACATGTTTTGCGGCTTCCAAATCTACACATGTTTTCTTCTGCTGCTAGAAATATATTTGAGTTAATAAATTAATTTTTTGATACATTAATTTCAGCGCAGCCCTTTTATTCAAAAGTACTGGGCTTTCATAAAAATGTGCTTGAGTGGGTTCAAATTGAAATATAATGTACAGAAGAAAAAAGGTTCTTAAAGCACTTAAAGTAACTATGTTATTGCTGTTAATATTAAAAATAATGTAATATCCACATGAAAGTATTGGAAAATACATACCTATGCTAATAACGTTTTCGATTAAATAAATCCCTGGGGAATATTTTTTCGCCAGACACTTTTGAGAGGAACTATTCAAGGGGGGATTATTATTTTGTCAAAATTTTCAAGTTCAAATGTTCAACTGATTTCACAAAATGTTTTTCAGTAACAAAAAAAACATGCCATTTTCAATCAGGACACAACAACTAAAATCATATGGGATGGGTTTTAGGATGTTTCAGCGTGCGCGCCTCTGTTTCAGAAGGCGCGACATCCTGAATTATTTTTGCATTGGCTGCGCCACCATGTCACTTTTTTGCTTAGTTAGCAATAAGTTTATATATGGCGTAACTTCACAAGGCGTGGTTACTGGATCATTTATGGCAGTTCCTAAAATGTGCCTTAGGATATTTGTGGATAACATGTTAATATTGGCACTACTTTGTGAAGAGACGCCTTTTTGCGTTCTGTTCTTATGTCCGAAATACATGGCGATTTGTGCATCAGTCGGTAGAAGACAGTTAAGAATATCACTAACTGTTGGGCTGAAGGGTAAAATCATTTTGAACCTGCAACTTGACAGGTTGGCCATGTATTTCAGACAGATATTATCTGTTTTATCATCTTACAAGACCGGTAATTTAATTACAACTATAAAATGGTTTCGTACTACATGCCATATTATCATCGCGATACGGGATCTCACGTGTAATTTAGTGCTTTACCGACCAACGGCATTTTCATTTATGTCATTATATAATTACCTCCGGGTGACGTGCATTTTTTTATGTAGCATGATAAGGCCAGTAAATATACATCATGCTGGTTTAACCGGGAGAAATGTGGCACAATGTGTTACGGGCATATCATGTAATGTAAATATGCCAAAAGCTGATACTCTACAAACAGGTACTGATATTCGGCACCAGAGTGTAGGGTTGGCCTTAAACAAAGCCACCGACGAGACAGCGAATGTCCGGTGCGCCTCTGATCTCAAAGTTTTTTACCAAAATGTGAACTCGATAAGGCATAAGCATGCGCAGCTTCATAATATTGGGAATATGGACTATGACTGCATTGCTCTTTGTGAAACCAATGCTGTACATAAAGTTCATCTGCCGGATATACAGGGTTATACGCTAAATGCAATCATGAAGCCGATTGATGGCAATGGCGGTATAGCCGTGTATACCAAAGTGCACTTAGAATGTTCCGTTTTGGGAGGTGAATATTGGGAAGACTGTAAAAATGTTTTATGGCTCACTCTGCGATGCCAAAAAACATCAACTTTCATTATGCTTGCAGTAGTATATCTTTTCGATTCAGGAAAAGTATCCAGGAATCGTGCGTATTTAGAGCAAAATGAATGCATTCTATCCCACCTATCGTCTCAGATATCTGAAAATATAAAACAGGGCAGTCCTACCTTACTTATAGGGGATTTTAACGGTCACATTGGGAACACTTATCCTGGGCTGGAGCAAAATAATGCTACTGTAAACGACACAGGGAGAGTTGTGAACTCCTTTATTACGTTGAATGATCTCTATGTAGGCACATCTGTCACTGATATATGGTGGTCTTATGAAGCAGGAGCAATACGCTCACTATTAGATATAGCTTTATTCGACTCGAATGCGGAGTGGGTAAGTGAACTCTCGCATCATAGCCCGACCAGTGATAGGTCAATTGCTTCAGATCACTGCTCGTTGCACTTAAAACTGTCTACGCTTCCCTTACATCGTGTACAGCCGACTGGCGATAAATATTCACATGAGTGGGTGGTGAAGGGGGAAGCTGTCATCGAGCCATTCTCAAACTGGCTTGAAGAGTCTTTATCATCGTTAAGTGATCAAGAATGTACATATGAAACTGTTCTGAGTCGCTTACAAGATGTTGCCTCTAGACGTTATAGATTAAAAGCTAGTACAATTCAGCCAACATGCGTGGCGGTAAAAATTCGGCGCATGAAGGCAGAAATACAGAAATTACGGCGGCAACTACATTTGGATGCCATCGTATATTCTGAGTACAAATCTAGGGTGTTGGTTCTACAGGACTGTATACGTTCCTGTGAACAAGAGTATGAGAGGGAAATCAAGCGCAAACGACTTGACATTGAACTACAATCAAGTAGTACTAAGACGGATTTGTACAGCCTGGCTCGGCGATATAGAGAGGCTGGCATTTTATATCCGATGTTAAGATCGAATGTAGGCTTGGCAGATACAAAAGAAAGAATATGTAGTGTACTGCGGGGATTCTGGGATAAAGTTCAAACGGCAAATCCGATGAGCTCAGACCCAGATAACTGCAAAACTACACTCTCTGGTATCATCTCAGGTAGCCTTGCGGTCAGTCTCGATGAGGGAATTAGCCCGGTAGAAATAAAACAAGCTATTAAGAGACTGAAACTAGGAAAATCTCCGGGTACAACGGGAGTCTATCACGAAATGTTACGTGGTAGTGGTACTCATTTAGTGAGAGTGCTTAAAATACTTTTCAATGGTTGGTTTGATGGAAATCCTATACCCCATGCGGCTAAAACCTGTAAGCTGTCTTTACTGCATAAGAAAGGCTCTAAATCGTGTATTGATAATTATCGATCAATTGGCCTGCAATGTAACCTATTAAAGCTATACTGCTCTGTATTGAATAATAGGCTACTATCAGCATTCGAGACCGTGGATGGATTCGGAAGTATGCAGGGGGGGTTTAGGAAAAAACGCCGCACCACGGACAATCATGTTATCATTCAGGGTTGCGTAAATGGTAATGCTACCGTTTCCGCATGTTTCGTAGATGCGGTTAAGGCTTTTGATAGGGTACCACGTACCAAGCTATGGCCTAAACTGCTGGATTATGGATATCCGGCAAAATTTGTGAAATCGATATCGAGCACGTATGATGATCTGCGGTGCGTGATACAATACGGTTCTACGTACAGCCCTGAGTATATGTATCCTCTTGGCGTACGTCAGGGGTGTTGCCTATCTCCTAGTCTGTACGTTCTCTATTTAGCAGATCTACGTACTGATCTAGAAAGTCTGAATATAGGAGCACAACTGGGGCCTTTAAAAGTACCAGCAGTGTTCTTTGTCGATGATATTGCTCTGCTAGCGAATAGTGCACCCGATCTCCAGATTATAATGGATAAATTTACGGAGTGGTCATGGAGATGGGGGGTAGCAATACACCCGGATAAAAGTAAGATTCTGCACTTCCGTCGTAAATCCAATCCGTCATGCCATTGGGCATTAGGAAAGGATAAGAACGGTAGTCTCCAATACATATCTGAGGTGGACGAGATAAAGTATTTAGGTATTACAATAACGTCAGAAAGGGATATGTTTCGTAGACAGCGTCAGCTGCTGCTCCAACGAGCGCAGACGGCTGCCATAATGGTGGGAGAACTAGGAAAACTGTCATTACGTCCATTTTGGGCAGTGAACAGACTGTGGACACTATACGCAATGACAAAAGTATTCTATGGTGTAGAAATCTTTGGCTTGCCAAAGCAAACTTTGGCAAAATTGGTTGGCATACAAATGTCTGTTTACAGAAAGGTATGTCACTCCCCCCTGCACCTTTCAAACAGGTGCCTAGCTATTGATGGTGATGTTACGACAATGAAGGCTTGGTATACTAGCATAGTTGTTGGTCACTGTCGATACTTGGAGAGTGATAAAGTAAGCTCTACCACTAAGGTAGCATTTAAACTCTGGGGTAAGACAAAGTCGAACCAACCAAGGCGTTTTAGTCCCACTGGGCGGACTTCTGTACTACTTAATGATGCAAATATTGATCCTATGTTGGGCTTGAAGAGTATTAAACTGCTAGCTAAACAACAGGCCTGGATGGATGCATCGTTGGGCTCAGTAAGTCGGTCTCGATCACGGGTAGAACGTTATCTGGGCACATGCCCAGCCCCTTTAAACACCTATGAAATATATATTGATGATCTACCGTGGGTTTTTACTCGACACGGTATGTTGCAAAATGCGCAACAATTCAGATTAAGTAGGACGGGGAAAAAACAGTGGACCTCATGCAAATTATGTAAAAAATATGGCCATGACTTCTGGCCAACCCTACAACATTATTTGTACGGATGCCAAGATATGAGTATTATATACTGGCGCGAGAAACTGCTAAGGGAATTATGCTGTGAGTGCTGTGAAGAAAAATGTGCACAAGAGATTTGCTCTGTGGATCCGATATGCCGCTTTGCACAGATATCACGAGCTATCTGTGCAAAATCGCGAAAATTAATATCGACCAACATCACAGCATTAGATAAGTATATTACTAGCCTCTGATCATGATCAAGTAGGTACTTATATACGTATCAAACTGTTCCCTGTTTTTAGATAAATCTTTGATCATAGTAATGTGTATATTGATATGGCGAAAAGTAGGTTAAAATAGTATTATAACCTACACCGTGAGGTAGAGGACACTGGCATCGCTTATATTCGGACAAAGCATGGGATTTTAACTTCCACATGCAGCCCGACATTTTATTCAGCGATACATACACTCTAGACTCACTAGGCCAAAATCGAATACTACATATACCTACCAATCGTTGTACTGTCGTTTTAGGAGTAAAACCAGGGCCCTGGTATATTAGATTAGATTCTCTTTCTCTCGTTTATATTTTGTTATAGATCGCTCGCCTTAGTGGTAAATTTATGTTACTAGTATGTTGAACTTCTGTAGGGCTTAGGGTATCTTTGTTTTATATTCGTGGTATCACCTACTATATAGTTCTGTCTATTTGCATGCAGTGGTGTTATGTTAGTCTGCCTTAAATATCGATTGTATTCGAATAATTATTACCGGTATTTTAAAAAACAAATGGTTCTCAACTTTTGCTCTTTGTTAAACATGAAATTGTATTTTGATTTCAATATTGCTCTCGACTATTTTTCTTTTGTATGTTGTTAGTACATGCCCGTGACTTGTAGAGCCAGTAGCGGTACGAGTGTTAAATAAAAATAAAATAAATATATGCCTCAAGCGCGGAATTATTGAATTATTCGAATTATCCTCACTCGATCAGACTTGTTAAAATGCATTTACGTTTACCTGAAAAATACATATACATGAGTACTGGGTAAATACATATACTTTTTTTTAAGTACCTGCAAGTTGTTAAAATAAAGAAACCTTGAAGAAATCATACCATTTTCTTATAAAACACTAAAAATGACATTTATTATGTCCTCCAGTGTAAACATCGCTCTCACATGTAAAAAGTAGCTTTTACATTTCCCATGAAAAAGTACCCACTTTTTACTGGCTATTGTAAACAGGTCCCGGCCGGGGACCCGGAACGGCAAAAAATAATTTTTTTCAAAAGTGAATAATTGGCATGTATGGGTTGTTTGCATGTTAATTAGGTGAACTATGACCAAATTAGCATGCACAAAATTTTTGCAAGAAGGTTACATGCGCTGATGCATTTTCTTTGGGGGAGTGTATATTTTTTTTGGATTTGTCTGAAATTTGGCATGTGAGTACTCCTTCATTTAGTGAGTACGCATGCCAAATTTCAGCTCAGCGCGGTTACCGGTTGCTATTTTTTTTACACTTCAATTTTTTCAATCAGGAACGTCCCCGGTCAGGGACCAAAATTCTTTGTTTACTGAAAAAAAAATTTCTCACCAGGGACGTTTGACATCGGTCGGGGCCGTTTCGACGTTGCCGGAGACCAGTCCCCGGCAGGATTTCGATCACTATACAAAAATACAGTGATCAAAAAAATTGAAGTATGAATAAAATAACAACTGGTAACCACGCTTAGCTGAAATTTGGCATGTGTACTCACTAAACAAAGAGGTACTCACATGCAAAAATTCAGACAAATCCAAAAAAATTATACACTCCCCCAAAGAAAATGCATCAGCGCGTGTAACCGTCTCAAAACAATTTTGTGCATGCTAATTTGGTGATAATTCACCTAATTAACATGCAAACAACCCATACACGCCAATTATTCACTTTTGAAAAAAACTATTTTTTGCTGGGTCCCGGTCCCCGGCCGGGACCTGTGTAAATAGTCCTTTTTGGCTTACATATTCTAAGAAGAAAAGTACTCGCTTTAACATTTTCTGCGGGAAAAAGTACTCGCTTTTTCATTTTCCTGAAAGAAACGTAATTTACTCACATGAGTACAGGTAAAAATTTAATTTACATTTTGTGTACTCAAAGGTGAGTAAAAATAAAGTACTTTACATATACATATACCTTGTAAAAAGTTCAGTAATTTGAACAACCCTGCACTCGATAAACAGTTGGGGGCTATTCAAGCAGGGGGGAAAATTCAAAGGGATAACTTATACAGTATGTAGGTATGATATTGTTGATTTCAAGTGCCCTTCAAATATATTATTCGCGCACTTATTAAACACGGTTATTTTGCATATAAACCACTCAGAAAGTAGACGCAATTTGACGCAATCTGTCAATATTTTTGTGACGAAATGTTATAGTACTTGTCTTAAACATTTATGAGTTATTTAAAAACATTTAAAACAAACATTTTGAATGGAAAGTCTAGCATACCTACACTAAATTCAGTTGCAATGATTTGGGTTCATTCATAGGCGGCGTAAGTGCTTGGGCGCGTGACTGTCACAAGCGCAATTTTTGTTGTCACAACTTGTGACAATCACAAGCGTAGCAAAATTTCGAGCGATTTTTTCCAAATTTTCACTCAAAATTGTTAATTCTTGTTCCATTTTGTCAATTCTTATCTCAAAATCGCAATTTTGGGATATACACAGCTATCATATTTCCTCGAAATACCCCCAGGGGGTTTATTTTTTCAGAGTGAGATTTTTGAGGGGGTTTAAACGAGGGGGGGGGATTTCGAGGGGGGTTTATTATTTCGCAAGAAATTTTTCGAAATCCCAGTACGAAATTGTCGTTTGTAACGTACACAGATGTCAATAAATGCAACAAAAACCACCATTTATAAGACTCTATAGACTTATATAAGTGAATAGCAGTATAAACTCTAACATAACACAGTCATGGCTATTTACACAGGTCCCAGCCGAGGACCGGGACCCGGCAAAAAATATTTTTTTTCAAAAGTGAATAATTGGCTTGTATGGGTTGTTTGCATGTTAATTAGGTGAATTATCACCAAATTACCATGCACAAAATTGTTTTGAGATGGTTACACGTGCTGATGCATTTTCTTTGGGGGAGTGTATAATTTTTTTTGGATTTGTCTGAATTATGGCATGTGTGTACTCCTTTGTTTAGAGTTCCCTGCTGGGGACAAACGTCCCCGGTCAGGGACCAAAATTCGTTGTTTACTGAAAGAAAAGTTTCTCACCGGGGACATTTGGCCCCGGTCGGGGCCATTTCGACGTTGCCGGGGACCGGTCCCCAGCAGGATTTTGATCACTATACAAAAATACAGTGATTGAAAAAAATTGAAGTATAAATAAAATAACAACCTGACGGATTCAGTGTTTTTTGTTGTCAATTGCACACATTTTAGGTTGTTCCTTTCTTCAGCTATTTATTCTAGCGATCAGTAAGCTTCGAGGTCGGTTGACGTAATAAACGACACTATAAATCTCTCCCATTCATCCGAGCAACCAACAAGTGGTGGACGTGCTGCACGGATCACCCGGCAGCCGCCGTCGAGAGTATCCTGTCATCCGCTGACAATCTCCTGTCATCTGGCTGTCATCGTGACCGCTGTCATCAGCCAGTCGTCAGCCGACAATCATGTTCACTGTGAGTGAACCCACGCTGGATGCCGACCCTGAACCGGTACGCCAGCGCCACACGCGACTTCACCCGGTCAACACGCTGCCCAATCCTACGCTGCATGCCGAAGCCATTCGACGTGTACAAGATGAGCAGCTCCGGCAAGGAAGCCGCGTAGCCCACTTTCCAGTGGCCAGGTATTACAATTGCGAAGATGCACATTTATCACCCATCCGTGGCAGAGTGGTGCGTAATTCCACGCATAACGTGAACTCACAACAGCAGTCACAGCATTCTGGTAGCGAAGTCACCGTACATTCTCATGTGACCGAGCAGTTCCTCCATACGGTACAATTGCCGTGGCATGTGCAAATGCACCGTTTCAAACAAAATCGGGAACCGACACAAGTTTATCTTGCCCAGCGCGTTTTTTGGACGGACACATCGCAACCGATACACTCGGTCAATTTGTCATTGCAGAATTCGAACATACCCGGAACGCAGACTGTCAATGTTGCAGCACAACAGGAACATGCGCGCGACAACGAAACCGAGACACAACAAGCCGCTTTGGGCGAGACGACTTCAGAACGCGAATTTTTGGAAGCATTCGAAGCATTGAAGCTGAAATTCTCCACCCTGGGTCGGTTTTCTACTCAACCAACAGGCCAACCTCAAATACAGGCCCCACAAACCTCCGTTGCACCACCGCAATCAAACCCATGGCACATATGGCACCTTGCAAACATTCCGAATGCGGCAAATTCTGTCGGCCGCCCAGAAATGTTGCAAAGCTGGTATATGGCGCGACCGCACATTTTTGACAAAATACCACCTTACACGGGAAAAAATGATGTCCAAAGTTTTTCTGAGTGGAACAGGGTTGTGCAAATGGCCGCATTGTCAGTGCCAGATCCGTCATTATTGCAACATTTCTGGCTGGAAGTTTTTACCACTAAATTGACAGCTGACGCTCATAAAGTGCTGACAACTTTGTTCCAACCTAAGGACCTAAGTGATCACGGGAAAGTTTTGAAAGAATTGGGTTCAGTGTTCAAACGGTCCAACAAAAATTACACCTATCCAGAGTGGGAAACAGCATCGATGTTCAAAAATGAGAACATGATGGACTTTTATGTGCGCCTGCTGTCAAAGGTGCCAACTAAAATCAGGGTATCCTTGAATTTTGATCGGGCTCTATTGGACAAACTTGTTTTAACCAAAATTTGGCACCGTTTTGATGACAATCGTTTCGACAAATTTGTCATCGCAAATTTTCGCACTAAGACAAAGAACAGCTCTTTAACGCCTGCGCAATTGATGCAGTCCATAGATGATTACTTTCGCAACGTGAAAACCCATGCTGGCGACAAACCAATGCAAAATTTCAACAGGGCAGATCGCAATAACAGGCCTGCGCGAGCGACATTTAAACAATTCCTCGCCGAAACTCAGCTTGACCCGTGGTGCCCCATGCCAAATCATACAGGCCATCGCGTGAGTGACTGCCGCATCACGCAACGCATGAAACAACAGGGCACAGGGACGGTTAATACGTTAAACCAAGCTCAAATGAGCCAAAAATCCGACGGTTATGGGCAGGTAAAAAAAATAGGCCCACCTCACACAAGTGACACGCCTCAGCCAAAGTACCCGATAGCAAAATTCGGCGGTACAGATTTCGATAATGACGCAAAAGTTACAGAAAGTGAAATTGAAGAAAATGAGAATGAAATAGACAGCGATGAGCCCCCTTGGGAAATGTATTGTAGCGAATTTCGTCATCGTGTAGCTGAACTTTTTGAACGCGACCCGAGTCAGTCAATTCGTTGGCAAAGACATTTTTGGTCATTATTTCAACATGAAAACATCTCTTCGCAGACACCGGCGACAAACGAGTGGCAGAACTGTTTTCTGAACTATTCCCGCAGTCTTCTGAGTTTTAGTGAAGGTGAAAAAGAAAGAGATGGTTTGACCCCTAAAGATGGTTGTGGAACAACCGATACTGATCAGATTTTTGGTAAAGTGCCAGAACGGAATTGTGTGCATGCGTACGCTTGCGTTGGAGATAAACAATTAGTCTGTGTCAAGATCGAACCTTCAAATGGACCACAAGTCTATGCAAATGTGAACATTGAATCCATACCTTGTAAAGTTCTCTTAGACACCGGATGCACGAGAACTATTGTTCCGATTAGCTGTTTGCGCCAAATTGCCGAAAAATCTGATTTGAATTTGGAAAAATACCTTAAACCAAGCCCTATACGCGTCTATATGGTGTCTGGGACAACTTCGGAAGGTTCCATGGCTGAAATACCTTTATTTATCGAACATGTATCCCCGCTCGATAATGTTTCTCGGCGAGTGCTTGTGGTGGTGTTAGTAAATTTGATGTCAGACGCGATGGATGAAATCTTACTGGGCACAGACGTCATGCCATATTTGAAGCTCTCCTGGCTAATTCCACTTGCTTTAGAAGATAATACTACAGTAGCACCGCCGGAAAACATTGCCGCAAAAGAACAACTCACTTCGCTAGAAACTGAATTTCTCCAAAAAATGTCAACGCGGCTAATTCTCAGGAAAAAGCTATTTGTCCCAGCAAATAGTTCACAAAAACTGCCAGTAAAAGTTCCACAGAAACCGCCTTCCATGACAGCTAGCAAGTGGGGATTATGTACGTGCTTATTTTCTAATATAAGCCTCACTGACACAGAACAATTGCACATGTATAACACTTCAATTGACACAACGTCTAAACACGCTTATTTGACATTTTTCAACGCGACAGATCATCCAATCACCTTGACTGCAGGGACACACGTCACAGATATTTATGTGTTGCCGACAGAACACTTTTTCAATCCGGGTCCAAAATTCTCCAAATTGTTTGAGAACAAAACCTTCCAGAAATGCATTGGAATGACACGTGTTACAAAATCACAAAATCGGAAAATGGATGAAACTGTCACAAAATCACAAAATGGCATAATACATGACGCCGAAATGAAAAGTGAAAACACAATTGCTGCACCAGCAATACATCTTCCTCCTCCACCATGTGATGCAGAAAATTCTGAGCCGGACATTCCACTAACAAAAGAACAGCGTTTTGAATTTATCTGGAAAAATTTATCTTTCACAAACCGGATTTCGCTTTCTGACTCAGAAATAAAGCAGTTTCAATCTCTATTATTCGATTACAATGATATATTTGCGTGTAGTGAATACGACGTGGGAAAAACAGATTTGATAACACATAAAATTGTCACTGACCCGAAACATCCACCAATAAAACAAGCCCCCAGGTACGAGCCGACACACAAACGCGACTTCATTCACAAAACAATCAAGAGTATGCTGAAAAAAGGCATAATCGAATATTCTGACGGTCCGTGGGCATCACCAATTACAATTGCACCGAAAGGCACGGATAACTTCCGGTTTTGTGTTGATTTTAAGCAAGTAAATTTAATTACTCGTATAGACAGTTACCCTCTCCCTTGAATTGGAGAAATTTTGGCAGAGTTTGCGGGAAGGAAAATATTCAGCGCCATTGACAATCGTCATGGATATTACAATATCCCGCTGGCCGATGAAGATTCGCGGGAAAAAACAAGTTTTGTGTGTAGCCTAGGGCAGTTCAGGTATACAAGAATGCCATTTGGTACCTGCAACGCAGGCGCCACTTTCATGCGCCTCGTCAACCTGATGCTCATGGATTTGAACGAGGATCTCGGACGAGCGTGGATTCGGGCTTACATTGACGACGTTTTGGCATGCAGCGACACTGTGTCAGAACATATGCATCATTTGCAACGTTTATTCGCAAGATTGAGATGGGCGAACTTGAAAATGCAACCTGTAAAGTGCCACTTTTTTACTTCCACTCTCAAGTATCTGGGCCACCAAATATCCGCAGACGGCATTACTCCAGCGCCATCACGAGTGGCCGCTATGCTCGAATTACCAAAAATGCACACCAAACAAGATTTGCGTAGATTTCTAGGGAAATGTGTTTATTATTCACATTTCATTCCGAATTATAGCAGAGTGGCCGCACCATTGTATGACGTTTTGAAAGGGAAAGTGCCAAAACACGGGAACACGCCATTTGAATGGAATGAAATGATGCTAGATTCGTGGGGCACGTTGAAACATTGTTTGGCATCATCACCAATCCTCATACATCCATACCGTGACGGGAGGCCGTATATATTGGAAACTGATGCTAGTCAAGTGGGATTGGGGGTGGTTCTTTCTCAATACGCTGAGGATGGAAAACTGCATCCAGTTTCTTTCATATCAAAGCGTTTGACACACCCTCACAGAACTTTTTCCGCTGCTGAGTTGGAGAGTTTGTGCATTGTCTGGGCGATTTGGCGTTTGGCCGATTTCGTTGAAGGACAGAAACTCGTGGTTATAACTGACAACTCAGGTATACAACAGGTGTTACGCAGCCCCGCGCACAGTAAACTAGAACGTTGGGCAATCTTCCTACAGGATCGCGTGACCCGCTTTGTCCACAGATCTGCCCAATTCAATTGTGTCGCTGACGCCCTTTCCCGGAATCTGATCGATGAAAAAGAATTTGGCCCAGAGGAATTAGACATGCCCACTGACTTGATTCGTGGGTTGGCGCTTCGAACAACACCTGGTTTTCACCTACCAGGGCCGATTCACAAGTCAAAAGTTATATCACACGACATTGATTTTGACTGGGCAGCAATTCAGCGAGAAGACCCTGAATTAAGCGAGATAATTTACCAATTAGAGGCCGATCCCGAGTCGGTGCCACAAGCAGTAATCATTGATGGGATATTATTTCATTCAACACCTACAAAAGATGGTTCTTTTTCAATTTGGCCACCACGCAGTTGGCAGCAAGCATGCCTTGAACATGCACATATGGGAATATACGCGAGCCATGGTAGTCACGAAAAAACAATGGCCCTGCTATGCCAATATTTCTCTTGGCCAAACATGAAACAGCACATTTTGGATTTTTGCCAACAGTGCTCAGAGTGCATGCAATTTAAAAAACATCGTCTTTTCCCTGCTCCATTGGGCCGCACCGACACTCCGCAACAGCCTTTTGATGTGTTGCATTTAGATACAATGCAATTTGAATATGCCAATCCAAAATCAAAAGTGTTGGTGGCAGTTGACGCGTTTACGCGTTACGCGGTGGCAATTCCCTTGTCATCATGCAAAGGGTCAACAGTATCCAAAGCCGTCATGAAGCAAATATTTTTGGTTTATGGTGCGCCGCGCATGTTAGTGACTGACCAAGGGACCGAATTTTTGAATACGGATTTTCAAGCTCTTTGTGAACATTTTGGAGTACACCATTCCCCGGTTTTGGCACATAATCCTGCAGCAAACGGAATGGTGGAACGAGTGAATGGTAGGATGCGCGAGATTTATTCATTCGTGAAAAATTCACACCCTCATTCTCATTGGAAGGAGTTATTGCCTGTCGTCATGTTAAAATACAACTTATCAATGAATAAAAATCTCACATGCTGTCCATTTTATTTGGTGTTTGGCCATCTTCCACATTGGAACCTATTTTATACTATGGCCAAGAATATTGATTCCGACAAAATTAGGTCGATCGCTAGAACACAGAGCGATCGGAATCGAGAGAAGTATAAAAAATATTTAGAGTCTAAACCAACCCGGTCAATTGATATTGGAGACTCTGTGATGGTTCGAAATTTTTCTAGTGACAAAACACTCCCCAAATTCTCTGGGCCGTTCATTGTTTTGGATATATGCGGGCCCAATGTGTGTTTTCAGACCGGTACGGAAATGCAAACTGTACCGGGACGTTATTGCTGGAAATGCCAGCGTCCGTGAAGGGGAAGCCGATTAAGTTTTTGCAAGTTTTTGTGTTAACGATCGCTTACTAGTTCCTCATTTCCATCATTTAAATTGACGTAAACAAATGTAAAATGTTACAAAATCACTTTGCCACACGCGCCCTCTCTGTGACAATGTTTCACCTAAAAAACGTGGTTCTGTTATGCCTGGTGGCATTTTCGGTGGCTGCGCGGCGCCATTGACGCAGCAAAACAGCGAGCTCCGACCGTGCAACACCATCGCCGGCCCCGCCCGCAACCCCAACGTACGAGCCAGACCCGTCAGACGACAACCCACCTGCGGAAGCGGACCAACTCACTCAAGGGGCCCAGACACCGCAGTACGCAGAAGATTCAGCTGACGTGCCCGGACCGTCCAACGCGGAACGTTCACTGAGCAATTTGGAGCGCAAGTTTGAAGAGCGCAAGAGAGTTTGTGCTCGGATGAGCAAGGTGCCAGGTTTAGATGGATGTTTTTTCATTCAATTAGTGACACTTTACAAGTTCTAATTTGAAGGATTTCGATGCGCTTGGCGACAAATATCAGCGCCTGCGTCGTGACTTTGACAACATTCAAGATGAAAATGCGGATAGACATAGGACTGTCATAGGATTCTGTGTGGAAAATCGCCACTTAGGCGCATCTTTGGTGAAATCTGAGGCAGAAAGTGCTCAAAAAAATATCACCATACGCAATCTTACTGCGGAAAACGCAAGGATGCAGCAAGCCTTAGACACTGGACTCCATACTACGACATCTTTTACGCAAACTGAGACAACGTTTTTCCCCGCTGTTTGTTGGGGAAGGGGGAATGTATGGTGTGGGTGTTATGTCAAACCCTTTTCTATTTGCTTTCCCAGACCGGGGATGTCGACCTCGATGGGGCACGATTCTTCAGGCGGCCAGAATATGGACCCCTACTGCGCTTCGATGGTCACCTGACTGTCAACCCGATCGAGATCAGGCGCCAGGCGGCCTTGCAGTTGTCAGACGCCAACACGGACACCTTCCACGAGCCCGTCAGCCCGCCGCCAACCGCACCAACGCGTACGCCACCCAGGACAAGGCCGTCGGCAGTGCAACGCGTGACAGCAGCACAGCGGTATCCGCAACAACATTATAACAGGTCGCAGTGCCTTCATTTCATCCGTGTTTTCCTGTTTTCGGTTGTGGACTCAATTTGGGTGTTTTTGACGGACGGATTTTAGTATGTCCCTCGCACTTGAAATCAAGTGTCAGCATTGTGTCGTCTCTGGCTGAAATGTTTGAGGTTGTGTGTTCGCAGGTGCAACACCCCTCGGCCACCCCCAAGCTATCACAATTACAACCATCACCGCCATCGCAATAATGCCCGTGCACCGCGCTACATCCGAGAGATCCACTCACGTATCACAAAAAAGCCACATTTTGGGGGCAGGCGTCATGGTGGTTCGGGTCGCTAATTTCAACGTTTTATGAATTGCATGATTCTTTTGATTTTGAGAGGGGATGATGACGGATTCAGTGTTTTTTGTTGTCAATTGCACACATTTTAGGTTGTTCCTTTCTTCAGCTATTTATTCTAGCGATCAGTAAGCTTCGAGGTCGGTTGACGTAATAAACGACACTATAAATCTCTCCCATTCATCCGAGCAACCAACAAACCGGTAACTGCGCTGAGCTGAAATTTGGCATGCGTACTCACTAAACAAAGGAGTACTCACATGCCAAAATTCAGACAAATCCAAAAAAAAATTATACACTCCCCCAAAGAAAATGCATCAGCACGTGTAACCATCTCAAAACAATTTTGTGCATGCTAATTTGGTGATAATTCACCTAATCAACATGCAAACAACCCATACACGCCAATTTTTCTCTTTTGAAAAAAATTATTTTTTTGCCGGGTCCCGGTCCCCAGCCGGGACCTGTGTAAATAGCCCACAGTCATCGCTTTTAACGTGTTTTCTGCGTCTCCGGGTTACAGACCGCGTTACGTTCTCTATACACTAAATTTGGGGGGGGGGGGTATTTAGAGGGGAGGGGTTTATAAGTTCATAGTGTCCATTTTGAGGGGGGGGGGTATTTCGAGTGGGGGGCATTTTGATGGGGGTGTATTTCGAGGGGGGTGTATTTCGAGGAAGTACGGTATATTGTAATCACATGCCGAGCGGGTTCACAAGTTTACAGGCACAGGGCCATAAAAAGTGTCACAAGGTGAAATTTTGGCCAATGTGAATATCACATAAAAATTTGGACCTTGTGCCACCTATAGTTCATATGATTTGGTACTGTATAATTCAGTCTCAGTATGAAATCACTGTTTTTGTATGATTTCTTGTCGGATGACAATTGCCAATAATATTTGTCAAAGTGAAAGTGTCAACAATGTCCACATTGACAGAAGTTCTAAAAAGAAATCAGATCTATCTAAAAACAAATGTCAAGTCCAGTACATTTTAACACATAAAACAGGAAGTGGAAGTAATCTTTTTTGAAATTGCTAACATTGGAAACATAATAGCAAAAGAAAGGAATGATGGAAGATTATATTTTGATTACTCGGTCAGTTTCATTTGTGAGATTAATTATCATCATGTTATCATTAAATTGATCCTGTTGCCATCAAAATATATAAATATCTACCGTATTTCCTCGAAATACCCCCCTCTCGAGACCACTATGAAACAATCACCCCCCCTCGAAATACCCCCCCCCCAGATTGAGTGTAAAGAGAACGTACATGACAAATACTGGACTTTGTGTTCTGCGTAGTGCAGAACACACGTTAAAACAATGTCGGAATCACGTTAGAACAGTGTTCATACCAACGATTTTGTACTAGGATTTCAAAAAATTTCTGGCGAAATAATCACCCCCCCCCCCCCTCGAAATACCCCCCCCCCCCCCTTCGTTCCCCCCCCCCCCCCTCTCGGGAGCACTATGAAACAATGACCCCCGTGGGGTATTTCGAGGAAATACGGTATACATTCCGAGGGCGATTTCAATTATTTTTTCATTAATTAGAAGATAAAGCAACATGTTTAGCTATATAGAATTCGAGCTTTGTTGAAAATCATTAACAATACAGCTGTAGAAAAATCTTCTCTAATATTTACCTACCTTATTTCCTCGAAATACCCCCAGGGGGTTTATCTTTTCAGATAGAGAATTTTGAAGGGAGTTAAACGAGGGGGGTATTTTGAGGAGGTTATTACTTTGCCAGAAATGTTTTGACTAAAGTACTAAGTAAATACTACCTAGTACTAAATTGTTGTTTGTAACGTACACAGATGTCGAAAATGCAACAAAAACTGACATTTATATGACTCTATAGAGTTATATAAGTACGTAAATAGACAGTAAAAACCCTGTTCTAACATAACACAGTCATTGTTTTGACGTGTGTTCTGCGTTTCCCGGATCACAAACCGTAGCTTTTGTCATTTACATTCTCTATACACCCTATTTGGGGGTATTTCGAGGGGGGGGGGTCATAAATTCATAGTGTCCGTTTTGAGGGGGGGGGGGTATTTCGAGGTGGGTTATAAATTTATAGTGTCCATTTTGAGGGGGGTATTTCGAGGGGGGGGGTGTTTCGAGGGGGGAAGGGGGTATTTCGTGGAAACATGGTATATTAGGTAATAAATTACACCAAAGGAAACTCCCATGTTTTCTCGAAATACCCTCAGGCCCAGGGGTTTTATTTTCTCAGAGTACCAATTTTCAGGGGACTCAACGGGGGTACGTCGAGGTGGTAATACACTAGCATTCAGAATAGTTGAGACTCTCCGCCATCCTCTCAAGGAGTAAGTTTGTTGGGGGTAAGGTCCGACTATGTTCGCGTGCACATCACTCGTCTACCGCTCAGCGAAAATTGTTGATAATTGAATATGATGTAATTTCATGTCGGGGCTAATGTGAAAATCAATGGCATCTTTCTGGCTATTTACACAGGCCCCGGCCGGGGACCTGTCCCTGACAAAAAAAATAATTTTTTTCAAAAGTGAATCATTGGTGTGTATGCGTTGTTTGCATGTTAATTAGGAGAATTATCACCAAATTAGCATGCACAAAATTTTTGCGAGACAGTTACACGTGCTGATGCATTTTCTTTGGGGGAGTGTATAAATTTTTTGGATTTGTCTGAATTTTGGCATGTGTGTACCAGAGTTGCGAAAGCGTATTTACGCTTACATGAAATACCCGGGTAAATGGGTATTTATACTTACGCTTACACTTACGCTTTCATAAAATACCCATACGCTTTATTACGCTTTCCCGGCTGAATTACCTGGGTACTAAAAGCGTAAAAAAGCTTTTCACACAGTATGGTGTTACGCGTTTGAAAAAGTACCAAAAATACTGCATACCAAATCAAGTTACTGCGTGTGTGCAATAATGCACTGGAAAAAGCGGAAATGCCTCTGCCTTAGTGAACTCTGCCTGCAGCAATGACTAAGTGTTTCTGCTGATGAATTGCCAATGAATTGAATGAATCTAAGGGCAGACTACCAAATGGGTTGTAGGTGGAAATATGGCTAGCTAATCATGCGTAAAAACGTAACGACAATTCTGTGCAGACACCCCGACGACTCGAGAACGACCATGTGTGACCGAATGACGGCCCGCGGTGCACAGGGAAGTCACAGTGAACGTGCGGTTCGCTGTGCACTGCAAATCCGCCAACGAAGCCGCAGCCCCAGGACGGTACGCCCGAATGGACACTACTGCGGCCATGAATTTATTAATTATTTCTTTTCCGTTAATTACGTAATTACTTCCCGTGTGATGCTAATTTTTCTTTTTACTTCATGTTTCATTAATTAAGCTAATTAGGTTACCCGCATTTTGAGTTAATTAAGTGATTACTTTCGTTTTCTTTTTGTATTTCCCAATATGTACTTTCGAATGTTATAATTTTTAGGTTTTATCAAGCTTACATTTTTGGTCAAAAGGGTGCAGTGTCTGGGAATGGTTTAGAAAGGCTTTTAATGTTTCTAGTTAAGCTAAAAGGTGTTGACTCTGTTAAACGCCTAGACGCCCCGAAAGATAACATTCAGAAAATTCCCCGACCAAGTGCATTTTTATTTAGGACTAGGTAATGGGTGGAAAAGTGGCAAACGGCAATTATTGTCGGCATGCAACTGCAAGACACATGCAGAGCACAGTTACAGTGAAGAGCACAGCAGTGCCAATTAATTATTCCTATCACCCAGGGTGAATGGTGAACTCGCAAGTGCTAGTGTCTAGTGGCGTGTGTTCAGGCCCGAAGTTCCAACCCTTACCCGGCAATGCAATAACCTTGAACAACCCCCGCAAGTGAGCGTTCTTTCTGTGGCCTTGGTCGGGCGCGCTATAAAATATTTCTCACCTAAAGGGGCGCAGGTTGATAACATGTGTCACACCACCTGCTCTAAATTGTACCGTAACCTCTGAATAGAAACCCAGCTTCCGACACTTCCCTACGAGATAATTTGTATTTTAATTACGTCATTGAATAATCACAGTTACCTTACGCTTGATTTAATTTACGTTTGCACCCGTTTATTAGTTATTTTTCCCGCATTTAATTAAATTACTTATGCCTTGTACGCTATGTTAACAGTTTCCCAGTGATCATTGAATTCGCCTTATATTTCGCTCATTACGGTTAATTGTTGTGTCTTTGATTTAGTATTCATTTTGCTTATGGTAGATTTTTGGTGATTATAAAACGCGCTGATTTTACATTTTTTCACCCACTAGAGGCTATACGACTCACTTGAGCTATTGTGAAATTGACTCTGATTATATTGCTAAATAAAGTTCCCGTGAATCCAACTTGGTCCCCCTGAAGCATACTAACTGCTTGAATTTTAATTTGAATTTTATTAATTTCGGCTTTACTTTAATTACGGCTTATTAACAGTTAATCGAAGTAAACCGCCGGCTGCAATTACGAAAAGGGATTGGTAAGTTGCCGTGTCCGTCCTCAGGAACTGTCAGGACCCCAAGGGGTACTGGCGCCGTTCCTGATTTGCGTGTAAAATCCCCGTACCATAAAAACAATCATTTATTTAATTACGCACGCAATTAGAAGCGCAAAGGGACCGGAATTTACAATTCTCTGCCGCGGCAAAATTCGACGAGTGGCGTATTTTTGTGGTAAAAACGGAAACTAGTAAAATTAGTAAAAACGTAAAATATCTGACAACTGGTAGCGTAGCGAGTGGTTTCCTAAGCAAGCCATAAAGTTTTCTGTCTGGGGCGCCTGATCAACGCCTCTACAAAAACGGCTTCACGGATAACGAATCACCCCAAAGGGAATTGAGATCGAGGGGGCCAGCAAGCTTACAAGGGGACACCATAGAACAAGTTTGGCACGCTGCGTTGGAGAAGCAAAAACAAGCACAAAGGCGCGCGCGACAACAAAAGGCTGGGCAAGAAGTGGACGCACAACTTGCTGCAGCTGAGAGTCAAGCAGGAGACAGTGAGTCGAACGATTCGGTTAACCCTGAAACAGAAGCGCCGGAAGCGCTAGAGGAGAGTGAAAGTCAACGCTGGTCTGGACAGACAGCTGAGGATACACCGGTAATCAGGTTATCAACGGTTGAAGGCGCAGGGCCTGCGCCAGACAGTTTTAGTCAGTGGAAGACGCCAGCTGTACCGACAGCGGCACGGCAGCTAACGTCCAGCGCAGAAGCTGAAGAGGTGCCTGGGACAAGCAGACAAGCTGCAGGAAAGGAAGCAGGAAAGACAGGTAAGTGGTCTAAGCTTCGGAGGACATTGGGTTGGAGCGCGGGCAGCTCATCCATATCGCCTGGAGTGCGATCGGGTTCTGAAGTTGGTTCAGACGGATACGTTGGTGACAGCGAGCCTCTAGGGCAGCCGTCGATTCAACGTGATTATCCTTTGATTGCAGCTGAGCTTGGAGCTACTGCAGATCAATTTCCCGTGATTGAAAATACCGTAGCAGAACTGTTGGAGACAGCGGCGCAGAGTGGAGACACTTCCCCGGCGCTGCAGTTAAGCCCCCCGAAGAGCACTTCGACGCCGAGAGACGTGTCAGGCAACAGCAGTCGGAACTTATCGAGCGACCAGTCGAGATCGCAGAGCGCAACTGCAAAGGCTAGACGCCAGTTAATTAAGACCGAATTTTCAAGTAACCCCCCCGTGATAACTATTAGCAGCCCCGCAAGCAGAATGACAAACAATGGCGCGAACCAGACGGCGGCCCCGGCGCTGGAAGACAGATACGCGAAGGTCACTAATACGAATTTAATTTACCAAGCTACCATAATGGACCTGGACCCGGTGCAAACAACGCCATCCTGTGCACAATGGACCCCCCAAAAGGCATGTGAAGCCGCAAAGAAATGGGCAAACATGATGAGTCAGGCGAGACCGGTTGGCGCATTCTCACAGAATGGTGAACCAGGGGACTTGCGTATGGTGACACTAATTAAAATTGCTATGAATTTATGGGGAAGTGACCCAGTCGCCGAGGTACCTAGGGTGGAACATTATTTGCAGGAATTCGAAGCGCACCACAACTTACATGGCGATGATATAGTTGACCTGACGACTGCGTACCAGCAGCATAATCAAGCCCTACAAAATCAGAACGCGACGCTGGGAGGAAATTCACCGGCCAGTGGCCAGCAGCCGATAGTGCTGACCAGTGGTCAAGCAGCGCCTTTACAGTCATCAACGGCACCAGCGGCGCCCCCGTCGGCAGCTGGAACAAACCAGGTGAGAACTGTTACACAGCGGCGCGCTCGATCCCGTTCGCCAGCATCCTCCAGGAGCTCGTCAGCTGCATCTGAAGTGGCGCGACCCACGGACCCGGGACAAAATTGGCAATTAGAACAAAGCAATGCGGCAGTCATTACGGCCCTAGCACAACAATGTGGATATTTTCGCGGCAAGCCAAATGAGGGTTTCAGGGACTGGAGAAGGAGCTGGGACACGGTATGTGATGCGCTGCGCATAAAACTACAGGAGCGGAAGCCGCTGGTAAAATTGTTTTTGAAAGGCAGTGCCAGAGCCATTTTCAACACCCGATACAGAGAACTGCGTGACCTGAACTACAAGGACATGATGCAAGCCCTGGAGAAATTCTATGAAAATCCAAATGACAAACATCACGCACAGAGAGAGATTTTTGAGACGCGACAGGGCGCAGATGAGTCGGTACTGGAATGGGCGGTACGTTTGGAAAAATTGATAAAACGCGCCTATCCAGGCATGGGTCATGAAAAACGAGGTGACACGTGCATGATAAAATTTCATGGAGGACTGAGAAATGAAATTCGGCGCAATGTACCTGTCACGGCGTCTATCACTTGGAAAGAGATGGTTGACAACGCACGCGCACAAGAGAGCTTTCTGGAAGCAGAACAGAGCCAGAATAAGGGAGAAAAATCCAAACAGGATGTGGTTGCCAGCGCTACAGACAAGGTAATGGACAGGTTGATGGCGCTAAACATGCCCGCCATGGCTGGACTGCCGTCCCAGGCCGACAAGACGTTAGAGACAATGGAACAGAAAATGACTGAGAGTGTTGCCAAATTCGACTCTGTGCACCAAGAGATAGCGAAGAAATTAGCGCAACTGGGCGCGTTGGAAGGTAAACTTTTGGGATTGAATAGGGACCCCCCTAAATTGCCCCCACGAAAATTTGACAAAGGATGTTGGGAATGTGGCTCTGAAGAGCACATCAGATATGAGTGTCCCAAACTAACTCCAGAACAAAGGGAACAGTATTTCAAAAGGAGCCGCGGCGGCGGAGCATCCAGAGGAAATGGACGTGGGCGCGGCGGAGGACAACGTGGTGGCTATCAGAGAAATGATCAAGCCCAAGCGATGCAACCAGGTATGATGCCCATGCAATACGCATATCCGCAGTGGCAACCAGCTCAGCCGATGCCTGTGCAGCCGGCGCAGACGGTACAGAGAGCTGGCGATATGAACATGCAACCGCAGATGATGGCATATCAAACGCCGCCAGCTAATTGGATGGCTATGGGACCGGATGGGCGCATGCAACAATATAACATGCAACCGGTACAGGTAAGCAACCCCCACGTAGAGTCGCTGAACCCCACGCGAGTGACCAGTACGACTGGAATGACCATGCATGTGCGTGAAGATGATCGCTGCATGATGATACGTCCCGTTAATAAGTTAATCCCTGTGATGCAAGGCTTGGAATTAGAAGATGAGGAACCTGACGAACTGGTTCCAGAGTCACCCGAAGAGCAGCAGCGCACTACGGGAATGCATGTGCTCGCGCAGGAGCGGGAATTCTGGATCAAACCATGGGCATACATGCGAACTGAAAAAGGTTACCTATTTCGAACTACCTGGCTGGCCTTCCTACGCAGGATCGGAATGCATGATTTGAGAGAAACGAACTGTACGTTGTGGCCTAATTGCCCTGCAGACGACCACTCGGACACGCTGACTGAGGTGCCTTTGGACGTGCTCATGAACATCAGTTTGGACCCGTTTTTGTACGCCACGCCGGCCGCACTGCCGCCGCGTACTGACTCCAGCAACCAGATAGACAGGTATATGGGTTTTCTGTCTACTGAGGAAGGGGTGCGCCCCGCGCCACGCGCATACTCAGAACCCCCCTACATGCCCCAGGTCGCACAGTCGTTGTTTTTTGTATTGGCAGTTGGGTTAATTATAATGGGATTAGCTTTATTGCCGGGCGCGGGCGCGACTACCATGCCCTCGTTTCCACTGCTCTGCAGTGACTTGACAGATCACTACGATTTATACACGTACCCCCCTCTACCAAATTGCACGGCTATTGTTGACACTACGGCGTCATTAGAACGGCCACGAAAATTGACACTGACAATATACAAGCGAAATATGGTAGAATATCGTGCGGCAGCGCACAGGTGTGTGGCCTCTACCAGAACGGCAAGGACGTATCAGAACTTCTGGGGCGACGTCACGCTGGAAAAGTTTGATTCTAACCCCCGATCTGTGGGCGCCGCCGAGTGCGAAGGCATGATTAAATATCACAAATGCAACAATGGGCCCATGACCCCTGTGAGTGACCTGGACAACGCATGGGACACCCAATACCCCACCAATGTTAGCTACTCAGGACATGGATTGTACTGTTGCAAATGGGTGAGTGAAACGACACCACACTGTGGGCTGTTTCGAGGGGAAGTACGAATGAGATATGGAGCCAACACCATGCAAAGCACGCTGGGTGAGGTTAGTAAGTGCAATTATGAAATGGGTGCATGTACGCTAGAAGACGGCAGCCAATTAACATGGAAACCGAACCCGAAGGCGGAATGCCCTTATGAAAAATGGCGTGAAATGCATGGACGCATTAGACAGGATATCTGGTTAGCCGATGATCATACACTATCACTGTCTTTCAGAGCACACGAAGAGGTTGAATCATGCGGCATCAGACTATGGAAATCGGATCAGGATATAGTAGTGGCCCCATTTGAAAAGGCAGTGATTCGAAGCGTCAGACAAAAACGAGCACAAGGTCGACCCACGCTGGGAATAGTGAGCGCAGGCCAATTAGCAGCCAGCATGCAGGCGGTATACGAAACAGCAGAACAAACCATGCGTGCACAGGCCGTAGCCACCTGCAAGAACGTGCAACACTTCCAAGAATTTGTGCGCCTGGCCATGAGTGAACACGCCACTACGACAGCCCGCTGGTACATGAATGATAACGAAATAATTGCCAAACCCGCGCCGGACGGATTTTTGGTTCACAAATGCTTCGCGGTAAAAACATACGAGATCATGAAGGAGGAAAAGTCTCCAGAATGCTATGAAACAGTACCTGTGCAAGTTAGTGTACACGGGCAAAATGTGACGTTGCACATGAATCGGTTGACA
The DNA here is from genome assembly GCA_964036195.1 of Sphaerolaimus hirsutus. Lineage (NCBI taxonomy): Eukaryota > Metazoa > Nematoda > Chromadorea > Monhysterida > Sphaerolaimidae > Sphaerolaimus > Sphaerolaimus hirsutus. The sequence continues at coordinate 3,718,904 of OZ038453.1, read as the reverse complement.
AACATTTTGCACTTTCAAGCGATCCCGGGATCATGCACCAATGCTCACAATCGTGTGGTAATGTTAAATGAACAGTGGTACAAATATCTACCGGAAGTAGGCGGCCTGGAACATTTACCTATGTATAACACACACAGTTTCCCGCAGAAATGGCAACAGGAAAAGGTTAAGGATGTGCATCATCAGATTTTTGCCGCCACAACCATGTACAACTTGTCAGAACTATTGCCGACGACCACCCTAAACGACGTATGGCATGCATATTCAATCGTGCGGCAAATTACGCAGGGGGCGGAGCCGAAGGTGGAATCACACATGCAAAGGCATCGAACTTTGGCAAAATCGGTATTGGCGCTGGGATGGTGGGATTTTGACACTTGGCGCACCTGGCTGCAAGTATGGATTTACCTGATATGTGCTCTAGTCACCATGCAATATTTACTAGCCGCGCTCATGGCTGCAGCGCCGGAAATGGCCGTGACTTTGGTGAACAGGGCAAAGGAAAAAATCAAAAGGCGACCAAAGACAGAAGAAAAGTCCAATATCATTGTCGAATTGGCTGAGGACCGCCCTAGCGAACAGGTAAAGGTAAGAACGGTAATTAACCCGTGCGTGGGAATGCCAAGTGGCATGCCCGCACTCACGGGCGCGCGTCGTTTTCCCGCTATACAATACAGTATCAACAGAAAATGCGATCTGGAAGAAGAATCGGTGTGCATGATCACTTTTTCGACGGAGGAAAGAGATAACATACATCAAGTAGCCAATCGACGTGAAGAAATTGTGCACGTGTATTACAGCCCATCCATTACCATAACCATCGATGGGAGAGAATATCGGAGATGTCTACTGGACACCGGCGCCATGCGGTCATTATGCAACAGAGACGTGCTGATGCGACACAAGGAGAAAGCTACTAAGCATGATGAAGTCTCGCCTATTGGAGCCCTCAGGTGTGCAGCAGATTCGAAACTTCTGGTACTGGGACAAATGGAAATACCGGTAACAATGGGAAACCACACTTTCGGGATCGTGTTTCAGGCAGTGAACGGATTAGCAGGTGAAATTCTAATTGGCGCAGATGTCCTGCAGCACATGGTAGTAGACCTACCTGCAAGGGAACTACGAATCCCTACGGCTAACGCAATAATTCCATTTGATAACCCCGACCCGGAAGTGCAGCAGCGCAGAATTTACGCCATTGTGAACGAAAAAATAGAGATTCTGGCTAGACATGAAGCGCTAGTGACGGCGAAATTATCTGCCCCCATGGATGAAAAGTTATTTACGGTCATGGGATTGGATACGGTAGGCGAACGCTGTGGAGTTATGGCTGCTTCAGCGGCGTATGAAACCAGTGCCCCCGTGTTTCAGGTGAGATGTGCAAATGTACGAAACCAGCCCGTAGTGCTACAGGTAGGACAGCGCATTGCAGTGGTCGAACCAGTGGACTGCGTGCTGAAGGTGAAACCTGGAGACCCCCCTGCTGAATGGGTGAAGCAGTGTTATGACAGAGATGTGTGTCGACAAGTTCAAGCGACTGAACCTCCCCCCAAAGTAGCCGAAGACAAATTAGGACCCCCATTGCAAGTTGCATGCCCAGATGGACACGTGATGGAATTCACCGTGCCAGAAACTTTGACGGACAAACGCAGAGAGGAACTGAAAAAGGTGATTTTGCAGTACAAAGAAGCTTTTGCCCGACATAAGTATGACATCGGCTACAGCGAATTAGTGGACTACCGGCTGCAATTAGTGGACAAAAAACCAATTGCGTGCAGAATGTACCGGTTGAGTCTGGATGATCAGCAATACTTAGAAAATCATTTGAGATGCCTCATCGAGCACGACATCGTGGAACCCAGTACGAGCCCGTATTGTGCCCCCACGCTGGTGGTATCCAAACCGGATGGAGCAAAGCGGATGGTAATTGATTACAGACGCCTGAACGCTGTTTTGCACGCTCCCCAATTCCCATTACCCCGCTTAGATGAAACAGTCGAATCCTTATGTAGCTGCAAGTATTTTTAGCAGTGCCGACATAAACCAAGCTTTCTATAACATTGCTTTGCATCCGGATGATCGACACATTACGTCATTTAGAAACATTTTTGGACAATTTCAACTGAAACGTTTACCAATGGGATTAAAATGCTCACCTAGTTTGGCGCAGCGCTGCTTTGAATTAGCTATGGCCGGCTTAATACATCGAAATGTGTTATTATACATCGACGACTTGTTGATTTATAGTGCAACCTGGGAAACACATTTATACGACATAGGGCAGGTGTTGGAAAGATTAATTAGAAATAATTTCAAAATTAGTCCAAAAAAGTGTTTTTTCGCACGCGTCACCGCTGTACGTTTTCTAGGATTTATGATTGGCCGTGACGGCGTGTGCGTACCGGATGACAAACGTCACATAATTCAGGACTGGCCGGTACCCACTACCGTAAAAGAGGTTAAGGGTTTTCTGGGAGCTATAGGATTTTTTAGACGCATGATTCACAGATGCGCAGAGTTAGCCGTACCTTTGTCAAATCTCACGCGTACGGGACCAAGAGAAAATTACAATAGTGACACCCCGGTGGATTTGACAGCAAAACCCAAAGCACTGGAAGCTTTTCATAAGCTCAAGGAAGTATTGTTAGGAAGCCCATGTTTGCAATTTCCCGATCCTAAACGCATGTTTATAATTATCACGGACGCCTCTAAAATTGCTGTTGCAGGAGTGCTAGCACAACGAGCAAAGGACGAGAAAAGGCTACATGCATGTGCCTTTTACATCCGGAAGCTAGGTGCAACCCAAAGCAAATGGCCAGCGATTTCATTGGAAGCATGTGCAATCTACGAAAGTATACGTAATTGGCATTGTTATCTGGCGGGACGGCCCTTTGAAGTCTGGACCGACGCCAAGAGTATTTCATGGGTAAAGAATCCTAATTTAGAGACTACCCCGCACGCCATGCTACACAAGTTCGCTTTAGCAATTACGCCGTACCAGATCACGTTCAAGCACTTGAGGGGAAAAAGCAACGAATTAGCAGATGCACTATCTAGAAGACAAGACGCGCCAGTGATATTCGACGAGAAAAAGGACCTGGATGAGGCTTTTGAGCAGTTTGCACAGGTTACGTGCCGTGAAATCGCTATCCCGCACGATAAGCAGGTTACGGTAGCTGCGGCGAGCAGGGCGGCGTATCAGCCAATCAGCGAACGAAGCGGCGTAAACGAGGAGGCGGAGTTACTACGACCAATCAGCGACCGGACGCGCGGGCGAAAAGAGGCGGAGTCACCCGGGCTGCGAGAGCGACAGCGGAATGCGGAAGCGCCTGGAACTGGAACAATGGCTGGTGGTTCAGGAGCCGGAAATGAAGTTGCTCCGGGTTTAACGAGTGTAACCAAGCGCAGTACAATCATGGCGCTACCTCCCATGACTTCAGTTGACAAATTGAAGCGACTACAAGCAGAAGAACCGTACATAGCCACGACTATAGAAGTGTGTCGCGCAGATAATTTTTACAGCGCCGCGCCGTATTTTATTGACCAATACGGTTTGTTACGTCGCCAAGCGGGAACGTCCCAGATACCAGGTATACAATTATACGACCCAGTATGTATCCCATCGGAATTAGTTCCATTCGTGTTAGAATTAGCTCACAATCACCCCACGGCGGGCCATTTGGGAATAATAAAAACATTTGAAAGGTTACAGGAATTCGCGTGGTTTCCAGGAATGCGGCCAGAAAGTGCGGGCTGGGTTGCCACCTGCCCTTCGTGCAACGCCAAGAAAGGTCTCAGAGCGGCAATGCGAACACAAATGGTGTGCCGCCAGGTAGCCAAAAGGCCAGGTGATGTGATAGCGGTAGACGCAATAGGACCTTTACTAACCACAAAACGCAGAAACCGACATGTGTTAGTATTTGTTGATCAGTGCACACGTTTTGGAATTGCCGTGCCCGTTCCCGACATAAAACAAGACACCGTATCATTTGCATTTTTGTTGCACATTTTGCCTATATTTAGTGTGCCGGCCATTATACTCAGTGATAACGCCCCTAGCTTTACCGAGGGCACTTTTGCCAAGCTTTTACAATATTTGAACGCGACCCAACATACATCATTTGCGTACACCCCCAAGAGCAACGGAATGGTGGAACGTAGGAATGGTGTTCTGATGGAAATAGTATCACACTACGTAAATCGTACACATGACGATTGGGACATACACTTAGGCGCCGCTGTACATGCGTACAATACATCGAAACACCCTTCCTTGCAAACCACACCCTATGCGTTGCTATTTGGCAAGCCTGCTGCGTCCATGTGGGAGCGTATGATCGAGCCTCCCCCTGACACCAAGGCATTGCCCTCATTGCCGCATAAGCGCGCCCTTATAAATGAATTAGGCGCGCGTCTGACCACAGCACGCGAAGCGGCGCACACCGCTTTAGCAAAGGCGCAGCAAAAGGAACAATTTTACGCCAATCGCCGTGCGCGCCGATTGAATGTGCAACGCGGGCAAGCGGTACGCGTATACACGCCGCGTATTACTCAGTTGACGGGCCCTAGTAAGAAATTCGCGCCTCGCTTTATCGGCCCGTATGAGTGCATTGATTATGCCCACCCATTAGTGACTTTGTTCAACAATATTAATAAGAAGATCTATGTAGTTCATGCAGACCGCTGCAAGGCAACCAGTGAATACTTAATTCCCCCTTCTTACAGTGAATTATACGGCGACGACTAAAATTGATTAATTAGCTGATTAATTAGCCTTTACGACCATCGCCGTCGCGTCAAGCAACACGGAACCAGGTATAACAGGTATGAAGTGTGTGTGAAAGTGTGCGTGTGTTTTTAGGAAGCTCGTGCACCCCTTTTGCCCACGGGCAACTGGACCGCACGAGTTTTTATTACTTTCCCTGTTCATTAAAACCTTCGCAATTAATTATTTTTTCACATTGTTATAATTATAATGGCTTCGGCTTCTCGCAAACGCCCATTTGAAGGTGCAGACGCCCCACCCATTAAATCCAAGGAGACAAATACACATGGTGCCTGCGGCGGCGGAACCATCCCCCCGCGGCAACTCTACCGCGTGCAGCAGATGCAAAATGGACTGGAAATCTATCCCAGCAGAGGGAAATTCGAAGGCTGGGTAGATCGAGTGTATATTGACTCGGGCGCCGACGGGCATGTTGAGTATCAGTGCCATGTGAGAATCTCTGAGCAAACGATGGCGATACTCAGCGAAAATGAGCAGTGGGTGAATGCGGATGAGGCCTATCCGTATTTTTACTATTCAAATAAGCGGGCCAAGGCGGCCAGGGACAAACGGACCACCCAGCTGGTGGATTTGTGCGCGAGAATTCAGAAACAACACCCTTCGATGTTTCTGCCCCTGGTGCGCCACGGAATGCGTTTCTCGGCGACCGCAATCGCACAGAAAATAGAAAATCCAAGGTACTGGGAGTTCACCGGCGTCGCGATATGGGGTAATCAGACAAAGTGCCCCTTAAACGTTGCCGCCCCGGTGGTAGTGAGTACGCAGGGCACGCGGCGCGTTACTCAAGCGGCACGTACATTGACGCGCGGCGACACTTCCGGCTACCAGCCCTATACGAGCGACTGGAAAACGGCGCGGCTGCGAGCGGCCTTCACGCCGTCGAATTACAAAAATCTGGAACCGCTGGGCGCGGCGGAGCGGGGCGATGCCGGGCCGGAAAAGTTGGTCATTCTACACAGAGAATATGTGAGTGACAGCAGAGTGGAAAATTTGAGTGCTGGACAGTTGGGGCTGGCCCACGTCGAGTATCACGACTTGAATGATTTGGACGTGTTTGGCGACGAATTCTACGGCCATGCGTACGGGTTGCAGGTCGCCACGGCCGAGGACATCAGTAATTCGGGCATCCAGCCGGATACAGAGAACCGAGACAACATGGACGCATTTCTCAGGTATAAATTGAGTATTTTAGCAGCGGCCCACTGCTATAACGAGTCATTCTTGCGGTTTCGGGCGAAACGCGCAACGGATGTGTGCGCGCATGTGTCCTGGGAACACACGCCGCAGGGCACTGCATGCGACATTATGGTGCGCCGCCCGGACCCAGAAGAATTGCAAGCTGACACTTTCGAAGGACCAGAAGAGCAGCGCGTTCGTCTGCTGGAGCAGGTGAATACGCAGACACAGCTGTTGAACCAGGCGACGCCCATGTCAGTGTTGAGCTTGGTGCTGGCCAGACCAGACGAAGACAAACCAGCGGCGGGCAGCCCCAATCTATCAGTCAGAATTACCAGTGTGGAATCAGAGCCAACCACTACAATGCTGCGTGCGAAATTGGACATGGCGGCGTCGCAGTCAGCGTTGCCCCGTACTCTGGAGAGTGGAAGATACATGGTGCGCGGCTCAAACGACTCGCCCAATTATGACCGAACCATGCGATCACTGCAAGCTGCCCTGAACAAAGCGCCGGTCGGCTGGGTGCCAAAAGTGGTTCAGGGGTCAAAAGTACTCACCCTGGAGGCGCAAATCCAATTAGCTGTGATATTGAATTTGCGTCTGCTGGATGACGAAACTGACTGGGCGCTAATTAGCCGCGAGGCTAATGAGTTGTACGAATCATTGTTCAGGGGAAAAAACGAACAAATGATTCAGGCCAAATTAGGTGAGTTTTTGCCGCAGCAGGGGCAGGTAGAAGTTTTAGGAGCTGTGATCACAGCCGTGCAAATGCGCAAACCCCTTTTGATTATGTGTGACTCGCCTTTCGGGTCCGGGAAGACGACCACACAAAATCAACTGGCGTATGTGTGTTCGCGCGGCTATAATTATTATAACTCGAGACCCAGGGTGCGCGCGGGCTCCGAATTGCCATCGGACAAGCAGCCGAACGCCAAATACCATTCGACGCTCATCACGTGCACGGTCAACTCGGCGGCCGACGAAGGCGCGCGCAGGGCCCTGACCAATCTGAATAAATTAGGGCAGCGGGATATTTTTGGGGCTTTGGAAGTTTTGTTGCGGGAGCGCGCGAAATGGACCGCTATGGCCGATACGCCATTTTCTGAAATGCAAAAACTGGAGGGTTTTGAAGAATTTTTTAAATTAAGAGCGGCATTTCCGGTGCGCGTTTTGAGCCCCATGTGGGAAACTGACCCCACTTACAATACCACCCCCGCGACCCAATTGCCAACCCTGCACACCCTAGCACAGCGAACCGGCCACAACATTGTCCGCCTCAGCCCCGAATGGACGGCCGCGCTGGAAAAGTACGACGGCGCCAAGAAGGACTACGAGCTGGTGGACGAAATTATCAACAACTGCACGGACGATGCCGTTATACGCGCGCAGCTGACCGAGCAGGTGCCATTTCTTACCGCCGAAGATGGAGACGAGCAGCCATTCGATGACTTCGAGGCAGGCGTGGCGGGCGCCCGGGCTGGTGAGGCTAGTTTAGCTGACCAGGGATTTTGGGGTAAGGTGCTGCGTAGGGCGCTGTCTAAATATGTCAGGGCTACGGTCAGGCTGCACCGGGTGTTCTTGGAAGTGGTGCAGCCCGGTCAAATCCATGTCACTTTAGACTCCGCCCACGACGCCCGTATAAAAAGTGTGATTGCGTGTGCGGTAATTATTGACGAAGCGTCTTTGGCGTCTGACGCTGCCGTAATTAGCGTGGTTCAGGCGGCTCAGCTCCCAGTGAACGGCATGCTACTTCTATTTGGAGACAGTAAACAACTGACGCGTATGATTCGCGTGCAAGACTGGGTGGAGCCTGTCCTGAAACCCGACCCCACCCTCATTGATAGGCTCACACAATATCAACTATGTCCCGTGGTTCACTTGGAAACAGTGTTCCGCGGGCATCGCCAGCTCATTCAGGCCAACTCTGTGGCGGCGTACAACGGACTGCTACGCGCCTACAACGACACCGCCGCGCACGGCGCCACCATGTTGCCCGCACCTGGCGACTTCGAGGATGGCGTCATGCTGTCATCAACGTTGGTGCACCAGGGCTGCGAATCAAAAGAGGGCATGTCCATTATCAACAAGAAGGAGCTGCGCATCATCCTGCACCTGTACGATTACCTCGTGGCCACAGTGAAAGAAGATCCCACCCTGCCCTGGGCAGATCTCACAGATCCCACTAGTTTGCTAATTGTGTGCTTTTATGCGGCGCAGGCGCGCGCCCTAATCAGTCGACTAGTAGCCCATACAGAACACGACGCGGCCTACTGGGCCACCCGCGTAATTACTGCCGACAAAGCACAGGCCCGTGAAGCGGAAGTGGTCATCATTTCCTGCGTGCGCGGCAGCCCGCCAACCGACTCCGCCCAGCTGGATGCCGATCCCAAAAAGGCGTACGGTAGAGTTGGATTTGTAGCGGAGTTGCCCCGGGGAAACGTAGCCACCTCCCGCGCCAAATGTGTGCGCATCGTGGTGGCCAATGCCGAGACCATGTTGTGGTCAACCTTTTTCCACCGGTTTCTGACGGTCGAGCACAAAGCCGACCGGATTTACTCTTACGAATCAGGCCAAATCTGGGGAAACGTGTTGGGATTTTGGCCACCGGAATGGCGCCCGCGGGCTGACTTGAAAGAACTAGTCGGACCGGATAGATACCCGGCCCTTGAAGAAGAACTGCAGGCGGAATGTTTATCCGATATTGAAACCGCCACCGCGGGCTCTGACTCCTCCGCAGACGCGCGGGAGGAAGGTGTGCCGGTATTGGAGGAAGTGGTGCCCGTTGTCGAGCCAGTTTACCGCCCTAATGAAGAATACTCCCCCATTAGCAACGACATGGCGGCCATGGCACTGCAGAACGTAGCCGAGCCCCCCTCGCCGCCGCCCGAGCCCCACGACGCGGTCGAGGCCATCCCACTGCCACCGGAGGAAGCCCCAGCGCAACAGGTAGAACACCACATGGAAAATGGTAATTGTGAAAATTGATACGACGCAATTTTTGGCCTAAACCAATTATAAAAATTTTAAAGTGTAATAATTTATGCACAACTTTCGTCATCAGGAGAAACAGACAACTCTGTAACAAAAAATCAGCAATTAAAAAAAAACATACTTGTTAATATTCCATGAAAACAATTAGAAAATCTTGTCGACGATCAATTTTCACACGCACGGACTGCGACATGTCGGTCGAGCAGGTAACTTGAATGTTGATCCCAAACTGCCCATCCAATAGTGGCACGATGCTGTGAAATAACACAGATTAGTAATCCGATTAATTAGTTTCCAAAAAAGAAAAAACTTTTTCTCACATTGAGCCCTGAGCGGGAACCAAAATTTCGAAGTTTCGAGCACAAAAAGCCGGCACGGTAGAAAGCTGATGCCATAATTCAAATGAAGACGAGCCATATTTGCACCCCCAGGGCATGTGACTGCCACAGCCGTCCACCGAAAAATGTAGAGAAGGCATGATTTTTGAATAACAAAAAAACGACGCAAAACACTTTTTCTGAACATGCCGTTTTTAGCCCGGAGGTAAAAAAAATTAATGGCTGGTGGGATTGTAGGTGGAAATATGGCTAGCTAATCATGCGTAAAAACGTAACGACAATTCTGTGCAGACACCCCGACGACTCGAGAACGACCATGTGTGACCGAATGACGGCCCGCGGTGCACAGGGAAGTCACAGTGAACGTGCGGTTCGCTGTGCACTGCAAATCCGCCAACGAAGCCGCAGCCCCAGGACGGTACGCCCGAATGGACACTACTGCGGCCATGAATTTATTAATTATTTCTTTTCCGTTAATTACGTAATTACTTCCCGTGTGATGCTAATTTTTCTTTTTACTTCATGTTTCATTAATTAAGCTAATTAGGTTACCCGCATTTTGAGTTAATTAAGTGATTACTTTCGTTTTCTTTTTGTATTTCCCAATATGTACTTTCGAATGTTATAATTTTTAGGTTTTATCAAGCTTACATTTTTGGTCAAAAGGGTGCAGTGTCTGGGAATGGTTTAGAAAGGCTTTTAATGTTTCTAGTTAAGCTAAAAGGTGTTGACTCTGTTAAACGCCTAGACGCCCCGAAAGATAACATTCAGAAAATTCCCCGACCAAGTGCATTTTTATTTAGGACTAGGTAATGGGTGGAAAAGTGGCAAACGGCAATTATTGTCGGCATGCAACTGCAAGACACATGCAGAGCACAGTTACAGTGAAGAGCACAGCAGTGCCAATTAATTATTCCTATCACCCAGGGTGAATGGTGAACTCGCAAGTGCTAGTGTCTAGTGGCGTGTGTTCAGGCCCGAAGTTCCAACCCTTACCCGGCAATGCAATAACCTTGAACAACCCCCGCAAGTGAGCGTTCTTTCTGTGGCCTTGGTCGGGCGCGCTATAAAATATTTCTCACCTAAAGGGGCGCAGGTTGATAACATGTGTCACACCACCTGCTCTAAATTGTACCGTAACCTCTGAATAGAAACCCAGCTTCCGACACTTCCCTACGAGATAATTTGTATTTTAATTACGTCATTGAATAATCACAGTTACCTTACGCTTGATTTAATTTACGTTTGCACCCGTTTATTAGTTATTTTTCCCGCATTTAATTAAATTACTTATGCCTTGTACGCTATGTTAACAGTTTCCCAGTGATCATTGAATTCGCCTTATATTTCGCTCATTACGGTTAATTGTTGTGTCTTTGATTTAGTATTCATTTCGCTTATGGTAGATTTTTGGTGATTATAAAACGCGCTGATTTTACATTTTTTCACCCACTAGAGGCTATACGACTCACTTGAGCTATTGTGAAATTGACTCTGATTATATTGCTAAATAAAGTTCCCGTGAATCCAACTTGGTCCCCCTGAAGCATACTAACTGCTTGAATTTTAATTTGAATTTTATTAATTTCGGCTTTACTTTAATTACGGCTTATTAACAGTTAATCGAAGTAAACCGCCGGCTGCAATTACGAAAAGGGATTGGTAAGTTGCCGTGTCCGTCCTCAGGAACTGTCAGGACCCCAAGGGGTACTGGCGCCGTTCCTGATTTGCGTGTAAAATCCCCGTACCATAAAAACAATCATTTATTTAATTACGCACGCAATTAGAAGCGCAAAGGGACCGGAATTTACAATTCTCTGCCGCGGCAAAATTCGACGAGTGGCGTATTTTTGTGGTAAAAACGGAAACTAGTAAAATTAGTAAAAACGTAAAATATCTGACAGGGTGTCAAAAAAATTTCACTGGGAGCTTTATTTTGTAAGAATCCTCTGAACAAAGACTCTGTTAAAAAATTTTTATGCTTATGCTTTTTTACGCTTTCCCAGGTATTTTAAAAATACCTTACGCTTTGAGTATGCATACTCAAAATTTGGAAAGTGTATTTAAGCTTACGTTTACGCTTTCCAAAAATACCAGTATTTTAACAACTCCTTTGTTTAGTGAGTACGCATGCCAAATTTTAGCTCAGCGGTTAGTGCGTATTTTTTATTTACACTTTAATTTTTGTCGATCACTGTATTTTTGTATAGTGATCGGACGTTGGTCCCCAGCAGGGGACTAAAAATTTGTCCCCTTTCTGGGACAAATGTCCCTGGTTGAGGACCAAAATTCTCACTCTGGAACAATCCCCCAGATGGTATTTCAAGGAAATACGGTAGAAGAAACGTTATTCAAGCAAATACTGCGTCGACTGTCTTAATTACCGGCTATCTTAAACAAAAAATAATAATTGAAAAAAACAACAGAAATTTGTTTTTTTACGTGCCATCTAGACACAAACATACAGAAACTTAGTGGGGCGTGGTCTTATGTTTTCAAGGTGCTTACATAAACATTTTAATTAAAGTTATTAGATGTGTCAAACGCAGCAGATTAGCAGTTTGTTTACAACCTTAGGTAAGCATTAATCGCAGACAGACCAGGCGCAGCTTCGAGACATTATAAGATGCCCTGAAAAATGTCAAATGTAAAGTGCCCGACAAAATCGAAAAAAGAAATAGTTGACTGCCGGCCAAAAAAATGACGAAATCGTGATTTCCAGGCCAAAATCTAAGTAAAATATGTCATCTAGTCATATTATAGAGGCCCTATTTTGTGTGCAAAGTATGCCACAGTGCAAAGCATAGCCAATGGAAAACCCTGTTTGTCAAGATTGGCAGCTACAATCAAGAGTGTCTCAAAAAATTGTACCTATTGGTATCTCCACTGCATAGTAGGAATTACAGGAGTTTACAAATTATGGGGGCTGAGTTTATGGGAGTTTACATAATAGTGGCTGAGTTGACCTGAGTTTACAAATTATGGGCTGAGTTTACAGCACTTTACAAAAAAGGGGCTGAGTTTATGGGAGTTTACAAATAAGGGGCTGAGTTGACAGGATTTTATAAATTAGTTGGTGAGTTCACGGGAGTTGACAAATTAGGCATGAGTTGATAGAAATTGATAAATTAGGCATGAGTTGACATGAGTAGACAAATTAGCGGCTGAGTTGATAGGAGTTGACAAATTAGGTGTTGAGTTCATAGGAGTTGACAAATTGGGTATGGAGTTCATAGGAGTTGACAAATTGGGCGTGAGTTGACACCAGTTGACAAATAAGGCATGAGTTTACATGAATTGACAAATTAGGCGTGAGTTGATGGGAGTTTATCAAATAAGACACTAGTTGATGGGATTTAACAAATTAGGTGCTGGGTTGACGGGAGTTGACAAATTAAACGTGAGTTGATGGGAGTTGACAAATTATGTACTGAGTTGATAGGAGTTTATCAAATACGACATGAGTTGATAGGGTTTGACAAATTAGGTGCTGGGTTGATGGGAGTTGACAAATTAGGTGTGAGTTGATGGGATTAGACAAATTAGGTGCTGAGCTAACAGGAGTTGACAAATTAGGTGTGAGTTGCCAGGAGTTGACAAATTAGGCATGAGTTGACACAAGTTAACAAATTAGGTGCTGAGTTGACAGGAGTTAGCAAATTAGGTGTGAGTTGATGGGAGTTGACAAATTAGGTATGAGTTGATGGGAGTTGACAAATTATGTGCTGAGTTTCTGAGAGAATACTGCTAGTATTGTAAAATTGGCGACCTTAAGGCATAGTTTCGTGTATTTACCAAACTGCCTTGCTCTCAGTGCGTGTGCGTCGATGTGGTGAAACTTTAAAAATATGTCGGGCATACGACAAATCTGTAGGGAGAATTAAATCTGGGCCCAGTAGGTTTATTTTCTCATAGTGCAAATTTTGTGGGGGCTTATTCGAAGGGCAATTTGCAGAGATGAGTGCCGATCAACTGAAGCGAGGATTTTGCAGATTGATTCATTCATTGAACCGCACTATGCATCATCCATCACATTAATTAAATATTAGTCACAACAAATCGCATTGCAGGCAGCCAGGATGCAACAACATATTAAATATAACTTTTTGTTATTGTCTCTGCTTATTTTTGTCAAAAGTTTTTTTGATACAATAATTGAAACAATAATTCTTGAACCACTACATAAAAACTCAAAACTGTTAATTTTTCTAAAAAAATCACAAATTCAAAAAAATTTGAAAATGAGATGAAGCCAGAAAATTGATTTGTTGATTTCTCACCAGTAAAATTCCCGAAAAAAAAAATACTATAACATTCAATAAAAGCTGGGACCAAAAATAAAACAAACAAAAATATCCATGTTTAACACAAAGGCAGCTCACATCAAAATGGGCACTTCCAACTTTAAAGCAATGTAAATGTATAAAATGAAATCTCAAGCAGATTACCCCGATTGTTTCAATAAGTGGACAAGTGACAAAAAGTACCTCAGTGTTAAGTGATGTTATATTTAAGTGGTAACTCAAGTGACAACCAAACTTATAACAAAGTCAGAAATATGTCCTAGTCAGCATCAAAATAAATAAATACCTACAAGCATGTATAATGCAATGAGGATCATACAAGCACCAAGTTCCATATAAATACAGAGCAAACGTATTATTACAGCCACTAAACATGTTTTGGCTGTATTTGACTCCGCCTTTTTCGTTTTAAAAAAATTTTCATTTTTTGTGAAGGTGCATACATAAGTATCTCGCTCACCCATTATCAACTACCGTATTTCCTCGAAATACCCCCCCCCCCTCGAAATACCCCCCCCCCTCGAAATACCCCCCCTCAAAATGGACACTATGAACTTATAAACCCCCCCTCGAAATACCCCCCCCCAAATTTAGTGTATAGAGAACGTAAATGACAAAGGCTGCGGTTGGTCATCCCGGCAATGCAGAACACACGTTAAAAACGATGACTCTGTTATGTGAGAACAGTGTTTGTACGCCTACACACTTATAAATGTCTTTAGAGTCTTATAAATGGCGATTTTTGTTGCATTTTTCGACGTCTGCGTACGTTTCAGACGACAGTTTAGTACTGGGGTTTCAAAAATTTTCTGGCGAAATAATAAACCCCCCCCTCGAAATACCCCCCCCCTCGTTTAACCCCCCCTCAAAATTCTCACTCTGAAAAAATAAACCCCCCGGGGGTATTTCGAGGAAATATGGTATAACATAAGTAATTTTTGGCGCATACTTTGCTGTCCACTGAGTAAGTATACTTACGCACAAACCAAAAATATTGAAAAAGAAAAGGCGGAGAATACACGAAATACACGGAGAATTTTTTTGCAAAATTTTTATTTTATTTACGATGACGTCATGATGGAATATTTCCTTTACAAAAATGCATAGCGTGCTATCTGCGGAGAATAACACACAATCAGAGAATTTCCTCAAAGCATCAAAATCCAATCAAAAATAGGGCAAAATCCAAGCAATGCCGCATAAACCAAGTACTACATACAATTAAAAAAATTCCTCATATAACTGAAATGATTATTGCTGCATCGATCCTACAGGCTTCGAACATTACATAAGACCAGGCAATGGAGAAATTTATGTGGGTATTGGATATGAATGTGTTTGCAAACATAGAATGGAAACCCATTTGCAATGTCAGATCACATCAGACACAGTGACGCCATAAATACGACGTAGGCTCCCTGGACATGTAAACCCGCTAGACATGTAGACCGGCGGACATGTAATTCTACCCGGAGGCCATGTAGCCCCCTGTATACTATTATTAATCTTTACTCGTGATATTTTGACTTTATTCAAGGAATGGAATATCTTCACTTTATAAAGTGAAAAGTGACAAAAACCTCAAAAATAGACATTTTTCCCACTTTTCACTTTTTAAAATGCTGAACACATTGAAATATACTCAAATATGATAAGTAATTACATTTGTGACCATATTTGACTTTACTCAAATGTGTTCATCAGTTTAAAGTGTGAAAAGTGACAAAACTGTCCATTTTTGATGTTTTTGTCACTTTTCACTTTTTAAAATGCTGAACGCATTGAAATAAAGTAAAATATGATAAGTAATTACATTTCTTACCATATTTGACTTTACTCAAATGTGTTAAGCACTTTAAAGAGTGAAAAGTGACAAAAAAACGTCAAAAATAAACATTTTTGATGCTACTTGGCCAGCGGGTTTACATGGCCGCCGGCACAGGGTCATAAATACCATGTGCAAAGAAAGAGTGATTAGTTCTACTCATCAAAGCTTCATGCACAATGAATACTGAGGTATTCTATCCTAGGCAAACATACAGTAGACCCAGCTGCATAGCAGTGTTGTTAAAGTAGCGAACTTTTTTCAAAGTATGCGTAAATGTAAAGTATTTGTTGTTTACTTACCCCCATGTACAGAACATTTATTTGTTTATTAAAAAGTTTTTTTTACTTTTGTTTCGGAGTAAATGTAGGTAAAATAATTTTTCTCTGTAAAACAAAAAAGTGGAAACGTAAACATAACATAAACATACAAGCAGTAAATAAGGAAAAAATGTTTTAAAAAAAATTGTAAATTATATATAAAAAAATTAACTTTTTAACATTTTTATCATGATTTTTCATTTGTGATTTTACTCTTCAATTTTTACTTAACTCTTTACTTTACTCTTCAATTTTTACTTTACTCTTTACTTTATACGCTTTTCTTTAACTCTTACGAAACTAGCCCTGGAACCTTTTTTAGATGAAAACGAAAACGTATTTTCTTTGTACTGAGACTTGAGTGCACATTTTATCGAGTAAAAGAACCTAAATACGTTTTAACAACTATGATGCATAGGCGGCGCAATGTACCAATTTGTACTTGTGACTAGTGATGTAAAGGCACCGGGGCCCCGGTGCCCCGGTGCTAGTTACCGAAGGGCACCAGCACCGGTGCTGGTGCGGTGCCATTGCAATCTTCGGGGGTGCCATGCCGGTGCCGGTGCCATTTTTTTTCAGAATAGCAGGTGCCGGTGCGGTGCCATTTTTTTGCCGGTGCCAAAGGTGCTAGCACCAGGGCCAAAAAAAAAGGCACCGGGAAAGGCACCGGCCAAGGCTTCATGTGCTGTGCAATTTTGTCCAAAGTATGTGCTTATTCATATTTCAAAAAACAGCGATATATTTACCCAACCGTTTTTGCATATTTTGTAAACCTCCCATCAAAAAAATATACCTACTGTGAAATCCATCATACCTGATACGTGATCTGATGAGCGAATCTAAAATTTTGTTGAATTTTAAATCATTTTTATATTTTATATTCATCTTACTTGTTTGTTCAAAAAGTTTATGACAGAGATAGTTCCATTCCCTGTACAGCAACGACTCCAATCAGTAGACAATAGTGGCTATGGACATTGCAGTGAATTAAATATTTTATCTTTCATTTGTAATCATTGCAATTGCTTCATAAAAGTGATTGCCACATCATTCTGATCATTTTAAGCGCTCAACCATCAAAATCGGTTGAAAATTCATGGAAATATGCATTTCCAAAGGTGAGACCACTGAGAAACTGCCCGATATTTACTTCAGAAATTCCAGCCCCGTGCGGTGCCTTTCGGTGCTAGCACCGGCAACCCGCCGGTGCCCTTCGGTGCCGGTGCCATTTTTTCAAAAAGGCACCGGTGCCGGTGCGGTGCGGTGCCATTTTTCCCGGTGCCTTTAACATCACTACTTGTGACTAGGGCTCGAAACTCGATCTTTTTCAAACTCGAGTTCAAGTCTCAACCCAAAAATATTTCTGGTAGAGTCAGCGAGTCGAGTCGGTCGAGTCAGTGAAAAGTCGAGTCGAGTCAGGCAAAAATCTTGAGTTCATTGGATTGGATTCATTCCGTTACACTGGCCCTATCATAGGCAGCACAACAAGGTACCATTGGTAATAAGAAACTTGTGTTTTAACATCATTCAATACATATTTATGGCAAACATATTATCGAAATATCATTCATGCAGTGTGGAAATGCGCGCTTGCGCACAAATTTTTTGAAAAATATGTCAAAAATGATATCAAAATCAACATATTTGGACATATTCAATGGGAACCCTGACTCGAAATTTGCCAAAATTTCGAGTCGAGTCGGACAAAAACATTGAGTCTCGAGTCAGGGCCATACATTTCCGGTCGAGTCAGCGAGTCGAGTCAGTACCCAATTTTACCCTCGAGTCACGAGTCAGGTCAAGTCGAGTCCAGTTCGAGCCCTACTTGTGACATTCACATTACCTAGCCAAAATTTGACCTTCTAACACTCGTTTTTAGATAATCAGTAATATTTAACTGAATGGCGCCATTTTTGTGCCAGAAGACATTTTGTTATGTAAATAAATACTGTATTTGCTTGAATATACCCCCTGGGGGATTATTTTTTCGTCGGACATTTTTGCGGGGGAACTATTCGAGGGGGGAATTATCATTTCCTCACTCGTCGTACATGGGGGGAAGGATCATTCGACGGGGAGGGGGGATTATTCAAGGGGGGAACTATTCAAGCAAATATGGTATGTATCCATAATCGAAAATTTTCAGCTGTCCATTTCACAATAATCAAATTTTTCTGAAAATAGGGTAAACATTCACTTATCACCGTAAAAATGTCTGTAAAAAGGTGTCTGTTAAAATAATAAGAAAGGAGACATGGTGACCGTAATTTAACCAGCACGCATACTGTATATCCTCGAATAAGTCCCCCGGGGAGTTATTTTCTTGTCTGAAGTTTTTGAGGGGGGTTATTCCAGAGGGAGGAGTTATTCAAGGGGGGTGGGTATTTTTCGTCAGAATTTTCCATAAAATGTATGCTTAATTTACTGCACAAATGGGGTAAATTTGGTAGCAAAAATCATTTGTAGGAATACAAAATCCACAATTCAAACAGTGAAATCACTGTTAGTGAGCCGTTAGAGAGTTAGTAACATACCGTATTTCCTCGAAATACCCCATACCCCAAACCGCGACCAATATATAAATGCATAATGTACACTGCATACACTGCATGTACATAATTCCAGACGGGGGTATTTCGAGGGGGGGGTATTTTTTCCCCAGCCCAAAAACACCTGGGGGTATTTCGAGGGGGGGGGGGTTAATTCAAGGGGGGTAAATCGAGGAAATACGGTAGTTAAATAAAGTGCCTAAATTGGAATTATTTGAGGGGGGAATTATTAATGTTTTCCTCACTAGTCTAACAGGGGGTGGGGGTATTCGAGGGGGAATTATTGAAGCAAGTTCGGTATTACCTAGGGTGTCAACAAAAACTTTTTGGCGGAAAACGGAAATGGAAACGGAAAAAAATTTACACTTGCCGGAAAACGGAAACGAAAAAAAATTGGCACCTGCCGGAAAACGGAAAACGGAAAAATGAAAGGCCGGAAAACGGAAACGGAAACGGAAAAAATTGCTGAACTTATGCCGGAAACGGAAAAAAATTGCTGAAATTTTGCCAGAAACGGAAAAAAAATTGCAGAAATTTATCCAGAAATCAAAAATCTTGCTAGAAATAGAAACAATTCACATAATTGAGAACCTGCATACATGTTTACCAGTTTGGCTGAAACATAAAACAGAGAATTGAGTCAGAAAATGGAAAAAAGTTGGAAAAACAGACAATTGAGCCGGAAAACGGGAAAAAGGCGGAAAAACTGGAATTTTAGCCGGAAAACGGAAAATGAGCCGGAAAAACGGAAACGGAAACGGAAAAAAAAAATTTAGCAGCCGGAAAACGGAAACGGAAACGGAAAAAAATTTGCCTGCGGAAAGCGGAAACGGAAAACGGAAAACGGAAAGTTGACACCCTAGTATTACCACCACTTTTCATCATTCTATAAGTCATTCTAGTTGTTTGTATGGTAGGCAAACGCATATTCTGATTAAAATTAGGTTAAAGCACTGCATTTGACACTGCTCATATGTAATTGGATCGTTAAAAAGTGTGCACTGGTTTGGGGACTTGTGGTTGGAAATTCGGGTACCCGAACCGAACCGAACCTCTAGGTATATTTTGGAACCAAGAATTGAGAACCGGAACCGAAGGTTATACACAAGCCGGAACCAATACCTGGATTTTATAACAGAACTGAACCCGATACCCAAAATGATCGACCCATGTATTTTTATAAAACTTTATCACCAAAAACAGTGGTTGTGTGTTTGTGTTTGGTCACTTTTTCATGCAAACGTAAAGCTGCTGGCACCCAGTAAGAAAAAAGAGGAGATACCCTCATGAGACAAGCTGGCAGTGTGCCAAAAATTTTATAATAGCTAGCTATAAATATAAATAAAATTTGCTATAACCACGTTTATAGTCAAAAAAACATTACAGAAATGTTTTAGCAAACACAGTCAGGATTCGCATTCACGGGCCGCATCGTTGTTTTCTGCGCTTTTTCCACACAAATTCAAATTCAACCGAAACCGAACCTAAGAACCAAAACCGGTACTCACTCGAAAATTTGGATGTAAAGAGAACCGACCCCCAAACTGAACTTTTTTGGAACCAAAAACCATAAAACTGTACCGAAAATTTTGAAATTCCCAACCCTACACCGAGTCACTCACATAGCGCTGTATTGTAAAAAATCCATTTACTTCTGCCAGTGACAGGTCAGTTTGTGGCAATGACAAATGAAAACAACATTTTTCATCACTTTTATCAACCAGCGTTGTTAAAATACCGGTATTTTTGGAAAGTGTAAGTGTAAGCGTAAATACACTTTCCAAATTTTGAGTATGGATACTAAAAGTGTAAGGTATTTTAAAAATACCTAGGAAAGTGTAAAAAAAGTGTAAGTGTAAATTTTTTTAGAAATAGCTCTCACTGTTGAGCATTAGAAAACACCACTGTTTTCACCTTTAGATCAATTTATTTGTCATTTTCATGCATTTTTTCACATTTTACTGCCTTTTATGAAACATATTGTACTGTAACAAATACTGTAGTGGTATGAAGTTCCCTAATAATGGCACTTTTTCAGTGTTGATATTTTACTAATGGCACTTTTTCAGTGATGCACACTGTTTAAATGTAAGAATGGAAGTGCAGCAAATGTCAATGCAAAAGCCAGTTGACTTTGTGTCCAGCTGGTGAATTTCCATTGATCTTGTCCTTTTTACAAAAGTATGATGAAACTGTAGAATACCATGAGTACTGATCAAAGGTTGGAGATCAAAGGCCAGTTTGTACATTTGCCATATTTTCTACATTCAATGCATAACTGCATGTGTGCACTGTGCAGTTATTTTTATGACCGTTATTTTTACAGTTATGACTAGGGTGTCAAAAAAATTTTTTTACGGAAAACGGAAACGGAAACGGAAAAAAAATTTCAGCGGCCGGAAAACGGAACGGAAAACGGAAAAAAATTTGCACTTGGCGGAAAACGGAAACGGAAACGGTAAAAAAATTTCAGTGGCCGTAAAACGGAAAAAAAGGCCGGAAAAACGGAAACGGAAAAATCAAATTTGCATGGAAATGGAAAAATTTGCTGAAATTTTGCTGGAAAATGGATAAAATTGGCTAAAATTTTGCTGGAAGTGGAAAAAAAATTGCAGTAATTTTGCTGGAAACAGAATTTTTTTACATCATTGACAATCTGCATGAATTTTTACCAGTTTGGCTGATCAGAAAACAGAAAGTTGAGCCAGAAAAAGGTAAAATGAGGCGGAAAAATGGAAAATTGAGCCGGAAAATGGAAAAAAGTCAGAAAAACTGGAAATTGAGGCGGAAAACAGTAAAAAAAGGCGGAAAAACTGTAAATTTAGCCGGAAAACGGAAAATGAGCCGGAAAAACGGAAACGGAAAAAAATGTTGCCGGAAAACGGAACGGAAAACGGAAAAAAAATTTCAGCAGCCGGAAAACGGAACGGAAAACGGAAAAAATTTGCCTGCGGAAAACGGAAACGGAAAACGGAAAACGGAAATTTGACACCCTAGTTATGACCTTATTTTATGCTTTCTCAAAAGCATAAAACAGGGCGATCTGAAAGAAAAAAATACACTTTCTGTACCCGGGTATTTTGCTCAGGAAAGTATTTGGGGGTATTGGAAAAGTGTATGGGTATTTTATGAAAGTGTAAGTGTAAGTGTAAATATAAATACCCATTTACCCGTGTATTTTGGGTAAGTGTACATACACTTTCGCAACTCTGTTATCAACAACACCCTTGATTGAAACCCCTTTTTATAAAGACACACTATTTATAGTCCGGAATTATTATAACATCGCTCAATCGACCACGTAATTTTTGTATTGCATTATCAGTTATTCATACTGACACATAAAAGTGCATAAAAACACAGATTAGATCGTGAAAATACACATGCGGGGCCTCGGACACTAATTTGATCATAAATACAAAAATGGAAGACCAAATTAATGGTAATTAATCAATATCGTGTTTTGATAAGCAATGGCGCCGTGGTGGCTGCCAATGCGTGGTATTTGTTGTACTGTTGCAAAAATTTATCGTATATTCTCGAATAAGCCCCCGCAAACCCCCCCCCCCCTCTTTGGGGGGTCGAAAAGACGTCCAAAAAAATTGTTGTATTTATAAAAATCTTATTCAGTTGATGATCATTAACTATCATGGATTTCATTGCATGTTTACAGAATTTATATTCTGATTTAAAGGTTTATGCGACTAAATTAGCCCCATTCAGACAATACATTGATAATTTTACTTAAAATTCCACTGAAAAAATAACTACCATTCAAATACCCCCCCCCCAAGTCAAAATTTCTTATGAAAATTAATGCCTTGGGTTGGGTGGGTATTATAAAATTTGGGTATTACTATTTATATTTACGCCTATGCTTGAAAATGAATACCTAGTACCTGATTCTAAAAGTACATTACACTTTGTTATGCTTTATATGCTAGGACATAGGTATGCTGCTTCCTGGAAAATGATGAAAAGTGTCCCTTACATATTTGGAAGCATAAAAATAATAAAGTTTTCTTGAGTAAAACATTGAAAAAAACAGTTCCTTTTTCCTTTATGCCTTGAAAAAGCCCATATAGAAGCGTATCTGAAATACGTTTTCTGTACTTGCGTACTTTCAAAACTCACGCGAGTAAGCGAGCACTGCTATATTTTTGGAAGGAAATGTAAATGTAAATATTTACACAGTACTCGAGTATACATATTTATCGAGTAAATGTAAATACGTTTTAACAACTAAGCATTTTAGTACCATTACTAGGATAATAAATGTCACCGTACGGGGCGCCAGAGAAAATGGCGCTAGCGCCATGGCGTAATTCCATCACTAACTTTCCCAGCACTAGCAAGTGCACTGGAAACAAGAAATTAGAATAAATGAATAACAGTGTACATGTCAGAACACGAAAAGCTATTTGCGTTTGGAGGATTACGGGCGTCGGATGCGCGAGAAAAGATTTGCCATATCGTATTGGCTCGAAATACCCCCCGGGGGGTTTCATTGTCAAAAAGTGCAAATTTTGCGGGGGGTAATTCGAGGGGGATGGAGGTATTATTTCGCCAGGGAGTTTTTACACCTTTTTTCTTTTAACTAGTAACTTTCTCTTTACACACGATTCGGGTTTGGGTATTTTTTTCCTCAGCTCGCTCAGACCTGTGGGTATACGAAATACGAAAATACCTTCTACCGTATTACCTCGAATTATCCCCCCCCCCTTGAATTAACCCCCCCCCCCTCGAAATACCCCCCCCCCTAAATTTCGGCTGAGGAAATAATAAACCCCCCCCCCTCAAAATACCCCCCCTAAAATTGAGTGTAACGTGAACGTACATGACAAATACCGCAGTTTGTGATCTGTACTATGCAGAACACACGTCAAAACTGATGATTAAGTGACGTTAGGGAAGGGTTTTTGTGTATATACAGTAATATATGCCTATAAACACATACAAATCTATGCGGTTGTTTGATTTTTCTACGTCTGCGTATGGGGTCTTTCCGAAAATTTATGGCGAAATAATAGACCCCCTTCGAATAAACCCCCCTCGAATTACCCCCCTCAAATTTTGCTGGCGGAATAATAAACCCCCTGGGGGTATTTCAAGGTAATACGGTATTTATCGTTATGCTGTAACTCCGGCTTTATAGGTAATGAACGTCTGGTTGTATGGTTGAATGGTTTCATTTAAATGTTGAATTTCATTTTAAAAAATCCGATCATATCGAGAAAAAAACAAGGAAAGGAACGGATTCAGTTCCTATGAAATACAAATTTAACATTACCGAGTACTATTCATATTTATAAATATAACCGGTCCAAGGTGTACAGAAAATGGATTATTAGTAGCGGAAGTTCCACTGGGTGCATTCAGAAAGGGACGTTTTAAGGTTATAAAATCTGAGGAGAATATGAAAACAGTCCAAATAATGTGTTTAAAGCTTCAGATTCAATATTTTTCCAAAAAATACTAAAATTATTTGGAGAAAATTTGAAAACTGGCCAAAAAAATTCGAAAATTGCTAAAAAAGATTCGAAAATTCGAAAATTCAAAAATTAAATTCGAACTTCGAAAATTAATTTGGGGAAAAATTCGAAAATTCGAAAATTAGTTTTAGAAAAAACACTTAAAAATTTAAATACTTTTTTCTCGGGGGTTTGCCATCGTTAGCGTGGGTGCAAAAAATGTGGTATATCGTGGGGACAGATTTAATTATCGAGTAATGCGCCCTTCACGTCTCAGCCAGTGCAAGACAAAGTAATATTATATTTTTACTGTAGGAAAATAAATGATGCTAATTTTGATACACCAAAGAAAAGTATTGAATTTCATAAGGAAATACAGCTTACTGACAGCTAGCCTAAAAAGAAGCAACAAGCCCAGCTCGATGACAACTTTTCTACCAGTTTACTTCAAAAAAGCACTTTCTGCAATTTGCTGCTACCTCGCTGACAATGACATGTCATAACATGCAACAAATTGTCAATACAATTCACTTTGTCAACAAGTTGACAGTTTACATATAACAGCAGTGGATTTTCAATAAGCTGACAGCCCACTGACAAATTGCTGACAAATGTAAACAACTGCATGTCAGCCTGTCTAGTTTCCCAGCTGGCAGCAAGTTGTCAGTAAGTTGATTTCCCTGTGTTTGTCATTTGCATACATTTTGACTGTTTTATGTACATATGTAGCATGGATTTGTCTCTCCAAAAGACAATGTAAAAGTGAAAAAATATGAAAAAAATTTAAGTCAAACTTTCAAAAAGTATCAAAACTCTGAATACCCAGACTTTTGGGAGGGAACACAAACATGTTATACTCGGGTTACTTTACACCCTGCACGCGTGGTTCCCGCTGGAAGTGTGCCAACGATGGTTAACGCGTCCGAGTTTCATTAAAAGATGACAAAATTGATTGTTGTTATAATGTTATTCACTAACATATTCACATCGATGAATTTTTTTCATATTTTTACGGAAATCGCATGATTTAATAATCATTGGCACGCTTCCAACACGAGACATAAATCAGTGCGAGGGCAGAGTATCACGTACGCCGAGTATATGCATAAATGCATTCTAAGAGAAAAAAGGTAAGAATAACTGTCTGCTGCCTACAAGGAAACAAATTGCAAACATAAATATTCACTGAGGTTAAAACTAAAGTCATAAATATTCTGCAGCTTGTATGTATGGGGCATAAAACTACCCATATAATGCAGCAAAAGTCAGTCAGATAAAACGTCAAAAACACATAAATAACTGGTGACTTTATGAATGGGAGTTTCTACAGAAACATTGCACTTAGCCCTAAAAGATGTCTCACATAAATGAGCACATGTAACTTTGTAATTGTTGTCAAACACACTAGTTTGCAAACAGAAGTAAACTCAAATTGGGTGCTCATAAATTAGATTTGAACAAATTTGACTGTACCACAAGTTTGTCAACTGTAGTTCTTCAACTGTGCACATTCTGGTAAACTCAAATGCATTTAAAGCCTATTTATAAGTTCAACAAAATCCTAGTTTACTGGCTGTCAACTAAACTTAGTGGTTGCACTACCTAGCGCCATTGCCAAATGAACTCACCAATTAGGTATATAAATTACAAATTACAAATGTTCATTCATATGTAATATTCAAATCCCACTTGGTGGTTGTTTTTCTCGTGGTTAATAAGAATGATGTCATTAATGACAACTAAAAATGACAATGACAATGACATGTCAATTAAAGTGCTCATGTCAGTTAATGTGCTTACTGCCTAAGTTACCATATGTCAACTCATGCCCACGCACATGCGAACTAATGTGATTTTCTACATGTCATTGTCAATTAATGTGTTCATGCACCTGTCAATTAATGTATCCATGCATGTGTCAATAGTGTTCATGTTATAGCGAGCATGACAGGACAGTGCAACAGAAACGTTACAAACAACAAATAAGTACTGGTGCCTGTCCCAGACCCTGCAACATACCTTGTAAAATGTCATGTGTCATGTAAAAGACCCTGTAATTTATCAGGTGTATCCTTTTGTTATTCTTTAGTATCCAAATCTCAAGTTTTTATATCCAAATCTTATGTTTTGTATCCAAATATAACGTTTGGACATACAGGGTATTTTACATGACACATGACGTTTTACAGGGTCTTTTACAGGGCCTGTGAGTTCAAAACAATTCTAGCAAGATAATAACACCTCGAAATACCCCCATCGGAATAATCACCTACAAAATTTGGACTCTGGAAAAATAAACCCCCTTGTGCCAATCCCACACCCTGTAAAAGACTCTGTGAAGTGTCAAAGACCCTGTAAAAAACCCTGTAAAGTGTCAAAGGCCCTATAAAATATCATGTGCCATGTAAAAGACCCTGTAAAGTGTCAAATGTCATGTAAAAGACCCTGTAAAGTGTCATGTGTATCCAAATCTTTTTTTATCATATCCAAATCTAATCCAAACACAAATTACTTTTTGACATAAGATTTGGATACAAAAAAATAACATTTGGATATGATAAAATAAGATTTGGGTACACTTAACAGGGTCTTTTACATGACATTTGACACTTTACAGGGTCTTTGACACTTCACAGGGTCTTTGACACTTCACAGGGTCTTTGACACTTCACAGGGTCTTTGACACTTCACAGGGTCTTTGACAGTTTACAGGGTCTGGGAGTGCATCCTGGGGGTATTTCGAGGAAATACGATAATTATTTGCAAGCTTCATTGTACGTCTTCATTTAGCAGATAATAGAGGTAGGTACCAACAAATTGCTCAAGTTTTAGTTGCTGCCAGAATAACTACATATTTATTTTAAGATAAACACACGCTTCACATTTGTTGGGCTATTTCCGTAAATAATAATAATAATTATCTCTTTGAAAATGATGTAAAATTAGAAAGTAAATGACCCTTAAAATTTTCCTGCAAAAATTGAAAACACATGATTTGGGTGTTTTAATAACAAGGTAGGTAATTCACAGTAGAAAAAATCACAATTAAATGTGACAAGGACTCCTACCTAAAATAACATACACTCCATCGACATAACACCTTACAATGAAATCTACCATACCCCATCTGAATAAAAGAACAAACATAAAAAAATTCCATCATATTTATCAAATTGCTTCTACTTTAGGTTAACTCGGTGCAGTTTTTCACGTGACCTTATTCATCAAAATATGGTATCATTCTTTCTACAGTGATCTGTCTGTCCATTTTACAGTTCAAAATTTTTTACAGCATTCACATTTCACATTTCACACATCCATTTTGCATACAAAACCTGCGAATATTCCTCAAAAATGAAGAAAAAAACACTGTGAGCATGACAAAATGTAAATGGATACTAAGTGAGCAAGGACCAAAATGCTAGCAACCTAGCACTGGTTAATGGAATCCATTAAGAGACGGGACGCATGTCATATGCCACTAGTGATGGAAAAAAGCGGGGATGGTCCGGCCGTAAAGTAAACCCGGCCGTAAAGTGGAGGGTGCTACTTTAAGCCGGGCATCATTACGGCAGAGTTGTTTAAGGTACTGAACTATTTTCAAAGTAAACGTAAACATAAAGTATTTTATTTTTAGTCACACCTGAATACAGAAAACGTAAAGTAGAAATTTTCTACTTTTACGCTGTGTAAAAGGTGAGTAAACACAAATATATGTAAATACTCGTTTTCTATACTCGCGTACTTTCAAAAAGTACGCGAGTAACTGAGTACCGGTATTTTTTCGGAAGGAAACGTAAACGTATTTACGCAGCACTCGAGTATACGTATTTATAGAGTAAACGTAAATACGTTTGTACAACCATGCCTTACGGCCGGATTTACTTTACGGCCGGGTTTACTTGACGGCCGAGTTCTCGCCGGAAAAAGCACCGAAAAATGCCCAGGGGCTAGTCCCAAGCCCTGTAAAATGCCATGTAAAATGTCAAATTTTCTTCTTTTTTCTCCTGACATTTAGGTACATGAGGTCTGACAGTTCGCAGGGCTTTTTACAGTGTCGGGGAGTTTCCCGTGCAAAAATTTGAGTGTCACAAAATTTCTGACGAAATAATAACCCCCTCTTAATACCCCCTCGTTTAGCTCCCCCCCTCAAAATTTCCACTCAGAAAATAACAAACCCCCGGGGCCGGGGGTAATTCGAGGAAATACGGTACGTTTACGTTTCCTCTGAAAGAGAGTACGGGTTTTAAATTGGGGTTTCTGTATCAGAATCGCGAAATCCCAAAATTATCGGGATTCGGCATCGGCATCCCGATTGAAAAAAATTTTCTAGTGGAACCCGGGATTTTTCATCGCAATCACTTATAATGTCACGAGTTTTTGCATGCAGTCATACATAAATATACCAAAATGCTTGGACATAAAATGGTGGGACCTTCGAGTGCTTCGAAAAAGTTTTTGAATGGTAAAAATTCCTACTGATTTCAAACTAATTGACTACTAATTCCTTCAAACTCTGTCATGCTCTTTCAAAACTGGATATCTTTGGGATACTTATTCCACACTTGCAGAAACAAAATACCGTATTTCCTCGAAATACCCCCCCCCCCCTCGAAATACCCCCCCAAATTGTGTCTAAAGGGAACGTACATGACAAAAACTGTAGTTTGTGTTCTGTGTAATGCAGAACACACGCTAAAACAATGTCGGAGTCACGTTAGAACAATGTTTATACCATCTACATAATAATATTAGTCTACAGAACCTTATATATGACAATTATAGTTGCTTTTTCTACCTCAGCGTACATTACAAACAACGAATTTGTACTAGGATTGCAAAAAATTTCTGGCGAAAAAATACCCCCCCCCCCCCTCGTTTAACCCCCCCCCCTCTCGGGACCACTATGAAATAATCACCCCCCGGGGGGTATTTCGAGGAAATACGGTAGTTATAATGTGAAACCGCAATAATAGTGTATAAAAAAATACCACGCCCACGCGACATTGGCAATAGTGATACAATGCCAGTCACTGTTGATGAGTGTAACACAGTTGTTAATGCGTATTTACTTTTACTCAAAAAGTACGCATACTCGAGTACCGAATAAATACGCATACGGATACTTTGAAAAAAGTATCTGTACTCGCCTTTATCGGGTGGGCGCGCCAGCGCCATCCCTCGCTGCCGAGGGAGGGCGCAAGCGACCCACCCATAATATGGTCGGACACACCAAAATGCGGAAATCGCAAATTTAAAATCGCAATAACTTCGGAACGCAATGCGCTAGTGCAGAACCGACTGCACCATTAAAAAGCCCGTGTCGAAAAGTACCACCATGCAAATTTTCAGATCCAACGGTTGAGTTCGGAGGAAGTTATTACGCATTTTCTTTTTCAAGTAGTGTTCTTGTTGTTGTTGTTGTTGTTCTTGTTCTCCCGAAAATCTTCAAACTGCAATAACTTCCTTGAAACACGACCGATTTTCATGGTTGATGGCTCATTTGAAAGAGAATATGATGCCATTTCTTATTTTCGGGATTTTTTTTCATAGGCTCCGCCCACTTTGGTACGGTATGTGTTTGAAATTTTCAAACCTCAATAAATTTAAAATTTGAATACAAATGGGGCAATAAAAAAAATTTGTTGATGTGTGCCATGACTAGAGCTTTCAAATGAGCCAATTTTTGGCAATTTTGGTACAGATTTACAAAAGTTATTCAAGTTTGCTTATTTTGTGTAAAATGCGCAAACATGCCTGAACTACTGCTTCATGTGATACTGAGCATGTGACCTTGCATGCTGATTACTATCAGGTCATAAATGTCTAGTGGTTGATGTCAAATCAAATGCCAAGTTATAAATGTCAAGTCAAATGTCAAGTGATAAATGTCAAGTGATAGATGTCTAGTGATAAAATATTAAGTGATAAAATATCAAGTCAAATATCAAGTGATAAATGTCAAGTGGTAGATTTCAAGTGAAATGTCAAGTGATAATTGTCAAGTGATAATTGTCAAGTGATAAATTTCAAGTGAAATGTCAATTGATAAATGTCAAGTGATAGATAGTTATAAAATATCAAGTGATAAAGTATCAAGTCAAATTTCAAGTGATAACTTTCAAGTCAAATGTCAACTGATAAATTTCAATTGAAATGTCAAGTTTAATGTCAAGTGATAAATGTCGTGTCAAATGTCAAGTCAAATGTAAAGTGATAAATTTCAAGTGAAATGTAATGTCAAATGTCGAGTCAAATGTCAAGTGACACATTTCAAGTCAAATGTCAAGTGACAAATTTCAAGTGAAATGTCAAGTTTAATGTCAACTCATAAATGTCAAGTCAAATATCAAGTTATATGTCAAGTCAAACTTCAAGTGATAAATGTCAAGTCAAATTTCAAGTGATAAATGTCAAGTCAAATGTAAAGTTTAATGTCAAGTGATCAAATATCAAGTCAAATGTCAACTTATAAATGTCAAGTCTAAAGTCAAGTCAAGTCAAATGTCAAGTGATAAATGTCAAAGTGAATATAAAGTGATAACTTTCAATTGAAATGTCAAGTCGAAATGCCAAGTGATAAATTTCAAGTGAAAGGTCAAGTAATAAATTTCAAGTGAAATGTCAAGTCAAATGTCAAGTTAAATGTCAAGTTTAATGTCAAGTGATAAATGTCATGTCAAATGTCAAGTCTAATGTCAAGTTTAATGTCAACTGATAAATGTCATGTCAAATGTCAAGTTTAATGTCAAGCTTAATGTCAAGTGATAAATGTCATGTCAAATGTCAAGTTTAATGTCGAGTGATAAATTTCAACTGAAATGTCAAGTTTAATGTTAAGTGATAAATGTCATGTCAAATGTCAAGTCAAATGTCAAGTTTTATGTCAACTGATAAATGTCAAGTTTTATGTCAACTGATAAATGTCATGTCAAATGTCAAGTGACAAATTTCAAGTCAAGTCAAATAACAAGTCATATGTCAAGTCAAATTACAAGTGGTAAATGTCATATCAAATGTCAAGTTAAATGTCAAGTGATCAAATATCAAGTCAAATGTCAAGTTATAAATGTCAAGTCTAAAGTCAAGTCAAATGGCAAGTAAAAAGAGAAGTGAGAAGTGAATTGCAAAGAAAATCGGCAAAAGTCAAATGAGAAGTGAAATGGCAAGTAAAAATCATAAATTGAAAAACTTTGATAAATTGATACTGAACTGTGATCCATATTTCTAGTCAATTTTTTTTGTGAACAATCACATCATGCTATTGTCACAAATATGAGTTGTACATAGAAGCATGATACACTCCTTAACTCTTAATGGTGGACCAATTTTGTTTAAGAGACATTTCTCAATGAGTTTTGGATATGTCATTTAACACATAGCATATGCAAATATTGTTGGCACGCGTTGGCACCATGCCAGCCGATATTTGTAGGATGAAATTCACCCGGTCACATATAAACTTGGCCCACATCCAAGTTATGGGTTGCATATTTTTGATCAAAATATAGTGCTGTTTGATGTGATACTGCCACTATATGGGTCTTCAAGGGTTATGATTTCAAATTGTGCAATTTTATGGAATGGTGCCAGCTTCTCCAAAACGGTGCCATTTTCATGGAGTGGCGCCAACTACTCCAAAACGGCATCATTTTCATGGAGTGGCGCCATCTACTCCAAAACGGCAGTGCCATCTACTCCAAAATGGCTTCATTTTTGTGGAGTGGCGCCATCTACTCGCCAGCATATACATTGTTCAGCAAGACACCTACTGGGTGTCATTCAGGGAAGCCTGGGCCACTGGCCACACAAAAGAAGTATATCAGTAAAAAAATGGCTAAAGCCAAACAAAAAGTCGACGCTGCCTCCACAGCAAATAGACATGAAGTGTGTCTCTCAAATGGACATGAAGTGCA
>OZ038453.1:3669539-3687025 GCA_964036195.1 Sphaerolaimus hirsutus | reverse complement strand
TATATTACCTCGAAATACCCCCATGCGGGATCATTATTTCGCCAGCAAAATTTGAGGGGGGTGGGTTAATTCGAGGGGGGGTTGCATTATTTCGTCAGAAATTTTCGTAAGGATCGTAAGGATGCAATAGTAGGTATTTGCATAGAAATAGAATTTGACTCGATCTACTAATTTATTTACATCCAATTAGGATTGTGGTTTAAGCTTTTTTGCTATTTAATCTCATAGTAATCTACATAAATATAGGCCAGACCATGAAACTGAATAGTGATGTAAAAGCGCCATGGCGCTGGCGCCAAAACAAAAAACGCCATGGCGTGTCTGGCGCTTCGCGCCATTTTGCTGTGGTGCCATTGGCGCTTGGCGCTGAGGTTCGGAAAAGCGCCATGGCGCCAAAGTCCTGGCGCTTTTTACATCACTAGTTCTTACACATTACAATGAAAACATTCATATTCCATCTGATTGTATAACCAAAGTTTTATGTTTTTTTTTTATCACATTGATGCCAGCCACAATCGATGAATTTTTGCGTAAATTTTTCCATGTGTTCTTGTTCAACAAAATATGGTAAGATTACGATTATGTACAGTGCTCAATTTCATTTGTATATACCGCAAATCCTCGAATAAGCCCCCCTCGAATAAGCCCCCCTACTGGCGGGGTGAGGAAAAAATAACTCCCCCCTTGAAAAACTCCCCCCTCTAAAAAACCTCCTCCCTCTGATGAAAAGGATACAATACAAAACTATAAAAGAATAATAGTCTATGACAGCGACAGCGGATACATAATGTGTATGCAGTGTATACACATTGTTTTGTTGCTATTGGATGGTGAAATACCTGAATTACACGAGTTTACATACTGCATCCATACTATGAATTAAGTCCAAGTTTCCTGATGAAATAATAACTCCCCCCTCGAATGACTCCCCCCCTTGAATAACTCCCCCTCCAAAACGTCTGACAAAAAAATAACTCCCCTGGGGTCTTATTCGAGGATTGAGGGTATATATTCTGTTCTGTCTCTTCTCATTTGCATACAGATTTGTTTTTAACTACTTTCAATTTTCATTTATATGCGTGTGTTCCCTGCTCAACATATTTTTGAAGCTCTATATAATTATTCATAGACACCTGCATTTTTATGTTGTATTTATACATTTGTAACAATTTGTGTACATCGTTAAGAACATTTTCAAGCATTTTATTCGTGTTCAAAAGACAAAATGTGTTGAATTGAAACTAAATTTATCGAAATTTATCTGTCTGAGGGTGTCATGATCAGGGTTGGCAAAATCTCAGAAAAAAATAAAAATAAAATAAAAATAAAATGGAATATTCAAGAATAAAATAAAATAAAATAAAATGGAAAATATAAGAATAAAAATAAAAATTGTATAAAAATTCGAATTTTTGTAAAATTTTGGTAAAATTGTATAAAAATTCGTATTTTTGTAAAATTGTATAAAAATTCGTATTTTTTGTAAAATTTTATCTCGTTGCTTGAGTTTCTACCTGTTTATTCATGGATCTGGGAGCAGTCCCAAGTGTAAAGTGTCCAATGTCATGTAAAATGTCATGCAGTGTCAATTGTCATGACAAATGTAAGGTCAAGTGTAAATTGTCATGACATGTAAAAAATAAAGTATCAATTGTCAAGTAAATTGTGTCCAAATCTTATGTTTTATATCTAAATCTTATGTTTTGTATCCAAATTATGTTGTTGTTGTATCCAAATCTTATGTGAACATTTGGATACAAAAACATAAGGTTTGGATACAAAACATACTATGGATACAAAAACACAAGATTTGGATACACAATTTACACTTTGCATGACATTTGTCATGACAATTGCCACTTTGCTTGAAATTTGACATGACACTTGACATTTTGCATGAGAATTGACACTTTACTTTATATTTGTCAAGACAATTGACAAATTGCATTACATTTTACAAATGTGCCCAGCACACTCCACTAGTCCTTCTACTGAAAATGCAAACCATTCTTATCAATAATTGTAACTTTACACTTGCAGCTAGCTAACAATACATACTGCATGCAACTTTTGAAAAGTAAGGGAAAAATTTGTCACAGGTTTTTCATGTATAGGTCTAATTATAACATTTTTTTGGCCTTGCATGCATGATTCTGATTTTTTGTAAAATTTTTGTAAAATTTTTGTAAAATGTGTCATTTTATTTTATTAATGACTTTTGGGAATAAAATAAAATAAAATACAATGAAACAAGAATAAAATAAAAATAAAATAAAATTTTTATACAATTTTTATACAATTTTACTAAAATGAATTTTTATAAAACCAACCCTGGTCATGATTAGCACACACACAAACAAAAACAGTATTGTGTGGGTGATAAAAATGGGGCAGGCCTGATACGCACATCTGTCCGATACGCACATTTGCCCGTTTTTTTCAATTTACACTTTTTCAAGTGATTTTCAGATATGAGTAAAGTGAAAAAAAGTTGCGCAATGACATTAGTGAACTTTTTTCACTTCACTCATATCTGAAAATCACTTGAGAATGTGTCAAGTGAAAAAACAGTGAAAAATAGCCATTTTTCACTGTTTTTCACTTGACACATTTTCAAGTGATTTTCAGATATGAGTGAAGTGAAAAAAGTTCACTAATGTCATTGTGCAGCGTTTTTCACTTCACTCATATCTGAAATCACTTTAAAAAGTGTCAAGTGAAAAAAACGGGCAAATGTGCGTATCGGGCAGATGTGCGTATCAGTGCACCCCCGATAAAAATCACCCAGAAAGATTGTGAAATGGAAATGTTAGAAATTCAGCTGTAGTAAATTAGAAATCAGAGAAGTAGTTTTCACTTTTTCTGACATCAGGAATGTGGAAAATTTAGTGCTAGAAAATCTAAAGTTGACACCCTACTGTATTTTATGGTGAGCTAAATATTGGCTCTGCGCACACTAGTCTAATGCCAGTAAACTTGGATGTGGTAATTTACTTTGATACTTTGTGCACACACATCAATATTAGTAAAGTCGGCAGACATATCGCCCTACAAACATTTGCGTCAATCTCTCCAGTGGAGAGTGCATGACGGCATTAGGTATTGTGACGCAATATTTTAACCATTGGAATAGATCGGGTCACGTATGAAAACTTGGCCCTTATCCCAGTTATCGGTTGCGTATTATACAAATGAGAGTGAAAACTCAAAGTTAGCTAAAAATCGTTGAAATTTGCTTCGCTTTGCCAATTTCCACATTCATAATAGCTATTTTTGGTTATATACATGGTTATATAGCTATTGTGAGCCTATTTTATTCATATTAATAGCGGATTTAGAAATTGTGGCCGGCTGCCAAGTTGTCTTCTGTTGGAATGGAGCCAACGAATGAAAAATAAACAAAAACTAAAACGGTTGTTTGAACGGTCAAATGGTTGACGAGCAACGAATGTCAACGAGCAACGTTGAAAATGTAGATAACTAGGGCGTGGCACGCACGGACGCAGCGAAACGTCCATTTTTCTTTTAATATGGTATTTTCTTTTTCAATTTCTAGCGTCCGCGTGGGACACAAGTTTCGTTGTTCGCTCTATTCACGAGCGAATTCTAACTCTCCGATTTTGTAGGGTGAAATGTCCGCCGACTTTTACTTTGAACTAATTTGAGTTTACCAGAATGAAGTGTCTGTCAAGTGTCAACTTAACTTGACAAAGTTTTCAAACATTCATTGTTGTCAACTCAAATATGTTCACAGCTCATTTATAAGCAACAATTTGAATTTACTCCTGCTGCTAGTAAACTAGGTAGGTGTATCATGAAATGTTTCATAAAACCATTGTGTATCAAATTGCAATTTCTCATTGAACATGATCATGTATTTATGCTGAGTGTGGGAACCATGCAACTCAGGCTTATATTGCATAAAATTTGCCGCAGACTTGATTGCAATGCTGCTGAGTTATGTTTAATTACCGTATTTCTTCTAATAGAAGGGCGGGTCCAATAGAAGGGCGTCTCCAAAAGAAGGTACACTTTTTTGAATTTATTTGGGCCAGGAAAAAAATTGAAGGACAATCTCCAATAGAAGGGTCTAAAACTGCTGGCAGTGTGCCAAATGCAAAAAAAATAAAACAATATCTGTGCAACCCATTATTTAGTGGCTTCGGTCCATCGATTTGTTCTACCTATTTCAAGATCAAATGTTGAATGAACTCAATGAATCGCTATTCGATGAATCGTCTGTTGTGAACACTTTGAAAAACCTTGGCAGAACTTAGCAGAACCTTGGAAAAAATTGTCTGCAACAATGACAACAAATAGAAGGGCGGCTTAAAATAAAGGACGGGTACAAAATTTGACAAAAAAATAGAAGGGTTCCCTTCTTGGCTATTTACACAGGTCCCGGCCGGGGACCAGTCCCCAGCAAAAAATAAAAAAATTCAAAAAGTCTATAATTGGCGGTATGGGTTGGTTGCATGTGCATTAGATGAATTATCACCAAATTAGCATGCACACAATTTTTGCAAGATGGTTACACACACCCATGCATATTTTTTTGGGGTGTGTGTATATTTATTCGATTTGGCTCAAATTTGACATGCGTGTACTCCTTCGCTTAGTGAGTTTGCATGCAAAATTTCAGCTCAGGGCGATTAGTGAATTCTATTTTATTTACACTTTAATGTTCATCGATCACTGTATTTTTGTATAGTGATCGAAATCCTGCTGGGGACCGGTCACCGGCAATGTTGAAATGGCCCTGACCGGGGTCAAACGTCCCCGGTGAGAAAATTTTTTTTTCAGTAAACAAAGAATTTTGGTCCCCGACCGAGGACGTTTGTCCCCGGCAGGGGACTAAAAATTTGTCCCCTGCCAGGGACAAACGTCCCTGGTCAGGGACCAAAATTCTTTGTTTACTGAAAAAAAATTTTTCTCACCGGGGACGTTTGACCCTGGTTGGGGTGATTTCGACATTGTCGGGGACCGGTCCCCGGCAGGATTTCGATCACTATACAAAAATAATATGGGGCCTGTGTAAAAAGCCTCACTTCTTTCTATTAGAAGAAATACGGGAATAAGTTTTTTCATTAAAAAATATAAAAAATGAGTGCATTTCCTCATTCTAGATGCACACTGCATCCAATCCAACACGCACACGCGGAAAGAATAGGACACTATGAATCGCCACACGTGTCACACTCACGATGGCAAGAAAAATGTGAAAATTAGAAAACTTTTTGAATTTTCGAAGTTTTTTTCACACCTGCAAAAACACTTAGCACTTCACTTAAATACTTCACTGCTTTTTCTTGCACATATGG
Source organism: Sphaerolaimus hirsutus (assembly GCA_964036195.1). NCBI lineage: Eukaryota > Metazoa > Nematoda > Chromadorea > Monhysterida > Sphaerolaimidae > Sphaerolaimus > Sphaerolaimus hirsutus. The sequence continues at coordinate 3,681,704 of OZ038453.1, read as the reverse complement.
AACTTTATTCCAGAACAGTGGAACTTTGACACTATTTTGATATTTTTAGCGTTTGCTGGAGGGCGAGCTTTTATCGCCTGGTCATTGATCAAACTCAAAAAAATGTGGTTTGGAAAGACTTGTTTGTCGGCACAAAACACAGTGTAGGTAAACGCTGCTTTAGGAAATATTCTAAAACTCATTTTTGATTTTAAAAAACTTTTAAAAAAATTTAAAATGCTATTTCCCAGAGCATTTGCCATCCTCACACACGTGTGGGTGTGATGTGAGCGCAAATTGCAACTTCTCTCAATTATCAATGTATTGCGATTAGCATTGAAAAAAATGGCCGATTTTGAGAAAATATAATTAAATATTATCTCAGAAAATCTCTCGAGAATAAAATATAATTAAATCTCTTGGGTCATTTTTGAAAATATAATTAAATCTCTGAGAAAATCTCTTGCACTTCAAAAAAATCTCAGAAAATCTCTCAACTTGAGTGATGTTTTAATAGGTATTTCAAGGTGTGTGAATCATTAAGAGTAGATTTAGCACCTTTTGTATTGTTTAAGCTTTTCATTCACGACTTTAAATGTTGTAGGCAAAAAGGGCAACTTTGTATGGCAACAGTTCTCAAAAATATTGTCACATTTTCTAGGAAAATGTATTGTACTTGCATGAGCGCATCAGTAAAAGTAAAACAATTAATTTATTTTATGTACCGCATTTTCTCAAAATACCCCCGGGGTGATTGTGTCGAGGATTTTGATAAGGGTTAAACGAGGGCGGTATTTCGAGGGTTTTTTTATTTTACCAGAAATTATTCCCACTCCCGATACTAATTTGTCGACGTCGACTAATTTGTCGATAGGTCGACGTAGAAAAAAGCAACAATAAGCCCAATGTATAAGAGTCTAAAGACTTCTTTAAGTATTTATGTAGATCGTATAAACCATGTTCTAATGTAACACAGTCATTGTTTTTGATGTGTGTTCTACATTTCCTGGATCACTGACCCAAGCTTTATTCATCCACGTTCTCTTTACACTCAATTTGGGGGGTATTTCGAATGGGGGCAGGCTTAAAGATTCAAAGTGCCTATTTTGAAGGAGATATTTCGAGGAAATATGGTATTTTCGTTTTCTGTACTCAGATGGTGGGTAAAATACATTACATTTACATCAACTCAATGTAAGGGAATAAAAGGGCATTTAAGGGAAATGGGCAATAGTTGCTGGCAATTGATCACTGCTAAATTGTTTCAGTCAAGGAACCTCCAAAAATGTAACATATTCACCATAATTTCACTTTCAGCCATTGAATTTTTTTGCATTTTTTAGCTAATTATGCAATAATTGCTTAAAATCAATACATCACACATGCTCTTATAGAGAGATTTTCTAGAGAGATTTTCTCAATCAGGAGAAAATATAATTAAATCTCTCTGGAAAATCGTGGAAAAAATATAAATCTCAGAAAGTCTTATATTTTCTGAGATTTTCTGAGATTTTTAAAATATAAATCTCCCAGAGATTTTTTCAATGCTAATTGCGATGCATTGCTGATTAGCGTGACACGCTTTTCACTGCATTGTTGCAGAGTCAGGGTTATATATAGTTACCGTATTATCACGAATTATCCCCCTTGAATACCACCCCCCTCCTTGAATTACCCCCCCCCCCCCTCAAAATGGGCTGGGGAAATTATAGCCCCCTCGAAATAACCACCTCCGGAATGATATACATCATGTAAATATGCAATGTGCATGATGTATATTACTGTTAATTTGCATTGCAGCTACACATAGAGTAGTTTGTGTAGCTATCTACGTTTTTATGTCCAAATATATCCTGTTTGGACACAGTTATTACCTGTTTTGGGTACGCAAATGCCTACTCTTTACTACGATACGATTCCTACAAAAATTTCTGACGAAATAATAAAATCCCCTCGAATAAGCCACCCCTCCAATTAACCCCCTTCAAATTTTGCTGGCGAAATAATAAACCCCCATGGGGGTATTTCGAGGTAATACGGTAGTTACGTGGGACATTGCCAATTGATGCTTGTTAATGCCATTCTGTATGGCACTGGACTGGTGTTGTTTGAACTGTATTGAATTGAATTGATCAATTTGGACCACATCTGGGGCCAGTTCCGCAAGTGGAAAAGTTAAGAGTTACAATTTAAGAGTTGAGTAAAATGACAAATGACAAGTTATGAGTAAAGTTAAGAGTTAAGAGTTGAGTAAAACAACAAATGATTTTACTCAACTCTTAACTTTTAAAATTACTCTAACTTATAATTTATCATTTTACTCAACTCTTAAGTTTTAACTCTTAACTTTTCCACTTGCGGAACCGGCACCTGTTTCCTGTGCCGTTTTTACTTAATAGTTTCCTGTTGTTTCCGGCTCAATTTCCATTTTCAGGCTTGATTTTTTTGCCAGGGTTTTTCTAAACAGTATTTATTAACAGTCGATCTATTTACCATGGTATTTTTATGTTCCATTTCATGCAAAACAACACTTTTGACTCTCAAATTTAGCCGGTTCCATTGATTTTGGTTTGTTATTTGTTCATTAGTTTAACCCGTTTTTCCCCCTAATTTATTGCGTTGTCATACACATTTCTGTTAGATATTTTTAGCGTTAGAAAAAATGATCGGGCAACGTTTTGTCTGCTGAATTGGGAGAAGAGGTTTCTTTATCCCCCAGCTTCGTTGATGCGAAGTTAATTAGTGTTTTTAAAGTTGCTGGTGCCAGTCCCACACCCTGAAAAAGACCCTGTTTGGTGTAAAATACCCTGTAAAGTTACATGTGTCATTATAAAAAAAACATGTAACATATCATGTGTAATGTAAAAGATTCTGTAAAGTGTTAAATGTCATGTAAAAGGTCCTACAGTGTCATGTGTATACAGATCTTTTTGTATCATATCCAAATATTATGTTTTTGTATCCAAAAACGTCCAAAAGTAAGATTTGGATACAAAAACATAAGATTTGAATATGATACAAAAAAATTTGGATACACGTGACACTTTACAGGGTCTTTTACATGACATTTGACACTTGACATCATATTTTACATGGCACATGACTTTTCACAGTGTATTTTACATGACACTTTACAGGGTTTTTTACGTGAAGTTTTACAGAATCTTTTACACTTCACAGGGTCTTTTACAAGGTGTGGGACTGCCCCCAGGTGGCCTTTGCAAATTGCAATGAATGTGGTAGAAAAAAAGCTGCTGGGAAAATGGTCTATTTTTAGCGTCCCGTTGTGGCCACGCCATGCAGAAATGTGTTCCTTTATATTATCGTAATGTTGTATATTCTTTTGTTGTTTTCTGCCATTTTAACGTATTTTTCATAGTGGGACGGTATAACTAGCCGAGAAATTGATCATGCTTGAGTTACTGTCTAAAAACAAATTGCTTACACTTTGTAAAATCTGTTGGAATTGGCATTTTGCCAAATTTAGGATATTGTTTCTATGTTCATTCTCTTTCACGATAATGTCCCGTTAAATCAGGTACATAAATTACAAGTAAATTCGGCAATATCAATACTCTACAACAATCAGAGCCAAACCTACGTGCAATTTTCTCGTCAATTGTGCGATCTTTTTTTGTTTCCAAACCAATTTCCCTTCCAGTTTCCTGTTTTCCAGTGCAAAATGTTCCCGCTTTTTTGACAGCTTAGTGATGGCACGCACGCATGCAACACATTTGAGTTGTTAGGATTACTGAACTTTTTTAAGTACCTATATATGTAAACGTAAAGTATTTTTTACTCACCACAAAGTATAGAAAATGTAAAATGCTTTTTTACTTGTAATAATGCGTAAATGTGAGTAAAAGACTTTTTCTTTCAGGAAAATGTAAAAGGGAGTAAATAAAAAGTCAGCATCAAAAACTTATCATCTAAATGTGATGATCATTGTTGTGTCATTATGATGTTTTTTTGAACTATTTTATTGAATCTATATTCATTTGTGCATGATAATTATTGATAAGCAAAATTCATTAATTTTGCAAATAGAAAAACATAACAAACACTGCCCATACATGCAATGAAAATTTATCACAATTCTGATGTTCTAAGTGTTGCTGCAGAGTTGTTATACGTATGCTGCGATTACAGCTCGGGCGTAAAATTAACCGGGCGTAAAATTGATTTTGGGCATAAAATTAATTACAGATGAATGGATGAAGATACGACATTGTTATTTCAGTAAAGGAAGCTTAGATGCAGACGTTTCTTGTGTCCAAAGCTCATGAGTTTATTTTAATCATACTGGGAGTAATGAATTTTAGTACAATTTTTTCAATTATGTGCTGTAAGTGGCGTAAAATTAGGGCATTAAATTAAAAAAATTTGCGCCAAAATTCATAACTTCTAGTGCAATTAAAATAAACTGATGAGCTTTGGACACAAGCAACATCTGCATCTGCGCTTTCTTAGACTGAAATTACAATGTCATATCTTTCACCTGTAATTTATTTTATGCCCAAAAATCAATTTTACGCTGGTCAATTTTACGCCCAAGCTGTAATCGCAGCATAACAATCTTTTTTCAAAGTATATGTTACAGGCTTTCAAAGAATATGTTTATCTATGTCTGCATTCTAAGACAGAAATATATGTCAATTGTCAAGATGTGTATGAATGTGGGCATATAAACTTATGTTCATACTTTTGGCTTTTTTTTGCATCCTTTGAATTTTCTGAAATACTCTGAAGTACCCACCCACTACCCTGTACTCATGAATAAGGATGCGTGTTGATGGGTACTGGTACAAATAGTGTATTGTACCCATGAGTATTTACTCCGTCTGCAGTTTCATGCATATTTCAGGGTAAACGTAAATACCCACTACCAACTCTGTTTTACTGCAGACAATTGAACATCTGTTATGCATGAGGGCAGGTTGACTTTGAACTTACCGAACTTGCACACTGGTTGATCGTAAGCACAAAAAGTGCACGATGAATTTTTAAATGTTTAGACGTTTGTTATGTATGGACAAAATCGCCTTGCAAAAGTGAGTAGGAACTTTTTTTAGTAGTTTTGATTAAATTGGAGGAACACAGGTCAAGACATCAATTTTACACGGATCTATTTGTAGCAGAGTTGTGCAAATACTGGTATTTTTGGAAAACGTAAACGTAAACGTAAATACCTTTTCCAAATCAAGAGTATAAATACTAAAACGTAAGGTATTTTAAAAATACCAAGGAATACGTAAAAAAAACGTAAACGTAAAAATACTTGTGCTTTGGAAAATATCATTTTTTCACCTTTAGATGGGTCAATCGCTACATCTGCACCACTTTCTGTTGTAAGTGTGGCAAAATCCAACTATACGCTGGTGATTCTGGGGGAGTCCCAGACCCTGTAAATTGCCTTGTAAAATGTCAAATGGCATGCAAAGTATCTTAAGTCATGCAAAATGCCCTGGAAGGTGGCAAATCTTTGCCATTTTGCTGGGCATTTCCCATGACTTTTGACACTTTGCATGACGTTTGACATTTTACAGGGCTTTTTACATGGTCTGGGAGTGGCACCAGAGCTTGCACTCGACCTGCCAGTTTCAAAACATTTTAAAAATGTTACTCACAGTTGTTGCAAGTGGCGTCGTCGGTATTCATCAAAAAAAATTTATAGACGCAAGGCTCCACAAACAAACAAAAAGGTTTCTGTGTTCAGCGTTTGAACACATTTATGAATATGTACCCAGTATTCCATGTGTAAGTGCAAGCATGCAGTCATGTTACGTTTATGCGATAACATAAGAATATTGTTGGCTGCAGGTGGTGCGGCCCATTTGAATATGTGCACGTGTGAACGATTACAAGTTTTTTTTACGTTTTCCAAAGTACATGGGTATTTTGGTCAGGAAAACGTAACAAAACGTAATGGTATTTTTGAAAAACGTAAACGTAAACGTAAGTATAAATACCCGAATAACCGGGTATTTCGGGTAAACGTAAATACGTTTTTCCAACTCTGATTTGTAGTGGCAGAATAAAAATACCCCCCCTGGAATATCCCCCCCATTAGGAAACCATCTGGGACATCATGTATGTACATGATGTATTAATGGCTGCCAAAATGCATCGCAGCTACATACATGTAGACTAGTTTGTGTAGACAGTCATGCACATCATTCAAGACCTCTGGTATTTTGAAGGCGGGTGGGGGGGAGTCAATTCAAGGGGGGGTTTAATTCGAGGTAAAACGGTATAACCTAGTTGGCCACATTTAATACCAGTTTTAAGTATGTAAAAGCCTATTCTTAACTAATGTACTTTATGAATACTTTTGGCGCAATAATAACGCCCACCTAAATATGCTCCCCTCAAAACTTGCTGGCGAAAAAATAAACCCCCTGGGTTTATTTAAAGGAAATACTGTAGTTCGGTTCAAGATGACGGCAGAAACAAATGCGTTAATGAAGTTCTGGATAATCGGGATAGTTTCTGTTATACTCGGCGGACACGATACTCTGCTCTCACACTGATTTATGTCTCACGTTGGAAGCGTGCCAATGATGATAAAGCATGCTATTTTTCTATAAAAGATCAAAGAAGTCATTGTGAATAGGTTAACGTCTAGCGCTATAACGGATAAGACTTTTTTCAACTTTTTTATGAAAATCGCATGCGTAAAAAAGTCGTTGGCACGCTTCCAACGGGAACCACGCGTGCAGGGTGTAAAGTGACTGGAGTATATCAATAATGTTCATAAGCCCCCACCTACAGCACTTGTAACGCTAATAATTGGTTTGCAATATCACGACATAAAAATGTTATTATTGCTTAATCACAGTAAACACAGCACTCAGAAATCATCGAGTGAAAACATTTATTATGATTATGTTTTTGAGTATTCGGGAATGAGATGTCCGTCAACTACAGTTGACGGATATTAAAAGTGATTCATGTATCACTTTGTGTGGGCACATTATATAGGGTGCCGTTATTTTATGTATTTTTGTGTTTCCAGCGTAATTTCTATGTGCCCTTCTATTGGAGGTGCCGTTATATTGGAGGCTGCCATGCTATTGCTTTCGTGAGCGCAAAAAAGTGCCACAACCTGCGGTTCTATTGGAGATGCCATTCTATTGGAGGTGCCATTCTATTGTAGGTATGCCGTTATATTAGAAGAAATACGGTATATACCTAGTCGCGTACACAGAAGCTGGTTTCCAGCGTGAAACGCTTTTTCTAAATTTCAGACACTTTTGATTTGATTGCGAATATGGTAATTTCACGATGCAGTGTTTGGTTAAGAAATATGCATAGCGTGTGGTCCGCCCAGTACGCTTTAAATACCGTATTTCTTCTAACAGAGGGCGCCCTTCTATTGGAGACTGCCCTTCTATTTTTTCGTCAACTTTTCAGCAATCTTTTTTAAGTTCTGCCTAGTTTTTCAAATTGTTACGTCACAGACCGTGCATAGAATGACGACACAGAGTTGATTCAACATTTCCGGTTAAAATAGCACAAAGTCAATGCAGCAAAGCAAGTAAATCACAGCTAGCATTGAAAAAAATCGTCAATTTTTAGAAAATATAATTAAATCTCTCTCAGAAAAACCTGGAAAAAATAAAAATAAATATAAATAACGTATTACCTCGAAATACCCCCATGGGGGTTTATTATTTCGACAGCAAATTTTGAGGGGGGGTTAATTCGAGGGGGGGTTTATTCGAGGGGGGGTTTATTCGAGGGGGGTCTATTATTTCGCCAGAAATTTTACAAAAGTCTCCATACTCAGACATTCAAAAATACAACATTGTCAGAGGCGTATGAGTTTTTATAAGCATATACTACTGTATATACACATAAATAAACCGTTGTTATGACATATGTCATGCAAGGTGTAAATTGTGTAAATCTTATGTTTTTTCTGTATCCAAAGCTTATGTTTTGTATTAAAATCTTATTTTTTTGTATCCAAATGTTCACATAAGGTTTGCATTATAAAACAACAAGATTTGGATACATAACATAATATTTTGATACAAAACACAAGATTTGGATACAATTTTCTTGACAATTGACACTTCAATTTATATTTGTCATGACAATTGACACTTACAATGTTTGGGACTGCCCCCAGTTCCATGAATAAACAGGTAGAAGCTCAAGCAACAAGATAAATGTTTTTACAAAAAATATGATTTTTTATACAATTTTACAAAAATACAAATTTTTATACAATTTTACAAAAATTCAAATTTTTATACAATTTTTATTTTTATTTTGAAATTAATCATTTTATTTTATTCTAAAATTTTCCATTTTTTATTTATTTTATTTTTAATTTTTTTCTGAGATTTTGTCAACCCTGCTTCTGGATACCTAGATAGATAGCTGGCTGACAAACCCTAATTAAAAAAACCTTAATTTCCTAATCCACAGAGTATAGTTCTATTTAAAGATTAAAGACAGTAAAATAGGAAGCCCATATCAAACAGGTGAAACACCTGTCAATGAAATGCTTTATTTTTGTTGACTGTTGATGCTTTTACTAATTACAAAATTCCTCAAAATGCTCCCAGGGGGTTTATTATTGCACGAGCAATTTCAGGGGGTTAATTCGAGGGGGGAGGCTTTTTCAAGGGGGTGTTTTGTCATCAGAAATTTTCTTGAAGGTCATAGTGAGAATAGGCTTTTACATGCCCAAAACTTGTAACAAATGTGACAAAACACAATATATTTGGTGGACCTATATAAATTTGTATACATCTACACAAACTGTAGCAGATTGCAACCAATTAATATGCCATGTACATTGTATACATTATGTACATCATTTCAGATCGGAGTATTTCAATTGGGGTTATTTTTCCTCAGCTCACTCAGAACAGGGACCAGTTCTGCAAGTGGCAAAGTATCTACTTCACTCTTTACTTTCTGTTTATCATTTATGCTATTTTAAGTTTACAATTTTTAGTTTACTCTTTACTTTTAACTTTACTTCATACTTTACTCTTTACATTGCCACTTGCAGCTCTGGCCCCTGGCCCCAGATTGAATTGGGCAGATTATCCATGAGAGGGAGGACATGACAGGCGTGTCTGGCAATTTGAGATTTGATTGGGCAGGCATGCCCGCGCCGCCCGCCGGTCATGCCAGGCGCCGGACAGCCACCGCCCGACCACCAGGCAGAACGAGATTTAATTGTGTGCCTGGCGGCAGCTGTCAGGTGCCTGGAAGGACAGGCATGAACATGAGATTTGGATACCAAAAACAAAAGATTTGGATACATAAAAAAAAAATTGGATACAGAAAAAAAATTTGGATACACTATGGAAAAAGTTGGACTGAAAACATGAAAAGTTACCTGCCTGCACCTCTGAGGATGCACATTTTTCATGTTCTGTTAAATTTTGCCTCACAATTAAATCTCATTTTGCAATTTTCAGGCTAGTCAGGCACTCGTGAGGGCGTGCCTGTCAGGCGCGTTGGGTGTGTCAGGCGCCTGGCATGCATCATTGAATCTCGTTTTACAAAATTTTGCCTGGCGTGCATGACGGGCGTGTCAGGTGCCGGGCGCGGAGGGCAGAAATCGTTCTGCCCAATTAAATCTGGGGCCTGGGGGTATTTCGAGGAGGGTAAATTCAAGGGGGTTCAAATTAAGGGGGGTAATTTCTGGAAATACGGTAAATAATATTTAATTTCTCACCGTTACAGCACATTATTAGTGTCCATGTGTATATTGTACACAAGCAAGTAATGTAGCAAGGTACCACTGAAGACCAGTTTGCAAAATTAAGCAAATGGATATTTCACAATTGTCAGGACTGAGGGAATATCCTGCCAATGGGTCTACACACACACCAGTTTTCAAACTGAAAATTTTAATACTGATAAATCAGATTTGAACAAAATTTTAGTTTACCAGCAGAATGAGCTGGCTGTCAGTCAACTGCAGTAGATGTGTATCAAAAATAAATCAATTCAGTAAACTCAAATGGATTCAAAGCTAGTTATCAGTTTTTGAAATTTTGATTGAAAACGAGTGTTTGCGTAGGTGCAAGGCTCATCCGATTTTAGATTTAATTATAGGGGTAATGGAAAAAATCGTGTTTCCTCATTCCATGAATGATATGCACCTGGATTTGCAAATCAAAGGTTTAGTTAAAATTGAAATCTAAAAATACATTTTTAACTAGCATGTTGCCTAAATCACCTCCCTCTAATGCTTTTTGACTGTGATTAATAACTAATCTTATTTTTGTGCCATACAGACATGTCTTTGTTTTAATAATTAATAGGTTATTTTTGTGCCTTGTAAACATGTTTTCCCTTTGTGTCTAAAAAGATTTTTTGTGCCATGACAGTTATAATATGCAGACATAACCACCATTGCCCAGTCAAAACAAAACTACATGATACTACCGTATTTCTCAGAATAGAACGGCATTATAAGTTCCAATAGAATGGCAGGTTTTGACACGTTTTGTGCTAAGGAAAACAATTGAATGGCACCCTCTAATTGAACGGCACCCCAAATAGAATGACGGGTATACAAATAATCTTGGGTGTGTGCCAAAACACAAAAATATAGATGGCTAAACAATTCAAATAGACCATAAATTTCACATTGATGCTCTGATATTAAAATATTGTCAAGCTTCATAAAAAAACAGGACTACCTATATCCAAATGAAAATATGTCTGAACAAATTGTTGAAGAAAGATAATGACAGCCATTAATATTATGGCACCCTGAATAGAACGGCAGGTAAAAAGTGGAATGGAAAAATAGAATGACACTCTTCAATTAGAACAAATACAGTAAATCAGATTTTTCTCAGTAAATTTGCCTATTTTACCCACTTTTACAGACTAACAAATGTCTGGTGCCAGTGCCGCACACAGTAAAGGAAAAATGTCCGGAAAAAATGGTTATTATGCTGCGATTACAGCTCGGGCGTAAAATTGACCGGGCGTAAAATTGATTTTGGGCGTAAAATTCATTACAGATGACTGGATAAAGATACGACATTGTTATTTCAGTCAAAGAAAGCTTAGATGCAGATGTTTCTAGTGTCCAAAGCTCATGAGTTTATTTAAATCGTACTGGGAGTTATGAATTTTAGCACAATTTTTACAATTATGCGCTGTAAGTTCCGTAAATTTAGGGCGTAAAATAAAATAAATTGCGTAAATATACATAACTTCTAGTACAATTAAAATAAACTGATGAGCTTTGGACACAAGCAACATCTGCATGTGCTCTTTCTTTGACTGAAATTACAACGCCATATCTTTATCCATTCACCTGTAATTAATTTTAGCCCAAAAATCAATTTTATGCCTGGTCAATTTTACGCCCAAGCTGTAATTCAGCATTAGGCATTTTTTATTTTACATGGCATTTTACAAGCCAGTGGAATATACCAAAATTAATGAAAAAACGCGTATAACACCACTAGTTCCTTTTCACAGCTAGCGCCAATTATATTATATTATTACGATTTTTTACAAACACATCCCGCTATCAAAATGGACAACATTTCTACAACATTATCTAACTTATCCTACGATTACGATGAGGGCCAAAATGATCAACAATTAATTATGTACATTCTATCTACTACAGTGCCGCCATTTTACATTGCGATTACCATAATCGGATTTTTGGGCAATTTCCTGGTTACGGTAGTTTTTGCCACGGACACTTCCCTGCGCGACAGTACGAATGTGTTAATCATTAATTTGGCACTGTCAGATCTACTTTTTATAACACTTTGCGTCCCGTTTACCGCTTCACTGTGGTCCATGGAATTTGTGTGGCCGTTTGGAAGTGCGCTGTGAGTTTGTTTTTCGAGAGTTTTGTTATAATTTACGTTTTTTTTGTTGTTCTCAAGCAGAAAATCGTATTTGTTAAAACGCATTTACGTTTACTCTAACAATATGTGTACATGAGTACCTACTTAGTAATCAATTACGTTTTTCTGAAGAAGTACCTGTACTCGTTTTTACATATACTTTTTGAAAATGTATTTCAAGTACAGAAAACGTATTTCGACTTCGAGTACAGAAAAGTATTTCAGATAGGCTATTTATAGACGTTTTGAAGGAGCAATGGGTGAAACATGCTCAAATGTTAGAAAATAGAAGAAAAATCGTTGTATATAAGCACATAAAAACTAAATACCG
>OZ038453.1:3638190-3669339 GCA_964036195.1 Sphaerolaimus hirsutus | reverse complement strand
CGAAATAATAGACCCCCCCCCCCTCGAATTAACCCCCCCCCTCGAATTATCCCCCCCCCCCCTCGAATTATCCCCCCCTCAAATTATCCCCCCCTCAAATTTTGCTGGCGAAATAATAAACCCCCTGGGGGTATTTCGAGGTAATACGGTAGATAGACTTCTTTACCGAATTTTGTTTACAGCCTAAAATTTGCAGTTTGTTGTATTGGTGTGAAAAAAGTCGGCGCCCTGTTTTTGGACACCCTGCCAGCTTTTTCACACCAATAAACCAAACATGCAAATCTCAAGCCCAATATAGACATTGATAGATTGAAGTTTGAACATATGTTTTGCTAAAATTTCGTGTAAAAAGTCATTGTGTTTCCGCAATGCCAAAAATTTGCAAAAAAAAATTTTTATTAATGTGGTCATATCAAAATAAAAAAATTCGTCACACATAATGAATTAAAAAAATATCTGAAATTCACACATTCACACAGTAAAAAGGACTTAAAGTGATCGGGCAATTCACACACGATTTTTTCACACGCGGTCCAAGCACCCGACATTCACACATAAACAAATTGGACGCGTATGCGTCTGTGCATTTATTTGACCCCTACGTGAACCTAGTTTTTTTCACACGTGCAATAATTACCGACATTTATTAGTGTGTGAATTTCCGACGCATATAAACAAATGCAAGGAACAGTGCCCGACAAAAGTAGATTTTTCACACTCTCCCAAATTCACACAATAATTCACACACCGACATTGGGAGATGCAAGCCTGGTTGTGAGGAGTAGTGTAGTTTCTCTACACGGATTTTTCCCGATGCTTCACCATGAAGACACGCGCTTCACGGCGCTTCTCAGAATATTTTCTGACAATTTTAGCTTCCCAATTAGTATGCCAAGTAGGTAGTCTTCCAGAATTTTGAGTGCGTGTAAAGAATCCTCAGTGCTGAATAGCGTATATCCTATGTCATGAGTTATGAGGTAAAAATCACACCCCCTTGAAACCCCCCCTTTGAATAACACCCCCCTCTTGAATAACGCCCCCCTCGAAAGCTCTGACGAAAAAACTGACGGAGGTCTTATTCAAGGGTATACGGTAGTTCAAGCATGTGGAATCCTTCACGCGCATCCAGCGCGCTTGCTTGCATTTCATGAGTGCATCTTATGTTGTCTGTATCATTGATGTAAGAATATACCCCGGGGACCACACTGTATTCATTTTCCTGAAGGAAACACTCCATCATGACGTCATCGTCAATGAAATAAAAAACCGTTCAAAAAGTTTTAAGAATAAAATTGTCGCTTGCACGTGACTCCGCCTTTTTGCTTTTTCTTATCTTGCCTTTTCTTGCTTATGCATTTTTTATTGTGAAAGTGCGTACATAAGTATCCGCTGACGCTCACCCTTTATCGACTAAGACATAAGTATTTTTGGACGCGGTCAGCCAATTAATACACAAAGTCACCCCTCGCAGATCAAGTGGGCGTAAATGCGATGGAAGGACTTCGACGCAAAAGTCGCATGCTTTCTTTGACGGAAAATATGCCATTTTCACGCACAATGTTCAACACTAATCATGCAGCGTCCCATAATTCTGTACTTTGCGGCGTTGAAGAAATTAAAGGTGAGAAGGATAAAATATTTTAAAAAAAACCCATTAAAAAACGATTTGTAGTACACCAAAAGATGGCAAACTAAAATTCGAAATTTTGGTTCACAGCTAGAAAAACACATCTATAAACTACCTATTCCAAATAATTAAGAAAACAAAATTGGAAAATTCTGTCTATTTTTTTAACATAAATTCAAAATTTTATACACAACACTACTAACTAAGTACACCTAATCCGTAAATACCCATAAATGGTTGCAATATTTATGGTATTTTACACCTAGTAACCATTTTTACAGATAAACCTGTCAGCAACACAAAACGGAAATCACACAGTGGTGGTGAAGACATTGGATTGATGCCAAGTACTAATATAGAAAATAATTCAAATCCATCTGTAAATGTCCAAAATATTCCACTTGTGGATGCTAACAAACCACCTCTGAGTACTAGATCATGTAAGTTTAAATATTTTACTATTCCATTTTTATTTCCATTTTATTTCAAACTTATTCCACTCCATTTTAAGTTTTATTTCTTTAAATTCTGAGTGATTATACTTTTCAACATAGAATTTCAGAAAAAAATTGCACAGTAGAGCAGTATACAATAGCATTTTACCATATGCCAAATGAATTTTAAGTCTCATTAAGATAACTATCACTTTTTCTATACGTCTAGGTAGTAGCTTCGTACAACTGAGGTCATAACCTCTATAATTAACCTTAGTAGTTAGAATTTTTTGGTAATGCATTAAGCCGGAATTACAGCTCAGCGGTGTTTGATGTGAAATGATGAAGTCGTAAAATTGATTAGGTACATCAAAATAGACATAGGTACAGCGTTGAAATTTCAGAATTTGATAGTTCTAGTAATTGTGTGTAATGTCCTAAAAAATTAAGAAAATATTAATTATTTAATAAGTTATAAATTTTATGTCAAAATTTACACATTCTACGTCAACATTTCACGTCAAACATTTTACGTCACCAAAAACTTTTGACGTGAAATTAATAACTACTTAAATAATCATTATTTGATAAAATTTTTTTTGGGACATTACACACAATTACTAGAACTATCTAGGTAATTCTGAAATTTTAATGCTGTACCTTTGTCTATTTTGATGTAATCAATTTTACGACGTCATTCATCATTTCACGTCAAACGCCGCTGAGCTGTAATTCCGGCTTAAGGATCTTGTATGCTGATCAAAGTGCCAAAGTGGTACAAACGACCACACCATTAAGTTGCAAAACCACTACTGGATTCACTTTGTGTCCATTCAAAAAATATTGTAACTTTTCAGCTGGAAACCAGTTAAATGTCCAAGACCATGGCAGCATTGCGAAATCAGTCAGTACAGATGCATTTCTGTGAAAACATCACTGAAACTGGGTGATCTTTTTGGTTGTGCAAATTATTTTCCAAATGATTATCTTGATATTTTGTTGTAAACACCTTCCCGGACAAGTTCACCACCCATTTTTTTATTTCACTTCGAATGCAATATCTCCGTCCATCTTGGTGTTATAAAGCTGAAACTTTGTATATAATAAGTTGTAAGACCCCTCTACTCCCCAACAATGGGGGAGGTGCGGCGACTCATTACAAGGTGGGTCGCCCTATATGCAACATTTTTTTGGGCATTTTTGGTGTCCCCATCAAGCTCACCACCCACTTGATTGGCTACACTACAAGAGCCATATCTCCAGCTGTGCCGGCGGTATAAAACTGAAATTTGGGGGATGTCTTGCCAACAACCCCCCTCACAATACACCAGTGGGGCAGCTGCCGACGACCCACTAAAGCATGGGTCACTGCATATAAAGTTGACCATTTTCTAAAAACAGCCCAAGTGTCCCAAAACAAGTTCATCACCCAACTGCATTTTAAAAAATGTTGCAACAACATACCTATTATAAAACTGAATCGGGTTGGAACCATAGTTCAGCCAAAAAAATTTTTTTGCTGTAGGGCACCCGCCGTGTCCCATAAACGGTAGATCAAAAATTTCACTTAAAACCAATTTTTTTGTTTCACACTTAAAAAGTTGGTTTACAAAGTTCACTAGAGAATGGTCTAAGGTTCAAAGTTATGTAAACAACATAACCTCTAAAATGCTTCCATAAGGAAATTTACTTGGGGTGAATTATATGATGTCAAAATGATGTCATTGCAGGAACAAAATTTGACAAAATTTTCACTTGTTCATTCACCCCAAATAAATTTCCTTATGGAAGCATTTGAGAGGGTATGTTGTTTACATAACTTTGAACCTTAGACCATTCTCTAGTGAACTTTGTAAACCAACTTTTTAAGTGTGAAACAAAAAATTGGTTTAAAGAGAAATTTTCGGTCTACTGTTTATGGGACAGGGTGGGTGCCATAGTGAAAATTTTTTTTTGGCTGAACTAGGGTTCCACCCCGATTTAGTTTCATATTAGGTATGTTGTTGCAACAATTTTTTAATGCAGTTGGGTAATGAACTTGTTTTAGGACACTTGGGCTGTTTTTAGAAAATGGTCAACTTTATATGCAGTGACCCATGCTTTAGTGGGTCGTCGGCAGCCGCCCCACTGGTGTATTGTGAGGGGGGTTGTTGGCAAGACATCCCCCAAATTTCAGCTTTCTACCGCCCTCACAGCTGGAGATATAGCCTTCAAAGTGTAGCTAATCAAGTGGGTGGTGAACTTGTTTGGGACACCAAAAACGCCAAAAAAAATGTTGTATATAGGGCGACCCACCCTGTAGTGAGTCGCCGCACCTCCCCCGTTGTTGGGGAGTAGAGGGGTCTTACAACTTTATATATACAAAGTTTCAGCTTTAAAACACCCCCATGAACGGAGATATTGCATTCGAAGTGAAATAAAAAAATGGGTGGTGAACTTGTCTGGGAAGGTGTTTATTTACTTATTGTGTTATCATTTGTTTCTTGCCTTTTTAATAACTTCACTGTTTTTCACTGTGAACATATACGTATTACCTTGGCATTTCTGCAGCAGACACTTTTTGTGATTATTTGGTCGAATCTTGTATTTAGTTATGAAATATCACCATTAGACTACCCATGGCGTGGTTAGCAGTCGAAAAATGACCTACCGTAAATTCTCTATCATTGCGACCCCCTCCAATGAAGCGACCCCTCCAATATTGCGACCCCTTGGGCATGTTGTGAGTATAATGCGACCCCCTCCAATGATGTGACCTCCAATCGAAGCTACAAAATCACTAATTCATCTACCGTATTTGCTTGAATAATCCCCCTGGGGGATTATTATTTCGTCAGACTATTTTGAGGGGGGAACTAATCGAGGGGGGGAATTATTCGAGGGGGGGAATTATTATTTCGTCAACATTTTCAACCATGTTTCTATCAACTCATTTGATGAAATCTGCTTTATTCACGCAAAAACGTGCCATTTTTGTTTAAATTGGGCACAATAAATTGAGCAAATTCTTTAAGGGGGGGATTATTCGAGGGGGGGAATTATTATTTCCTCACTCGTCTTACAGGGGAGGATTATTCGAGGGGGAATTATTCAAGGGGGGGTACTATTCAAGCAAATACGGTATTTAAATATGGTAGATTCATTGTAAAAGGGTGTATTCAGTGTGCTATTTAATTGTTCGATTATTTGGGATGGGTAGGGGCGCATTCCCTCAGTAAATAAGACAGTTTTCAAACAGGTAAAAAATGCTATTAATAATACCTAGGCTATTAACATAGGCCCCGGCCAGGGACCGGTCCCCGGCAAAAAAATAATTTTTTTCAAAAGTCAATAATTGGTGTGTATGGGTTGTTTGCATGTTTATTAGGTTAATTACCACCAAATTTGCATGCACAGAATTTCTGCAAGTTGATTACAGACGCTGATGCATTTTCTTTGGGGGAGTGTATAATTTGTTTTAGATTTGTCTCAAATTTGGCATGCATGTACTCCTTGGTTTAGTGAGTTCGCATGCTAAATTTTAGCTTGGAGCGGTTAGTGAATCGCATTTTATTTACATTTTGGTTGGGGCCATTCTTATTGCCGGGTGGGATTTCGGTCACTATACAAAACTACAGTGATTGACAAAAATCAAAGTGTAAATAAAATACGGCTCACTAACTGCTCCATGCTAAAATTTGGCATGTGAACTCACTAAACGAAGGAGTACATGCATGCCAAATTTGAGACAAATCAAACTAATTTTATACACCACCCCCCCCCCCCCCAAAAAAAAATATATGCATGAGCATGTGTAACCGACTTGCATAAATTTTGTGCATGCAAATTTGGTGTTAATTTACCTAATTTACATGCAATCAACCCATACACACCAATTAGTGACTTTTGACAGTTTTAATTTTTTGCCTGGGACTGGTCCCCGGCCGGGGCCTGTGTAAATAGCGATCACATCTTTGTTCTATTGTTCTACAATTTTGCAATATATTTGAGAAATGTGAGAAATTTTAGAAACAGGGAGTGGCAAACACAGTAGAACAATCATATGTCAGTGAATTCAAACAATAAATGATTTAAAAAACATTCAAAACACTGGATGCAGTTTACGTATGCAAACTAGTTTGCACAAGAGTTGTATAATGTACTGATCTTTTTCAAAGTTAATGTAAACATAAAGTCCCCGGTGGGATTTCGGTCACTATACAAAACTACAGTGATCGACAAAAATCAAAGTGTAAATAAAATACGGCTCACTAACCGCTCAGAGCTAAAATTTGGCATGTGAACTCACTAAACGAAGGAGTACATGCATGCCAAATTTGAGACAAATCAAACTAAATTTATACACCCCCCAAAAAAATATGCATCAGCGTATGTAACCGACTCGCATAAATTTTGTGCATGCTAATTTGGTATTAATTAACCTGATTAACATGCAAAAAACCCATACACACCAACGATTGACTTTTAAAAAATTTTATTTTTTGCCGGGGACTGGTCCCCGGCCGGGGCCTCTGTAAATAGCCTTAATAATACTCTTATTTAGAGGGACGTGCACACAGAAAAGAGCCAGGTGTATAATTGCTACTATGCTACATGCGATATGGAATGAAAAAATATCGTTTATTTATACCGTATTTCCTCGAAATACCCCCCCCCTCGAAATACCCCCCCCCCTCGAAATACCCCCCCTCAAAATGGACACTATGAACTTATAAACCCCCCCCCTCGAAATACCCCCCCCCCCAAATTTAGTGTATAGAGAACGTAAATGACAAAGGCTGTGGTTTGTCATCCCGACAATACAGAATACACGTTAAAAACGATGACTCTGTTATGTGAGAACAGTGTTTGTACGTCTACACACTTATAAATGTCTTTAGAGTCTTATAAATGGCGATTTTTGTTGCATTTTTCGACGTCTGCGTACGTTTCAGACTACATTTTAGTACTGGGATTTCAAAAAATTTCTGGCGAAATAATAAACCCCCCCCTCGAAATACCCCCCCCCCTCGTTTAACCCCCCCTCAAAATTCTCACTCTGAAACAATAAACCCCCCGGGGGTATTTCGAGGAAATACGGTATGTCATATTTGATGGATCCCTAAAAAAATTACACAAATGGTATGGCGCTGTTTGGGCGCTTTTTAAAGTGTGAGCGCCAAGCGCCAATGGCGTCACACCATTATAGCGCCAAGCGCCTAAAGCGCCATGGCGCTTTCGAAGGTCACGGCGCCAAGAGCCCCAATGGGGCCGCGGCAGAATAGCGCCATGGCGCTTTTTGTTTGGGCGCTAGCGCTATGGCGCTTTGCCATCACTAGTAGTGGAGCATGTCGATTATATCCCTCAAAATTTTGAATGAACCCCCCCCCCCCCTCCACTACAGCTGTGTTCAGCATCGATTCAGAAAGTAAGTGTCGGACTTGGCTATGACTGTGTCTATTTGAATGAAATTGTTCTGGTCCAGTTTTCGAATCTCTGTTCTTATTATGCCGCTTGAAAATATAAAACTCCCACGTGCAATTTCCACCATTAGACGGCAGCTTCATTTGTATGAAAATTGATTCAAGTACCGTATTTCCTATAAAATACTCCCAGGAATTTCACCTGCAAATTTTGGGGGGTTAATTCGAGGGGGGTCATTATTTCGCCAGAAGTTTTTGTTGTCAATAGTAGTAAAAAATAGGCTTTTACATCCCAAAATTGGTAATAAAGGTCACCAAAAAGGATATATAAGAAACAGCATAGAACGGAGCTCGCTCACATCTGCAGGTATTTTGAGCGGGGTTCATACAAATGTACTATTTCGAGGAAATACGGTATGAAAAATTACTTCAAGCAGATTAAATAATGTCTTCGATATACGCCTGTTTTAAAAAGGTTAAATTTCCACAAGATCAAACATCTGTCGTCTAGGTACACAAATCTGTTTTTCAATTCGTGGCGATTTCTATCACAGCCCGTATAAAAAGCAGCGGTATTTTCAATTTTGTAATAAAATATCAAAAAGCAGAAAAATTTCAACCAAAAACACTGTGATTGAATTTACATGTATTGGCATAACCACCAACCAATGTATTGACATAAAAATATGTGTTTCCATAAATGAAACATTCAGCATTACCTATTGTAGTAGTTGATTAAACTTCTATCAACCACTACAATATGGAATGCAGCATCTACCATATTCCCTCGAATTAACCCCCTTGAACTCCATGTAAAAACACCAAAAGCCAAAGGTATAGAAATTCAACAATTCTTTGTTCGTAATATAGTCTGCTCTGCACACTATACTATAAAATTTATCATCATATCCATTTGAATCAAAGACACTTGCAAAATACATGTAAATTCTGTCCATCAAAAAGACACCAAAAACATGCATTTTATATTGCTACTGTCAGCCATCCTGATAACGTCAGCATGGGGTAACTCAGGTGCCACTCCCAGATGTGCTGACCGTGGCAAAATGGATGGATAAAGAAATACAGAGAATTGATAATTAGGTTTATATTCGCACATTTACTTATTTGCACTATATTTATTTACCACGCAAATTGTATTTCCTACACTTATTACGTATCCATGGAGAATATTCAATTAGGAAAATGTTCTATAAGTTATTGATAAGTTTATGAGGAATGTTTAAGTTAAAAGGTCAAATAAGTTATTATTAGGTGTATTAACATAATATTGGGCTCATTCAACTCGCCGTAATTTTCTGATCATGATTATATATACATTTACATAGTTTACATGCAATCTGGAAAAGTCAAAACTTGTAAATATTTACGTGCTGCGTAATTATCTAGGCCAGCGTCCTAACAGAGAAATAGTACCCTGTGTGCAACTAGCATTTACTGTACGAAGCCCTTCGCGTAGGCATAATTGTTATAACCCTGCTCACAACTTATATTTATATTTGCTAAATATATTATAAACCCTGCTCAATTACAATACCCATTTACCTCGAATAAGTCCCAATTTTGCTAGATTATTCAACATACGTTTCCAGGAAGTGATTATTATTACTATGTTGAATATACCTTATTCTATTTACGTCATTAGAAACATTTACACCACTATTTACAATTTCCAAACCCTATCATATTAGTTCCAATGTGCGTCAATGTTTTCTGACAAATTGAACCAAATTAGTAAATCGGCCGAGTTTGCCGACTTCGCGCCTCGTAAGATTAATAGTTTTTCTATTAACCCAATTTGTACCTGGTATTTCTTTACCATAAGTATTTGAATGTATGCCCGCACAGTATGAGGCAACTGTTTCGTCTAGATATGTTTATTTGTTGCATTTGTGACTTATTTGTGCATTTGTATTAGGAAATTACTGTAGCTGTTTTTCTATACGTGATTTCCGTGTCTTAGCTACTTTGAGAGTTTTTACTTCAGTCTGTGGACCCACCCCAAGTGAACAAAATAAGCTAGCGATAGAAACTTCGACTAGGAAGCTCGCTAGGCTTTGCGCTTTTGTAACACGCTGTATCTGATCGAAATAAAGTACCTGAAACAATCTTGAAACCCCTTTTCAACACGCAACCACGAAATAAACTCAACTTGGCTGTCGACAAGTGGACGTCCGGCTACAACGGGAAATCAACCACTCTAAAGGCCATTTCTCACTACGGTCTTGGAGCTGCTGGATTCGGTGGTAGAAGACGCTGACTTCGGTGGCTTCATCACATGGCGCAGCGAGCAGGGTGATTGCATGACATTGTGCTATCACCAAGCCGGAACGGACATTGTGCGGCAGTTGGCAGAACTTCAAAAGTCCTGCTGAACATCAATTGGCCTTGGCTGAGCGTTGGCTGTTGATTTGCAGACAGCATTGTGCCAAAGTCACGGCACTCCTGTCTACATCCTGGGAGCGGTTCTACGCTCACGCGCGGAGGACACTGGAGTTCTGACAGGCCTGTCAGGATTTCAGGCAGCTTTCACCAGTGTTCTGGCAAGGTGCTAGACGCTGGGCGGCACCGGCATTTGACAAGGAGTCATTGTCGGACGCTGGTCAAACTTTCGCTGGACGCTCCTGGTCATCCGGACGCCAGTGACCGCTCGCACGTCCTTCCTATGCCAAGGGAGGGTGACCTGACGGAGACAGGATCGCCACAGAGCCACGCTAGTCAAAGGGCTGTTTTTGGGCATTCGCGGAGGTCCCTCGCTCCACTGGGTAAGAGTGGACTCATACCTCGGAAGTGCAAAAGTAGGGGTATCAGTGTACAAAGGGCTGTAGCTGACAGAGGGCTGTAGCTGACAGAGAGTGGATTTGAAAACCAAGTATTAGGATACTTGGTAGCGTGTAGGGGCTTTGCGGAGCTCCCATCAAATACACACGCTGTGCCTGCTCGGTACCATCAGATCAGACAGCACAAAAGTGCCAGAAAACTGCATTGCACAGGCGCAATTGCAGAGCAGTGTAAAGAAACACTGCCCAGAATCAGAAAGTGCATCAGAGTGCACAGAAACGTGTCACGGGCGACACGGCAAGCGCAGCACTGCGCACAGCGGCACAGGAGCCGCTCAGGAAAGCAAGTGGCCGGCGTGGTCACAAGGCACACAGGCGTGCCAGAAAGAGCGCCAGAGCGCTCAGAAAGAGTGTGTACGGACCCTCCTTGGGCGCACACTGCTGGGCAAATAAATTGTTTATTGTCCAGGTGGATTTGACCAGTGTGTTGAAGTCAACGCGTGTAAACAATCACGTCAGGGGCTTTAGGAACACACCTGGTGCCAGTGCAGTAAAGGTCAACGCGTGAGAACACGTCAGGGGCCTGTAGGACTGCATTGGTATTGTGCGTGGCACAACAAATCCGTGGTGCACAGAGCACTGCACAGAAAGACGCAGAGAAGCGTCACAAGCGTCACAGGCGACGCACTATAAAGAGAAACAGTGAAGGAAAAATTCATCAGCAAAAATGGTTTCACCAACGGGTCACATCAGAAAGACCCTGGGGCCAGCAAAGCACAGGGTGGAAAGTAGATTGGCAAGAGAATTTGCCAAATATGACCTGGAACTATTTGCGGAAGCATCAAAGGATGATAAGAGAACAGAGATGAGAAGAGTGATTGCATCTGTCAAACAGGAGGGTGCAAAATTAGAAAGTGCAATGAATGCAGTGAAAACTCAATTTGACGCATGGAGGGATATCGTCAAGGACATTGACGAACCCGACCAGATGGAACAAGAACAGAAGATATACCAAGACTCATATGAGGAATATGCAAATATGTCAGACTTGGTGACACAGAAAGTGGTAGCCATGAATGTATACATCAAAGAGTTGCAAGACATGATCCAGCAACAGAGCGGAAATACCATGTATGAAGTCAATACAGCATTCATACAGCAGATGGCTGCACAGATGGCTCTGACAGCTCAGGGAGCTGCTCCGGGGGCCAGTTCAACCAATGCAACCACAGCAAAGAGCGTCAAATTACAGAAACTGGAAGTGGAACAGTTTACTGGGGAAATTGTCAAATTTCGATCATGGTGGCAAATGTTCGAATCCCACATTCACAATCGGACAGATTTGGAGGACATTTCCAAGTTTTCATACTTGAGGAGCTTGCTGAAAGGCTCAGCATTTGGCATGATCAGTGGATTGAGTGTGACCGCAGAAAATTATGCACCCGCAATTGCAATGCTCAAAAAGAGATATGACCAGCCAGTTGTGGTCAGAAACACGCTGATGAATAATATCATGAAGCTGCGACAGGCCAGGAATACCTGTCAGGATATGAGAATTTTGTTCGATGCAATTGAAAGGCTGCTCCAGCAGTTGGAGTCACTGGGTGAATCAGTGGAACATCCAATGCTGTTGAGCCAGCTACAACAGAAAGTGCCACCCGAGGTTCTCAGAGAAATTCAGAAGGAACAGGGAACTGAGGAAGCCTTGACGGTGGAAAATTTCAGAAAGCTGTTTGGCAAGCAGCTAGCACTCAGTGAGGCTGTACAGCACGCACAGCAAACTGAGGCACCAGTTCAGCAATCGCGCCAGGGGTTCGGGAATAATCCACGCGCACAGCAATTCAATAATCGATTCCAAGGCAATGGGAATCGATTCAGAGGGCCAGAGAACCCAAGGACCAGCACAGGGAGCATGTCTGTGATCCAGAATGGACAGAGTGCACCACAGGCTGGATTCATGAATCCTGGGAGGCCGTGTGTGTTCTGCAATGACATACAGCAATTACACTTTAACGATAAGTGTCCAAAGTTCAAAACTGCCAGAGAAAGGAGAGTGATTTTGTCAAAGGCAGAGCGATGCTTGAGATGCCTGCAGAAAGGGCATTACATGAATCAATGTCAATTTACAAGAAGTTGCTTTTATTGCAAGTCCAATAGGCACCACACTGCAGTGTGCCCAGAGAAATTTGGTGACAATAGCAATGGAAACGCTGGACGGCAAATTCCAGCATTTAAAGCAAATGGTCAACAGAATGGCCAGCAATCAGCAAACAATGGCAGAAAGTCTGTGCCGACGGCCGGTCGACCAGCACAGAGCCAACAGAGAAAGGCTACAGTGAATTGTGTCACTGTGGAAGAAGCTGGACCAGAAATGGTAGAGACAGAAACCATATCCAGCACAGTGGTTACAGAACCAAATACAAAGCAACAAAATACGTCAGTGAACCTGTCAGTAAACAAGAATATGTCAATGTTGATGACAGCCAGAACCGTGATTGAGGCTTCAGAAATGGATACAGAGATGGAGCCTGAAAAGCCACCACTACAGATTCAAGCGTTCCTGGACACAGGATCCCAGGGAACGTACATGTCAGAGAAAGTGGCCAAGAAACTCAATTTGAAGAGTACAGGTGAACACCACATCCAGGTGTACACATTCGGAAATGAAAAGCTGCACTATAAAGTAGTACAGCAAGTGGAATTCAGAATGCGGCTCAGAAATGGCCAGAAAGTTGATATGGTGGCTGATGTGGTCCCGACGTTGACCACAGAACAAGTCAAAGTGCCTGTGTCAGAACAGGACGAAAAGTACCTGCAGAAGTACTTCCCGGATGAGAGTTACTTTGCAGACAGAATTCCCAAGGAAAAAGGGACAGAGTGCAAGTTCAAGCCAGACATTATAGTGGGCTTGAATTATTTCTGGGACTTGATGTCCAGAAACACCAGC
Source organism: Sphaerolaimus hirsutus (assembly GCA_964036195.1). Lineage (NCBI taxonomy): Eukaryota > Metazoa > Nematoda > Chromadorea > Monhysterida > Sphaerolaimidae > Sphaerolaimus > Sphaerolaimus hirsutus. The sequence goes on along the minus strand of OZ038453.1, from coordinate 3,656,131 downwards.
ACCACCAGACTTCCGTCAGGATTGTATGTCATTCCATCAGAATTGGGATTGCTGATGGGAGGTGGGCAGCTGACGAGCAACAGAAATCAATGGACCACGGATGGTGCATATCCGGTGGTGGTCAACACAATTGTGCATCAAATTCAGAGAGAAAAGTGGTACGAGGAAGCACCGTTGTCAATTGCTCCTGTACCGAATGTCAAAGATATGGACAGACTGGATACCATTGGCATAATGGACCAGCCAGACCTCGTCGAGGATGATGAGGCCATCAAGCAATTCAATGAGAGTGTACAGAGAAACCCAGATGGACGGTACTCTGTAAAGTTCATGTACAAACCGAATTTGCATGAACTCCCAGATAACAAAGCAATGGCGTTCAAGAGGTTCAGATACCTCACCAACAGGCTCAAGAGAGACCCAGAGTTACTGGAGAAAATTCAGGCAATCATGAAAGCACAAGAGGAGCAAGGAGTGATTGAAAAAGTTCAAGAGGATATTATGGATGGCAGAAAGTTCCATATATTGCCTCATCAACCAGTGATAACGCCAGAGAAAACTACCACAAAGGTCAGAGAGGTATATGACGCCTCAGCAAAACCGCCAGGCATGCCAAGCTTGAACGAGTGCATGTACCGCGGTCCAGTGATACTACCACAGCTGGTAGGGATGCTGATGCGATTCCGGTTACATGGAATCGCCCTGGTCGCAGACATAGAGAAAGCGTTTCTGCAGATTAGTCTGCAGGACAGTGACAGAGATGTGACAAGATTTCTGTGGTACAAGGATCCCACGAAACCATCTATGGAGGACAACATTCAGATTTACAGATTTGCCAGAGTACCATTTGGTATAATCTGCAGCCCAGCGCTGTTGGCGCTGACAGTCAGATACCACCTGAATCAAGCTGGCACAGAAAATGCAAAATTGATCGATGAAAATCTGTATGTGGATAATTTGATCCTCAGTGTGGACACAGAGCAGAAAGCAATCGAATTGTACCAGGAATCCAAAGTGCTGTTCACAGAGGCACAGATGAATCTGAGAGAATGGAACAGCAACAATAAGAGTTTTACTTGGCAATTGGCAGAGTCAGATGTGGCCAAGGAAATTGTCACAACAGTCCTAGGAATGAAATGGGACATAGAGAGCGACCAGATGTGGCTGAAAACGCCAAAGACAGTTCAGCAATCACAGTTATGAGAAACTGACCAGAAAATCAAACTTCCCACGAAAAGGACAGTTGCAAAGGTGACTGCGGGATGTTTTGATCCAATGGGACTCGTTAGTCCTGTCCTACTGCCAGCAAAGAGATTTTTGCAGACGTTATGGCATTCAGGACCAAGTGCCAAAGAATGGGACACACCCCTGTCTGAGGAACAGACAGCAATTTGGCAGCAATTAGAGACAGAGTTGCTCAAAGTTGGACAGATCAAGTTCAACCGAAATTTGAATTATCAGAGTGGTGCAGATGCACAACTGCACATTTTCGGTGATGCCTCAGCAATGGCATACAGCGCAGTGGCATACATATGCCAGAAAACAGAAAATGACAGCGGCACGTCAAGCCTGCTGTACTCTAGATTGAGACTCGCTCCAAAGAAACCAGAAGTGACAATTCCACGGCTGGAATTGTTAGCAATGTTGATCGGCAGCAGAATGTCAAAGTTTATTCACAAGGAGCTCAAGGACGTCAAATTCAATCAAACAGTTGTATGGTCAGATTCAACCTGTTGTCTGAAGTGGCTAACAACAGCGAAGCCACTGGCATGTTTTGTCAAGAACAGATTGGATGAAATCAGGAAAATTCAGAGTGAGACAGAGAACATGCACATCAGACACATCACAGGACTGGAGAACCCAGCTGACATGGCCACAAGAGGCATGAATATGTCAGAGTTGGAAGGCAGTAACCTGTGGTGGAAGGGGCCAGAATGGCTAATGACTGGAGACTGGCCAGAGCCAAAAGTGGAGCCAGTCACGCCAGAAGTAATGGCAGAAATCAAGAAAGAAGAGCTCAAGTTCCCAAAAGCCAGTCCAATTTACCTAGGCGCCACACAGCAAGTGGTCAGTGACCCAGATGCCAGCAATGTGCAAGCTGATGAAAGCAAGCAAAGCAATCCATTGGGAATTGAGATTCAGAGATTCTCATCACTGACAAAATTACTGAATTCAACAGTATACGTGATGAGATTTGTGCGACAGATGCACAAAAAGCGCAACAGAAATGACAGTCAGAATGGATTGTCGGAAATCATGGAAAGTATCTGTGGTACAATAAAACCACAGGGAATTATCAGAATTGAAGAGAGAGAGATTGCGTTGAAATATTGGATCAAAGTGACACAACAAAATCATTACAAAAGAGTGGCAGAGATTCTGGCAACAGGCCATAGCAAAGGCAGCCAGAATGGCAAGAAAACAGCTGCAGACCGGCAGTTGATCAAATGGCTCAATGTGCAAATGCATCAGGATGGAATCCTGAAGTGCCACGGCAGAATGGAGCATACAGACCCACAGGAGGTCACAGTGCCACTCATACTGTTGCCAGCAACGGCTACAGTGACTCAGCTGATCGTCAGAGACCAGCATGAGAAGTTAATGCACGCAGGAGTGCAACACACATTGGCAGCGATCAGACAAAAGTACTGGATTACACAGGGCAGACGGGTGATCTACAATGTGACCAGAACCTGCCCAACCTGTAAGAAATTGGGAGCGAAGCCGTACCAGCTTCCACCAATGCCAGATTTACCAGAAACCAGAGTTCAGAGAGCCAGACCGTTCCAGTACACAGGCTTGGATTATTTGGGACCAGTTTGGTACAAAATGAACAAAGATCACAGGAAAATGTGGATCTGTTTGTTCACATGTATGGTGACACGTGCAGCTCACCTGGAAAGTGTGCTGGACATGACAGCACAGGAATTCCTGAATGCAGTCAGGAGATTCATCGCCAGGCGTGGAAAGCCTGAGGCAGTGATTTCAGACAATGCGACGCAATTCAAATTGACAGAGAAAGTGCTCAACACAAGCACTGACAAGGCCATTAATACTGGGAAAGAATGGTCAGAAATGGTCAAAAGTGGAGCAGTACAGACTTACTGTTCACAGCAACAAATCCAGTGGAACATGACGACTCCCATGGCACCATGGCAGGGAGGAGTCTATGAAAGAATGGTGGGCATCACCAAGAAACATTTCAAGGCAGCTGTGGGGCACAGAATGTTAACACTTCAAGAATTGTTGACACTTTTGCCAGAAGTTGAGGCAGTAATCAACAGCAGGCCAATCTCTTACATCTATGGTGATGTAAAGAGCCTCAGAGTGCTGACACCGAAAGACTTTCTGACAGGGGAAGGTCAGATTGGAGCACCACAGTTTGGCGCAGACAAAGATGGAGAATTTATGCCCAGAATGGATAACGCAGCGAAACTGCAGAAATATTGGGAGACAACCCAGCAAACTTTGGATAAGTTCTGGGACTTGTGGCATCAAGAGTATATCCCGAGCTTGAGGGAAAGGACTCAGGTGACACACAAACATGGCAGATTGACAGCGACTCAAGAACCCAAAGTGAATGAAGTTGTGCTGATTTACGAAGAGAACATGCCCAGAGGTGCATGGAGGATGGGTCGCATCGAGCAGTTAGAGCCCAGCAAAGATGGACAGATTCGTTCAGCAAAAGTCAGAACTGCCAACAGAAATGTGGTCAGCAGACCACTCAATCAATTGTATCTGCTGGAAATCAATTCAAAGACAATGGATATCCCAGAGACAGCAGTGACAGTCAAAGTAGATTTAATGGACCCAGCAATTGTCCAGAAACATGTCAGAAATCAGAGCTCAAACAGAGACTCTGTACAAAACCCTGCTCAGAGGAACTCAGCATCGGATAGAGTCCTGAGGAGTGCAACAGGGAAAGCTACAGCAACCACCAGCAATCTGGTGATGGGAATGCCGTGCATGGTGTTGATGCTGACAGGCATGTCAGAGTCAGCAATGCTGAGAGAAGCCGGCAAGGCTTACAGCGAAGTATTTTCCAGAACATACGTTCTAGAAACCTCGACAGTAAGGCCACCATCATTGGCAGCGCATCATGGATTGCCGCCTTTGCCTTCAGAATGGCCACCAAAATCTGTCAGAGAAATGCAGACTTATGAGAGATTCAAGGATGCAATCAAGGATCATCCTGTGGAACAGGTGATCAATTCACAAAGCCAGAAGTATCAGATTTGCACCAGTGGAAGGCATGGACATGCGCTTACAGTTCCTGAAGAAGTGCAGTGCCATATCCCACCAAGGAATTTTGTCAAGGCAATGAAAGTTACACTTTACGCACAGAGACAGATTCCACAGAAAGAGAAAGCATACAGATGCTACATCAGAATCAAAGAGATCATCACACACACCAGTTTCTGGGGAGCGAGAGGCATTACAGGCAATTTTGAGAAATACCAGCAAGTTGGCGTGGTAGCCTGTAACTATGCAAGAATTCACAAGATGTTCAGAGGAACACCTTTGGTGGAAATGGAACCCAGAGTGTGGACAACCAATCAAACCTTGAATGTGGAATATTCATGGTGTTGTCATGACAAAGAGAATGTCGTCAGTAACTTCTACATGGAAGAAGGAACCGTGGCTTCACTCGATGGAAAGACTGTGATCAGCGACTTGCAAGATTTCAGCCAGTGCAGAGCCATGATGGGACATTGCAGAGACCACAATTATGGAATCACAGTGTGGGATACAGAGAACTTCAAGCATCAATGTGCATATGAGAGAATTGGCAGATTCAAATCAGAGATATCTGGCCAGACAATTATTGTGTCAAAATTGCAAGCAGCATACTCCCACAGCAACAAGACAAAGAGGCCAATTGGCTCAGAATGTGTTCCAGGAGACACATACTACACCGATCAAGGAGGTGTATTCATCCAGTTTGACAGAAGAGAAGATGTGCCTGTGGAATGGGCAATGCCAGGAAAGATAGTGGAGGCGAGAGAGTCAACAATCAGTGGAACATTGTATGCCAGATTGGACGACAGAAACTCCAAGTTTCAGTTCCTGCAACATGTAGTCAGAGAGATGACTCAGGCACAATTTGCGATTGTATGGCATCAGCTATGTCAACTTCGCAAGAACCAGCTGGACATGTTGACTCAGCTTTTCCGCATCGATCCAACACTGGGGATTCGAGCCATGCTGGGAAGACAGGATGTTCATGCAGAATGGGCTGGAGAAGCAATTATGTTTTGGGAATGCAAGGAAGTGCAGCCATACATAATTTATCAGACAGGAAAAGTGGGAGAGACATGTTACAAGTACACACCAATGAGATTGGACAAAGACGGGCCCTTGTGGTTCAAGAGCCCAGGCAGCAGAGACTTGGTGGAGAAATCACCAGAAGAGGATTGCAGCCACACCACACCGCACCTGTACAGAAATGAACATGGACAATGGAAGTCCGCACATGGAATGGTGCACGTCACAGAGACACCGATCGAAATGACATGGAAAGGACAATGGCAGGCCTTCACGTTTGACGCGCCTCACCTGTTCACCAACATTGTCAACAGAGCGACCAATTTCATGGACGTCAGAGGCCAGATTCAGAGACTACAGAACTTAGAGCATGTGCAGAACCAGTTGATCGATTACACAGCAGATATGTCATTGGATCCCAGAGTGATCAGAAATTCAATAGAAGGCATTGGAGCTGGAATTGGACAGACAGCAGCAGGAATCGGCAAAGCATATGGTCATTATATATCTGGAGTATCAAAAGGGTACACTAACTTTATGGGAGGAATGTTGAAAGGACCCTTTCAAGTAATCATCAACACAATCGCAATGCTGCTGGGGATCACAATCCTGATAGCTGGAATTGTAGTTGCAGGATACCTGTGGTACAATTGGAGGATTGCCACAGGGAAACCAGTGATTCCACCGTGTGTATACACATGCATATGGAAATGCATAGTGTGTCCATTCAAATGCATATGGTTATGTTTCAGAGCCATCAGATACACTATCAAGAAATCAACTCAGAAAGAGACCAATTATCCACAAAGAAAAGTGCGCAAGACAGAGTTGAGACCAGCAATCAAAAGGAGAGCCAGATCCAACTCAACACAGTCCGTCAGATTTGCCAGGAGAGCAGAAACAGAGGACAGAATGGCAAAGTCACTATCAGCATACGTTCAACCAGATGAAAGTTCAGCTGATGAAGGACAAGTCAGAGCCAGGAACAGAGACAATGTACACATGCCCGATATCCGCAAATTCACCTCACGCGAACGCGCAGGAAGCGACACGGGCAACTACCTGCTTCATCATCAGGCTAGGTCGGCGTTGGCATCACCAACAACCGGACCTGCAACTTCACGCACACCCACGACTTCGCGCACGACCACGTTCACCACCGAGGCAACTGTGGAAACGCCACTCATCAGTTTGGCGCCCACCACCACCAGCATGTGACGTTGCTGCAACAACGGGGTGCAGCAACTCTTCCGCCCGGAGTGTGCTGACCGTGGCAAAATGGATGGATAAAGAAATACAGAGAATTGATAATTAGGTTTATATTCGCACATTTACTTATTTGCACTATATTTATTTACCACGCAAATTGTATTTCCTACACTTATTACGTATCCATGGAGAATATTCGATTAGGAAAATGTTCTATAAGTTATTGATAAGTTTATGAGGAATGTTTAAGTTAAAAGGTCAAATAAGTTATTATTAGGTGTATTAACATAATATTGGGCTCATTCAACTCGCCGTAATTTTCTGATCATGATTATATATACATTTACATAGTTTACATGCAATCTGGAAAAGTCAAAACTTGTAAATATTTACGTGCTGCGTAATTATCTAGGCCAGCGTCCTAACAGAGAAATAGTACCCTGTGTGCAACTAGCATTTACTGTACGAAGCCCTTCGCGTAGGCATAATTGTTATAACCCTGCTCACAACTTATATTTATATTTGCTAAATATATTATAAACCCTGCTCAATTACAATACCCATTTACCTCGAATAAGTCCCAATTTTGCTAGATTATTCAACATACGTTTCCAGGAAGTGATTATTATTACTATGTTGAATATACCTTATTCTATTTACGTCATTAGAAACATTTACACCACTATTTACAATTTCCAAACCCTATCATATTAGTTCCAATGTGCGTCAATGTTTTCTGACAAATTGAACCAAATTAGTAAATCGGCCGAGTTTGCCGACTTCGCGCCTCGTAAGATTAATAGTTTTTCTATTAACCCAATTTGTACCTGGTATTTCTTTACCATAAGTATTTGAATGTATGCCCGCACAGTATGAGGCAACTGTTTCGTCTAGATATGTTTATTTGTTGCATTTGTGACTTATTTGTGCATTTGTATTAGGAAATTACTGTAGCTGTTTTTCTATACGTGATTTCCGTGTCTTAGCTACTTTGAGAGTTTTTACTTCAGTCTGTGGACCCACCCCAAGTGAACAAAATAAGCTAGCGATAGAAACTTCGACTAGGAAGCTCGCTAGGCTTTGCGCTTTTGTAACACGCTGTATCTGATCGAAATAAAGTACCTGAAACAATCTTGAAACCCCTTTTCAACACGCAACCACGAAATAAACTCAACTTGGCTGTCGACAAGTGGACGTCCGGCTACAACGGGAAATCAACCACTCTAAAGGCCGTTTCTCACTACGGTCTTGGAGCTGCTGGATTCGGTGGTAGAAGACGCTGACTTCGGTGGCTTCATCACACCAGACTCTGTAAAACACCTTGCAAATTTCAAATGTCAAATGTATCAAAATGCATGAAAGTAACCATATTTTCATTTTACAGGGCATTTTACATGACATTTGAGACTTTACATGACTCCTGACACTCTGCACAACATTTAGCATTTTTCAGGCAATTTTACATGACATGTTACAATTTACATGACTTTTGACACTTTGCATGACATTTTACATTTAACATGGAATTTTACAGGGTCTGAGAGTGCCCCCAGATTGCGGAGTGCCTGACAAGTCCCACCCACCTTCAGTTAAAATTTCTGGTGGTAAAATCACTGGTCTAACACAAGGCATCCATGGGGGCCAGGAAGCAGAACCACATTCATTTCCTTGGATGGTTAGTGAAGCCACAGATTCAACGCTTTCGGACAAGGCGACGGGCAGTTGGCAAAGTGCCAGCCGCGCCACTACCGCCACTATTCACTGTTTATTGCTTTACAATGTCATGCCCACACCAGGTGGCAATCCCAAGCCCTGTAAAGTGTAGTGTCAATTGTGTATCCAAACCTCAGTTTTAGTATCCAAATCTTATGTTTCTTTGTATCCAAATCTTATGTTGCAAAATAAGATTTGGATACAAAGCCATAAGATGTGGATATGAAAAAATATGATTTGGATTCACACTTGACACTTTACTTTACATTTGTCACTTTACATTTGACATTTGACATTTGACTTTGCATTTGACTTTGCATTTTACTTTGCATTTGACTTTGCATTTGACTTTACATTTGTCACTTTACATTTGACATTTGACATTTGACTTTGCATTTGACTTTGCATTTTACTTTGCATTTGACTTTGCATTTGACTTTACATTTGACACTTTACTTTACATTTGACATTTGACTTTGCATTTGACTTTACATTTGACACTTTACTTTACACTTTACAGGGCTTGGGACTGCCCCCTGAGTTTTGTGGACAGTGGAGTTGTTCATTTGAGGCAAAATATAATGTGACATCTCCAAAAGTGCGACCCCTAAAAATGTGCCTAAATCAAACAGTTATCAAAAGAATAAGTTTAGAAGTTAAAAAATACTAATAAACACCTTTGCACACAAGTTCGGCACCACTGCAGGCGAGCATGGGCGGCTGCGGGGCTGCATTGCTGAACGCGCAGTGGCTGGTTACAGCTGCACATTGCGTAGGTGATAGTAATCGGTAAGACTACATTTTACAGGGGGCAGTGCCGTGCCAGATACTGTAACAGACTCTGTAAAGTGTAAAATACCTGTAAAATGTCATGTGTCATGTAAAAGACCCTGTAAAGTGTCAAGTGTAATCAAATGTTATTGTATTGTATCCAAATCTTATGTCCAAAAGTAAGATTTGGATACAAAATCATATGACTTGGACGCGATACAATCAGATTTGGATACACATGACACTTTACACAGTATTTTACATGACACCTGAACTTTACCAGGGTATTTTACACTTTACATGTGTTTTTTTACAAACATGGACTGAAATATTGCGAAAGCCATCACAATTATTTTTTTATGCAACCCAGTAAAGTTGCCAGAGGAGTTCGCGTGGCCCTTGGAACGCACCTGAGATACCCGGTGGATCAAAGTGAATGGGTGAAGATCGGTGAAGTTATCGTCCATCCCAAGTATGAGGGTGCGTGCAGAGGAAACGGACACGATATTGCACTAATGAAATTGCCCGAGCCTGTTAAGTTCACGTGAGTTGAGTTTGTTTGGTTTTACATAAATTAGTTTTCGATCGGAAATTTGAAACTTCATAAATCAGCTCTGGGGTCAGTCCCGCAAATTGACATGTACTTTTCTCTTGACTCTTTACTTCACTCTTGACTTTGCTCTTGACTCTTAACTTATCCACTTGCTGAATCAGCACCAAGGGGAGAGGGCAGTCCCAAAGTGCCAATTGTGTATGATGAACATAAGATTTGGATACACAAACACAATATTTGGATACACACACATAATGTTTGGATACACAAACATAACATTTGGATACACCAACATAAGATTTGGATACACAATTGGCACTTTGAGAATGCCCCCTGGTGCTGATTCCAGAGGTGGAAAAGTGAAGAGGCAAGAGTTAAGTACCTGTCAACTTGCGGCACTGGCCCCTGAACGCATTCGAGTTGACCGGAATGCAGTGGCTGTCAAATTCAATTGATCGGCATTAAAAATAATTCATTTAGCTAAACTCAAATGCACTCAAGGCTGATGTATGAGTATACGACATTTTGGTTCTTATTCTGACATGTTAAATATAATCAATCGTTGTGACAAAATTCGCAGAGATAAGATAAAGCCATTGTGTTTGCCGCAGAAAACAGATGACTTCAAAACTGATGGAGAAAAGCTCATAGCAAGTGGTTAGCTAGGATTGCTCTACATGCACATAGTTCACTGCCGAAAATTCATGGATATAAAAAACTCACAAATCAGCTTTTAACGCATCTGAGATCTGAATAACAGTTGACGGAGATGGAAAAAATAGCTCATTCCGGTAAAATCGAGTGCGATAAAATCAGAAAAAAAGTTTTCCAAATTTCTTAAAATTTCGGTAGTTAACTAGTGCGTTTAGGCACAATCTTTTATATGACACAAAAAATTTCAGTGATATGTTCACTTCATGTCCGCAGGTTGGGGAAACACAAAACTACATAAAGATCCAGCTGAACGTTTACAACAAGCATTATTTAAAACGTCGTTGACTTCTTGCAAGAAACATTACTTTGCCTGGTGCCACTCCTAGATCCTTTAAAATGCTCTGCCAAATGTCAAATGTTATTTATGTAAAGTGTCTGAAGTCATGTAAAATGCCCAGTAAAATGGCAGCACTTTACATTACTTTTGACACTTTGATCTGGGAAAATGGCAAATGTAAGTTGACACTTTGCATGACATGTGACATTTTTCAGGGTATTTTACAGGGTCTGTGAGTGTCTCCAGGGGTTTTGCCAATGCTGACATTGAGTTCTGTGGATTTGGTGGTCAGGATACTAAGATTACCGCGTGCAAGGTAAAGTTTCAGACATTTATTTCGGTTGACATGTCGGCACATGCAAATTTGGAAATAAAACAGTTGTACCGTATTTCGTCTAATAAAAGAGCGCCGTTCTATTTTGTCGTCAACTCTTTTACCTGCCATTCTTGTGGATTTTTTTGAATTTATTAATCGTAAATGTCTTTTTTTTCTGATATCTACACAGGGAGGTGTAAAAATGAGCAAAAGTCAAAGTGAGACTCATCATTATCCCTACCCATTGCAACTTCTATCACTCCCGCTGCCATTTTTGCAACCGTTTCAATCGTTTGAGTGGTTTTTGCGTTTTATACGCCCCAAAAATTATCTCATTTACGTTTTCTGTACTCGCGTACTTTCAAAAAGTACGCGAGTAGATAAGTACCGGTATTTTTTCGGGAGGAAACGTTAACGTATTTACTACGCAGTACTCGAGTATCCGTATTTATCGAGTAAACGTAAATACGTTTTAACAACTCTGCTTTTCACTCTCGCAGGGGGACAGTGGGGGTCCTCAAGTGGCCTACAGAAATGGGAAATACGTGATAGCTGGCGTCAATTCCTGCGGCCAATGTGAAGACTACAATGTGCCGGCAGTTTTTACGCACGTGCCCGACTTTGTCGATTGGATAAATCAGCATATTTCAACATAAGCTTGCTGAGGCTACCTAGAAACATCACTGGGAAAACCACCTCGCTGACAACTCGTTGCCAGTTCGCTCGCCAAGCAGCAAAAATCAGGCCTAGCTCGCTGACAACTTTTTTGCACCTCGCTGCCAACTCGTTGACAATATTTTTTAAATGTTGTAATGTGTTTATAAAATATATGGTATTGATGTGCTTTCAGCAAGCTGACAACTCGCTGACAAATGTAAGCAACTGTATGTCAGCTTGTTGTCTCCTAGCTGACAGCAAGTTGTCAGTAAGGTACTTTTCCCTGTGAATGGAAGTGACAGCTGTTATGTAAAATGTTATCTTATTGTGTATGGTTACGTCGTTCTTATATGGACATTTATGTTTGTCCTAGGCAACAAGGGTGATTGAGATCTAGGTATCCGACACAATAAACTTTCAATTTAAAACAAACAAACTAACCAAATAGATAGACAAAAAGAATTTTGATATCACACGCGGCCGTGTAAACCAGAGTTGTTAAAATACCGGTATTTTTGGAAAGTGTAAGTGTAAGTGTAAATACACTTTCCAAATTTTGAGTATGGATACCAAAAGTGTAAGGTATTTTAAAAATACCTAGGAAAGTGTAAAAAAAGTGTAAGTGTAAAACAAATTTTTAGAAAGAGCTCTCACTGTTGAGCATTAGAAAACACCGCTGTTCTCACCTTTAGATCAATTAATTTATCATTTTCATGCATTATTTCACATTTTACAGCCTTTTATGAAACATTTCAGACTGTAACAAACACTGTAGTGGTATGAAGTTCCCTAATAATGGCAGTTATTCAGTGTTGGATGTTTTACTGATTAAACAATGCGATACACACTGTTTAAATGCAAGAATAGACATGCAGCAAATGTCAATGCAAAAGTTGACTTTGTGTCCAGTTGGGGAACTTCCATTGATCTTGTCCTTTTTACAAAAGTATGATGAAAATGTAGAATACCATGAGTAATGATCAAAGGTTGTAGATCAAAGGTTAGTTTGTACATTTGCCATATTTTCTACATTCAATGCATTTTTTTGTACATGACCCTATTTTATGCTTTCTCAAAAGCATAAAACAGGGCCATCTGAAAGAAAAAAATACACTTTCTGTACCCGGGTATTTTGCCCAGGAAAGTGTAAAAAAAGTGTATGGGTATTTTATGAAAGTGTAAGTGTAAGTGTAAATATAAATACCCATTTACCCGGGTATTTCGGGTAAGTGTAAATACACTTTCGCAACTCTGGTGTAAACGCTGCTTTAAAAATTAGGCCATTCATCAAATTAACGTTGATAAAATTGCTCCTCGAATGCCATTTTTTTTAAACTCAACCAAAGTGAATTTCAAAAGTGAAATGTTGTGAACGCAGAGATTTATGTAAAAGTTGTCGATGTGTCGGACCCAGTAAAGTGTAAAAGACTCAGTATGCCAGGATAGTTTTACTCGGTGGACCGCACGCTATGCATTTTTCTGAAGGATACACTCCATCATGATGTCATCATTATTGAGATAAAAATCATTACAGCAAAACAAATAAAAAAATTATGGGAAAAAACACTTTCACTCTTTGGCCTTTGGCTCCAAACGCCAATAGCGCCATGGCGCTTTTCCAACCCCTAGCGTTAAGCGCCAATAGCGCCAGAGAAAAATGGCGCCAAGCGTCAGAAGCGCCATGGCACTTTTTGCTTTGGCGCTAGCGCCAGGCGCCAGCGCCGTGGCGCTTTTACATCACTAGTATTTACGTCTTCAGAGCAACGATGGCAAAAACACACATATTAAATACGGAAACTCATTGAGTTTCTGTGTTTTTGTTTAACACAGAAACACGGAAACTCAACAATTTTGAAAAACACGGAAACTCAAATGAGTTCTTTTTTGGAGAACACAGAAACACGGAAACACAGAAAATACGGAAATGTTTTTTTTGAGTTTGTTTTATCCAAGCAATTGAAGGCACAAGATTTGAACTGAACGATGTGTATGTGCATACATTAGGTATGCATGTATGTATAGTGTATATAGTATCCAAGTTTAATGATGAAAAAAGTATCCAAAAAATGGTGTCCGCATCTCCTGGTGGTTTCGACAATATTAGGGACTGTGATCGAAGTGTTAAGGAGTGTCCACCAGGGTCTGCTAGCTCACACAATTAAGCTGAGAGCTCCTCACCTCCCAAGCTGTCAAAGGTATTGGTCACCCATTTGGAACTACCTCCAGTGAACTAATGAAAATGTTCCGTTTACATGACAAAACATATGCAAAACCAATATTTGATAAGAAAACCACTTTCAACAGTAAAATGCAACTTTTTCTAAAACAACTCGAGTTTTTACCAAAAAAACTTAAGTTTTTATCGGCCCCACGCACACTAGTTTACTGGCGTTTTCAGTTTACTGGCGGTAAACTCAATTTTTTAGTTTACCGGCTAAATTCATGCATAGTAAAAGTGGGCGGAGTTTAGGCCGCCATCTTTATTTTTTTCAAGTTTGCCTGTGATGTGAATTTACGCTGTAAATGTTAATTTCTAATTTTTTTAATTGTGGAAGAACGGAGCATTGTCATGCAATTTTTTTGCGTCATCGTGTACAGTACGTTGTGTAGATGTTGTCAAAATTTTTAAAATATTTTTAAGTGCAACATTGGATTTTTTATTGAATTTATCAGTTTTTTGTGTATATAAATTTTTATAAAATCACCTGTTACATTTTTTTGCTTATTGAAACGTTCTAAATTATCAGTTTTCATTGCGCTATCGATTGGTGTACACGGCGGACATGAAATATAAACTTTCAATTTTTTATGATTTTATTTCAATTAAACACAAATAAATCACTAGCACATGAACGGAAAGCCCGAATGCGGAAAACAAAATCACACATGAAAGAGGAACATGAGATGTACACATCTCACAATTTTTCGCGGCGTGAAACGAAAGACTTGGCAAATTATGATTTAATCACAATTAAAAACAAAAAAAATCAGCCAAAAATTGAATAGTGAATGAAAATTGTCCATTCAACGACAGTGTACTACAGAACAACCATTATAACCGGTTGCAATCGAAAAATTAAGTGTAGCTGTAGCAGATAGCATGAAAATTCGGCGGTTCCATTGCGATACAGGTCAGCAGTATGTGCCATCTGCCGGCCAAAATACCAAAGACGCATTCGACAGTGCGCCTAGCTTGGGATAAGCTGCAGTAGTTGCAGTCAAATTTAGATTTCAGTTTAACCAAACAACGCTTCTTTCAGAATATTCAAGCACACCGATAGTTGAAGTGTCGCTGGCTGTCATCTGCATGCAGGGCATATGGCACCATACACCACTTGCGCAACGCGAACGCTTGATCACCCACAAAATAACTCGGAATGGTATTTGCAGGTTTGCTGGCATCTGCACCGGGCAGCAAGCACGGTGGCGCCATAAGCATTCTGCCATGTCTGTGTAAATGTATCACTTTTATCATGTGTAAATGTATAGCACCTCATTGGAACATGTCAAAAAGGATGTAAACTCACATCAAATCCTGCCCGAAATCAGACGTGATCAGCACAGCACCATCTGCTTGTGACCCCGGCATACCGATGTCCACGTACTGAATTTTCAAATCCGCGCTGGCGCTGATGAACAGTATAATTGACGAGAAGCCCTTGTAGCACCAGTACCTTGTTCCACCCTCTGCAAGGCATTTTTCATTTACTTTTGTAACTGTAAACATTTCCACCTCACTGCACAGTTTCCCATCACTGTGAATTTAGTCATTTTTCTACAGTCGCCAGACCGTTGCCAGACCGTCGCCATTTTGTCGCGCAATTTGTCCCTTTTTAAAAAAAAATCTTTTTTTTAGATAACTTTTATGAGAAGCCAGGTACCTCAGAAGAAGCGCAATTTTTTTCTCTACAACTACATCCAAAAATCATTTTCACAACATTCCCATGACCCAAATGAAGTTACTTTGAAATCGGTGGGGGTTGGCATCAAACTCAAGCAAAAGCGACGATTTTGCGACGTTTGCACGCAAAATGCGACAAAAAGCGACGTTTTCACAAAAAAATTTGCAACCTTGGTAAACTGGCGACTATTTCTGATTGAAGGCGACACACGCGTCGCCAGCGTTGCAAGCGTCGCAAATGCGACACTTAGTTTACCGTGACGTTGCATACGACTCACCATGTTTATGTTTACTGGAAACAACACACATGAGGGCAAAAGTAAAATGCGTAAAATGATATGTACTTACCAGCGGGTTTGCGAATTCGCATTCTGAAATAGGTAAACAAGTTTTAAATTTTGCTCAAAAGTGTAACTCTTGTCAACAGCAATATAGTCTTGTTTTTGTTTTTTTCTTAGTTTTTGTTACAGCGAGACGGAGAATGATTTCTTTTTTTACAGTTTTAGATTTAAATTGAAAATTAGCCAGTACAAACTTTGCATTTCTTTTTGCCGCACTTCCTTGCATTTCTTTTTGTTGAACTTCCATACAAATCACGTGTCCATGTAATCTTTCATTTTTCTATCCTTAACAACATGATGAAATCATGCAATAAATCTGTTGAGTAGATTTCAATTTGTAAATTGAAGTAAAAAGTAACAAAAACGAATAAATATCAACAGTCACAATAAAGAACAAATGTTAGCAGACACACCACAAACGTAATTGTCACGTCAAAATTGTCTACGTTTCGCAACACGTTTGGTTCCTCTGCTTGTAATTGTTTTAATTTGTCTACAGGAGTTATTGGGGGCAACGCCATTATTGTACTACACATTAGTGCATGCGATTGTCCTGAAACCAGCTTGTTTCCAGGTAATTTTTTTCAGTAAACAAAGTATTTTGGTCCCTGGCAGGGGACTAAAAATTTGTCCCCTGCTGGGGATGAATGTCCCCAGTTGGGGACCAAAATTCGTTGTCTACTGAGAAAAATTGTTCTCACTGGGGATGTTTGACTCCGGTCAGGGCTATTTTGACATTGCCGGGGACCAGTCCCTGGCAGAATTTTGATCACTATACAAAAATACAGTGATCAATGACAATAAAAGTCTAAATAAAATAGGATTCACTTATCGCCCTGAGCTGAAATTTGGCATGCAAACTCACTACCCGAAAGAGTCATGCATGCAAATTTGAGCAAATTGAAATAAATTTACACACACCCAAAAAAATATGCATGGGTGTGTGTAACCATGTTGCAGAAATTTGTGCATGCAAATTAGTGTGAATTAACCTAATTTACATGCAATCAACCCATACACACCAATTACTGACTTTTGACAATTTAATTTTTTGCCTGGGACCGGTCCCCGGCCGGGGCCTGTGTAAATAGCCATCACATCTTTGTTCTATTATTCTACAATTTTGCAATATATTTGAGAAATGTGAGAATTTTAGAAACAGGGAGTGGCAAACACAGTAGAACAATCATATGTCAATGAATTCAAACAATAAATGATTAAAAAAACATTCAAAACACTGGATGCAGTTTACGTATGCAAACTAGTTTGCACAGGAGTTGTATAAAGTACTGATCGTTTTCTCTGAAGCACGATGGGTGAGTTCTCAAAATAAAAACACTTTCTGTATTTTGAGTTTTTAAAAAATGAATATCTGTGTTTTGAGTTGTGTTTCAGAAAAAAACTTGAGTTTCTGTGTTTTATTTCTGTGTTTTTTTAAAACTTAAGTTTTCTGGTAAAAACTCAAGTTTTTTGATGTGGGTGTGCACGCTAGTTTACCAACGCGGCACGTCGATCAAAAATGTAAACTGAAACGCGACGCGTCATGCGTCGGTTTACATTTTTGATTGACATGTGTAATTTAGTTTACTGTGGTGTTTCACTTTCTGGGGTTAGTGGTTTCGGCAAGTCCCAAAAGTGCGACGCGTCACACGATTACACACGAATGTGACACAGCTGGGTAAACTGGAAGTGACGATTATGCGACGCGTCGCTTTTGTTGCGCGACGCGTCATATGCGACTCGCGACGCGTCGTACAGCCAAAAATAAGGAAGGATTTATTCCCCGAGACTTATCAGGTGAGCAGTAAACTAATTTTTTTGACTTTTCAAATTCCCTAACATATCTTTGTTGCGAAACGTAGACAATTTTGACGTGACAATTACGTTTGTGGTGTGTCTGCTAACATTTGTTCTTTATTGTGACTGTTGATATTTATTCGTTTTTGTTACTTTTTACTTCAATTTACAAATTGAAATCGTACTCAACAGATTTATTGCATGATTTCATCATGTTGTTATGGATAGAAAAATGAAAGATTACATGGACACGTGATTTGTATGGAAGTTCAACAAAAAGAAATGCAAGGAAGTGCGGCAAAAAGAAATGCAAACTTTGTACTGGCTAATTTTCAATTTAAATCTAAAACTGTAAAAAAAGAAATCATTCTCCATCTCGCTGTAACAAAAACTAAGAAAAAAACAAAAACAAGACTATATTGCTGTT
>OZ038453.1:3584145-3637990 GCA_964036195.1 Sphaerolaimus hirsutus | reverse complement strand
CCTTCAAAATATGCACCAACCCCTTGGCCTATGCCAGCAATATATGCTTGCACTGCTTTAGGATCGTTGGATTTTGTTGCAATATAATCGACTGAACGTGTGACTTGTTGTTCGAGTCGTTGCAAATTTTGAAAGTGATGATGTGCAGCCATGATACTGAATGCAATATCAGTCATGCTTACACCTGGTGACCCGGAAACATTTAGTGTGAATGGTTTCCACGAGCCAGCCCAAATTAATTCGATTGGGAGTTTTGTGACGTGCAAATTCGTTGGTCCGTTTTCGTTGGCCCATGAATTATCATTTAATTGATAATATTTTGATCTTTCATGAGACAATGATCTATTGGTGAATGTGTGATCAGATCATTGGTGCCAGGAGCAACGAACATAATATGTGGGTGATTTGTGACTTTGACCGGCAGAAATTTATAACAAGTATTGTTATATTCGTGTTGAAAATAAATAATTTCTGCTGTGACTGGTTTACAATCCCAGAACATTAATATATCTCCATGCCATTCAGCGTAGAGATTTGACGTCCTAGCAATGCTCGCAAACCAAGTGTGGGATTGAATGTGACAATTGCATGAATTATATCTAGCTGGGTCTGACGGATGTGACATAATTGTTGCCAGATAGATCCAAATTGTTTTTGTTCTAGATGTGCAATTTTGTCAACTTCGTATTGTTGACGAGCTGTGAGCAAGTGAAATACACCAACAACAAGATTTGGTGCGAGTTTGAAATGAAGAGGAGCTTTTTCGGTTGGAGGCTTTTTCAATTTCTTAAGTTGATATCGAAGAAATTGAATAAATGCCGAGCCCTGGTCAATATATTTTGCGTCTTTTGGCACGCATTCTGCATTATTTGGGAATTGTTGTGATCTCCATGTGACAGAAAATGCAGCTTGCAATTTTTCTACTATGTAATGATTTTGTGAATATTGCGCATCAAATTGACCAATCTCTTGGAATGCACACTGCTTGTTAAATGCGGTAGCATTCCATAAAGAGACGCCATTGTCGCTGTCATAACAATAGCCGGCTTGTGGGTTGCAATGTGATAGATCTTGAATTTCGGAAACTATTTTCTTTCCGTCAAGACTTGCGACCACACCTTCCTCTATGTGAAAGTTCATTACTGTGTTACTCAGATTGTGACAAAAGTAACAATAATCGATGTGAAGTGATTTGTTAGTGCTCCACAATGCATGACCGATTTTTATTAAAGGTTCGCCTTTCCAAGTTTTATTTTGGTAGGCAATCATGCAATCGTAGGTTGTGACTCTGTGGTTTTTAATGATTTCTGGTGGCAGCATAGCTTTTCCGCCCACCAGACTCATATACGTGACTATAGTAGTGCTCTTGTTGAAAGCATCTATAAATTGGTGTTGTTTGTGGCTGAACACGCAACGTCCATATGGATACCACAATATCCTCTATGGCTGTGACTTGAGGAAAGTGACATGTTACTTTTTCCGGAAGTTGTATTGCGTGCCCAGTGCGTGTTTTATGGCACAGATTAAAAGTTTTGTGATATTGATCTGTCCATGTGAGCGCGTTGGCTAATTTTGATTGTATTAGCAACGAGAGCGCCATTAAATGCGACACGTTTCCCCAGAACGAATAAGTGCCAGTGTAGCGACATGTTCGACGTGGGTTTGCGCGTCTTGCATCTTGCTGTGAAGATTGTGATTGTTGATGTGATTGATCAGTTTGTGAATCATCACCCTTATCAGGTGAAGGTTGTGAATTATCATCATCTTTTACCTCAGTGTCGATTTTATATTCAACACCGTCCTCTGTGTCGATTTCAAGAGGCACTAGGTTAGATGGGGATCTACGTGTGCGACGGCCGTTACTTGATAATACTGTGACTGCACGTATTTTGCCATCGCTTGACACGTGTATTTCGTGAACGCGGCCCATTTGCCACATGCCGCGTGGTTGTTTATCATCTGTGATTAACACCACTTGGCCACGTTTGGGAGCTTCGTTGATTGTGCCTTTTTTCAAGCGTTGATTTTTAGCTCGATCTTTGAGTAGGTCAATGTATTGACGTGACCACTCATACCAAAGCACTTCACGATTGTGACGAATTTGGTCCCAAAGTAATGTGATGTCATCTCTGTCCTTTTCAGGCACAGAGTTGAGTGCAATTTCGTCGATACAGTTGACGTCATTGACACGTGGGGGTGTGAGTGTGTAGGTTTTCGCGATTTGTGAGGGTGTGAGGTTGAAAGATCCATCAGTCATTCTTTCCCATTCTTCTTTTGGAATTTTTCGCATGGGTTCAATCGTGGTGGAATCGAGTTCCAACTCACGTTTTTCATCCATGTAACATGGTGGTGGGGTGCCCCAAAGAAAATGTATTGGGCGCAGTATCGCTGCACCAATGTCTGTGTTTGACAAGTATGACAACGGTCGCGTATTGACGGAGAATTCGACGTCAAGCATGACTGTGAGAAATTCATGCCATGTGAGACAACGTCGTCCGCATGCTTTTTTGAGCAAGCATTTGACTAAACCTACCATGCGTTCGTACACGCCGCCCTGCCAAGGACTATTGGCTGTGATAAAATGCCATTTTACGTCCGGTAGCATTTTGACGCAATTTTTGAATGCTGGGGCATTGTCGGACCAAATTGTGTCCGGCATGCCTCGACGTGAAATAAAACGATTTAGAGCCATAATTGTGTCGGCTGTCGAGACACTATTAGTTGACTCTAAATGAATGGCGCGTGTACTGAAGCATGTTAGCAACAAAATGTGTTGACTGTGACGGGTTCCGTTCTGTGAATAAACTAACGGTCCCATATAATCAATGCCAATATGTTGAAATGGCTTGATTTGTGATTGAGTTCGAGTGACAGGTAATGTGTGAAAATCAGGTAATGTGAATGGACCTCCTTCCGCTTTGCGGCATGTGACACATTTTCGCAAAATTTTTGCAACTACCTGCTTGGCACTTGACAACCAGCAGTGTTCGCGTAAATCTGCTAAAGTGTGAAGCATGCCACTGTGACCAGCAAGCTCATGAAAATGAGTAACCACTAGCGTTGTTAACCACCCAGTCTTTGGCAGGTAGTAAAACAATGAAGGGTTTCGGTGTTCTTTGTGAGACACACGCGTGACACAATATAATAAATTATTCCACGCGTCCCATTTGAGCATGTGGTGTTTGCCAAGTTGCGCTTGTGAAATGCAACTGGCACATTCCTCTGCCTGTGAAATGCACAAGACATGTCTAAATGCTTCGTTCAAATCAGCTTGTGTGATGGGTTTTGATAAATATTCGCTTTCGCGCTTTGCAGCTTTATGCATGGAGCGATTTAGCCAATATGTTTTGACACGAAGCAGATATACGACAGTACGCAACAATTTTGACAGTGTTGAAAATCGTCGAATGTCGATTTCGAATGGATTTGAAGGGATGTGACGTTGTCGACTTTCGACAAACGGATTTTGAGGAGTGACATTTTGTGACAAATTGGGGTCCAAGTTGACAGGTACTTGCTGTGCAAGAGCATTAGCTGGTTGTGAATCAGGCTGTGAAACGGGCTGTGAAGTTACTGCTCCAGCATATAAAGGTCAACTGATGTGAATGTCGCCTTTCGCAAGCTCTTCGGTGACAGGTTGCGCTTGATATTGCGAAATGTCAAGCATGGTTGATGTGAGAGGTTCAGCTAAAAATGTGGGTCCGGTGAACCACATTGTTTCGATCATCAGTTGATCAAAAGTACAACCCCGTGACGCGATGTCGGCTGGGTTGTCTTTTGTAGCAACCTTGCAAATTTGAATGCAATGTTTTGACATTAGTGAGTGGATTTTTGTGACCCAATTGTTGACAAAAGTAGCCAGCGGCTTTGCAGTATATAGCCAGCCGATGACAACTGTACTATCGGTCCAGAGGAAATTACTGTGAATTTTCCATCCACCCAGCTCAACGAGTTCATGATGTAAATAATCGATGAGCTGGGCACCAATTGTGACACCTAGCAATTCCAAGCGTGTGATTGTGAGGGGTTGACCTTGTTTTGACGGAAGTGGGGCTAGTTTTGTGCGAGCTGTGAGAAAACCACTAAAATATCGGTCATCTTCATAACCGTATTCGTCAGGTGAAATTGCTTTTTGACGCAAATAAGCGCAAACGGCGTATCCATCTTTTGAGGCATCACAAAACACATGTAATTCTAATGGCCTTGTGACAGCTTTGACATCGATGCCAAAAGAGTGAAATGAGCGCGGGAATTTGATTTGACTTATGGACGAGAGATGTCTTTTTAAATCGTCCAATAAGTCATCCGCCTCTGGGTCTTCGATGAGTTCATCCCAGGTTGTGATATTGCACCTTTGAATTATTTGTGACACGCGAAATTTTAACCGAAATAACGCGGGTGCTGTGACGCCAATAGGATCGTATGTTGAAGCCAGCAATTTATTTAAATTGCGGCGAGTGGCTGTGACAATGAGCGTGAAATCTTTCTTGGGAGCTGGCACTGCAATGGTGTCTTCAATGTGATCGTAAACGAGACCCATTACTTTGATATATTGTGACTTTTTCGGGTTGAGGTCATCGGGTTTGATTTTCTCCGAGACCATAGGCGAATTTGTCATCCATTCGCGCATGTTGAAATTTGCTCTGGCAAAAACAGCTTTAATTAAACGATAGAGCTGTATTGCATATTTGTCATCATCTACGCTGATAACTAAATTATCAACGTAAATGCTGTTGAGCAACAGCTCCAGTTTCATTCGTTCATTGGTCTCAGCGGGATGCATGTGAGCTAATTCTTCTTCTAAGTGATATTTGATGACAGTTGACAAAATGGATGGACTGCATGTGAGACCAAACAGCACCCTTGTGAATTGCATCATTTGAATATTGTCTTCATGAGATGGAATGGTGTCATCACGCAGCCAGTAAAATTTTGTGAAGGCGCGTGATTTTGGGTGAAGAGCAATTTGTAAAAATGCTTTCTCAATATCTGCTAATAACACCACTTTTCCGGCTCTGAAGCGAAGCATTAATCCGAGCGCCAGTGGTGTGAGAACTGGGCCTCGGAATAAGCAATTATTGAGACTTGGCTTGCCTGCAGAACCATCATACACTATTCGACATGTTGTCGATCTGCCAGGTGTGAGGACAGGTTGGTGAGGTAGGATGTGTTCTTGCAAACCATCTTGTGAACCATAGACGGGTTCTATGACACCCTTGTGAAGTTGATCTGAGATGACTTTCGCGTATGTAGCGAATAAATCGGGATCTTTTCGAAACCGTTTCAACAGTGACAGAAAGCGGCGAAATGCTTCTGCATTGTTGGTTGGCAATTCTTGAATTGTTGATTTGAATGGCCAATCTACGCTATAGCGACCAGTTTCTGGATCGAGAGTAATTGATTCCAGAATTAACTGTTCAGCTATGTCGTCATCATGTGATAATGGATCATCTGTGATACCTATTGACTCGAGACTGTGAAATTGAAATAATGTCTCCTGGCCAACAGCAACAGCTGATGATGCATGTGAACTGCATGAAACCATGAATTGATGTGGTGAAATGTCGGGTGTTGTGACAAATGATTGTGATGACGCATTTCCGCCAAGCATCAATCCAAGTATTGATTCGACTATGATCAATCCAGATGGGAGTTCGATTTCTGTTGGTCGAATGTCGAACTTCCAATAATAGTCTTGACCAATGACTACATCTGGTTGACATAGTTTGTGACAAAACTCATCAGTCATTTCGGTCAATTCAAGCGGTTCCGCGAATTGTTCTTGTGCATGTTCACCGTACACAATATAAATGACTGTTTTGTCATCTTGTGACAAAGGAGGTGGGCATGCATATGTTGCCAAATTATCCACTGCACGTAAAGTGAGCGGAATTTGTAACATATTGCCCTTATTGTCGACGTGTTTGTAAATAGGCATGACAGCCTCGACCAAAAACGTATTGACTGTGACGGGCTTTTTTGTCGCAAACACGTTCATTTGAAGAACAACATCTCCTTTGTTTTCAAAGTTATACTCATTTGCCACGGATGCTTTAATGTATGAATATTCGCATCCAGTGTCAAAGAATATTAACAAAGGGTCTGTGACTCTATTTAATTCAGCGTCTTTATTAATTAATGAAGCCTGGGCCACTTGCAAACGAACAATAGGTGAAAAATCGAACTCACATTCTTGTTCGGCCTGCTGCCTGGTAGCGGGGTTGGGGTTACCGTAACCCGCCTGTGCGCTCAGCACCTCCACCGTGGGCCTGTGACTAGGTTGAAGTGGCACCGACGATGACATTTGATTCGGGTTGAGGTGTGGGTACACCTCGTACCGTTTCTGCTGGAAGCCGCGGATTTTGGCCTCGACAGTCTCCATATCTGTGTGTTCCTGGATGAGGTTGGCACGGAGCGTCGTCCACAGCTCGTTTTCGCTGTGATATTTGCGGGCTTCCTCCTGAGCTTTCGCCTGTTGTGCGTTAGCGGGCCTCGGCCATTCGCCCATGTCGAGCGGGCCGTCCATGTCCAGCTGGTACAGCGTATTCTGTCTCCACTGGAAATCGTTTTCGTCCGGTGGGATGACACACACGCTCATCGGTTCCGTATGTGAAGGCGGATACGATGGCGGTGCATGTGACGACGCCGCGCCCGTTGTGATTACCTGAGCGTTGACAAAATTAGCGCTCGTTGCTTTGACAAAGGCTTTATTTTGTGAATTGTTTACCTGACGCCTGGCGGGTGCCTGTCTGGTAGGACAGAACGCCCCGTGATGCTGACCAATCTGGCGACAGTAGTAGCAACTCAGTTGTTGAGTGCACTGTGCCGCTTGATGGCCTCTGCGCGTGCAGCGCGTGCACACATCGCCCAAAGCTCGCAACCGTTCAGTGCGCTCTCTCGGTGTGACGTATTGAGGGCAGTCGGTTGTGTAGTGCTCTTTGATGCCGCAGAACAAGCACTCGAATTTCGGCTTGCGATAGTCAGCAGCAGGTTGTGAGGGCTGCTTTTGACTAATCGCTCCGATCGCCGGAGTTCTGGGAGGTTGAGTGGAATTTTTATTTTTTCCTTGTGATTTACCAACGTTAGCGTTGGTACCAGCAAAAGCAACCGTATTGTGAATAGGTTTTGGTTTTGAAAAGGTACTTTGTGATTTATTTCCTTTTTTCTTTTGCTGTTGCCAACCTCCTCCATTTTGTGGCTTTTTTAATGTTGTGATTTCTGAACAACAGTTGAAGATTGTGAACTTTGTTGTTCAGTTTTCATCGCATCTAACCGAGCACGAGCAATGGTAGTTAATGCATCAACAAACCTGACGACTGTGAGTTCGGTGTCGCCGGTTACAGCGGTGCGCATCGAATTCCGGTGTTCTTCTGTGACGGCAAGAACAATATTATCGGGAAGATAACCACGAATTATTCTTAACACTGCACCAGAATCGACACTTTCACCCCTTTCCTTAAGTTGATTGAGAGTTGACAAAAGGGTTCGTGTGAAATTTGTGAGAGAGTCTCCTCTTGACGAAGGTTTTTCAAGTGAATACAATTTATCCCAAAGGGCTGCTTGTACCCGATGCGTTTCACCAAAGTTTGATTGTAACATGGTGACCGCTGTGATGTAATCTCGACCATCACCTTTTAATCCGGCCAGCAGTTCTGCTGCTGGACCGGTAAGGCTGAGCTTGAGGTATGTATATTTCATACCCATTGACAAATTAGCTCGGTCGTGAATTTGAGCTCGAAAAATCTCCCACCAAGCTGCCCATTCTAACGGATCACCGTTATATTTAGCAAGCTCGATTTTAGGTAACTTTAACAAAGTTTCCGGTTGTGAAGGTTGAGAACTACTTCCCATATTGACATTGTTGTAAGGGGGTTGTGAAAGGGGTTGAGTAGTTAAATCAACAGTGGACTGACCTTTCAAGGAAAGTATCAACCTTTCCGCGGATTTGATGTGCGCTTGGGCAGACGCAATCCTCGATTCCAGCTCATCCATGAGCATCATCGCGTTGTTCGAGCCCGAGTAGAGCGCGCGCTCTAATTTTGCGTTGGCGCTCTTTATCTCCTCGGCCACTCCGTCTTCGTCTCTGTCTAGGCTTGTGATGTAATCTTGGACAGTAGTTGTGAATTTGTCCATAGCCGTAGACAGGTCCGAGCGTTTCATCTCGGCTTGGTAGCCGTAGGCCTGAAGTAATTCTAATACTTCCTCCGCCGCGCGTATGTTGACGGCAGCGGGTTGTGACTCGTCTTTGACGATTTTAGGAATCGGTTTGGATGTGAAACGCAGCACTCCGTTGAGCACTCCAGTCAGCGCCCGGCTATGCTGAGTCAACGGATGAGCTGTGTCGAACTCATCAACGTTGCTCGCAGGCATAGCTGCGGCGGCGGCGGCGGCGCCTCGCTGAGCGCGTATGCGTTCGTCGGCCATCGCAAAGTTTGATCAATTTATTGCTTATTAGCAAAGTGGTAGCTAGCTGTGAACGAAATAAAATAATAAAAATAAATATTTCGTTAATTGTGACTTGTACTTGTAAAATCGTAAGTATTTATGCACGCGCTACTAACGATTTTGCGTCCAAAACCGTATTACCGTAACCTCGTGCGTGTGACTCAGGCTGTGAAAAGCAATTTCCAATGAAATTTCGCGCGAGACGACTTAATTAGAGTGACCAATTAGTTTAATTAGTCACCCTGCTCGCTGCGCCATGTAAAATAATACGGAACTTGTTGAAGTGACTTGTGAACCAGTTCCTATTCCTAACCGAGGAAGAGGACAAATGTGAACAAGTGAAAGTTGACGTGAAGCGTCGTCTCTAGTTGACGTTCCGTTATTTTATCAAATGTGATTAGTTGAGTTGAAGTGAATTGACGTGAGTTAGTGTGAAGCAAATTTAGATTGTTTACCAAAGGTTTTGACGAACGTTTTTATTTAGACAATTAAATACAAAGAAATAAATGTAAATAAAATATAGATAAAATTATACGTAAACAAAGGAATTAATTTACAACTAAATTAATTACTTAAATAAAACGTAAAAGAAGCTCTAATTACCGGAGAAATAAGGCAATTTAAAGAAGGCACTTAATTACGACAAAAGGCGACAATTAAGTGGCGCGGTTGTGAATAAAGCACCTCAAAACAGCGCAGGTGTGAAATAAAGCGCTGAGGTGACTTAAAGCACCAAGCGTTAAACTTAGCACCAAAAACAAGCGACTTAATAAAGTGACTACGGCGCTTATTTAGATCCTAGGAAGAGATTCGTGTGAAGTTGACGAGGTTGCAAACACTGCCGATTTTAGCTGTGAAATCGGCTTTTAAGGGCCAGACCGATGGCGATTGGTTTGGCGCCAATCGGTCGGCTCTAATCTCCGATTTTTACCCAACATTTCCAATTGTGAAAGTTCAATCCTTGCCCGCTCGCTTCTCCGATGAAAAGCGAGCTAAACTGGCAAGATAGTGAAAATGTGAGACAAGCCAGACAGCATTTGAAATGGCGCGCGGGCCCGGCCCCCCACTCGGGGCGGGCCCGCCGCTTAACATAAACATGACGGCATATTTGCGTGCCGCTTGTCAAGGAAATGTGGCGGAATGTGAGCAATGACTAAGATCTAAATATGTGAGCGATGTGAAGCGCACGTTGTAAACAACATCGCTTGAGATATTAAATGGCGAATGTGAAGATGTTAAGAAATGGAATGTGAATAAAAATGGAATCATACTGAATTGAATTGATTAAATATAAAAGCGAACATAAAAACGTCAACTTAAATATTAAAGATTTTACATTTTACGATAATGTTACACAGGTCATAAATTCATAATGTCCGTTTTGAGGGGGGGGGGGGTATTTCGAGGTGGGTTATAAATTTATAGTGTCCATTTTGAGGGGGGTATTTCGAGGGGGGGGTGTTTCGAGGGGGGAAGGGGGTATTTCGTGGAAATATATTATATTAGGTAATAAATTACACCAAAGGAAACTCCAATGTTTTCTCGAAATACCCTCAGGCCCAGGGGTTTTATTTTCTCAGAGTACCAATTTTCAGGGGACTCAACGGGGGTACGTCGAGGTGGTAATACACTAGCATTCAGAATAGTTGAGACTCTCCGCCATCCTCTCAAGGAGTAAGTTTGTTGGGGGTAAGGTCCGACTATGTTCGCGTGCACGTCACTCGTCTACCGCTCAGCGAAAATTGTTGATAATTAGATATGGTGTAATTTCATGTCGGGGCTAATGTGAAAATCAATGGCATCTTTTGAAGACTTTGTGGGTCTGAAAAAAGTAAAGCTTTCTGGGAAAAGAGTAAATTTTTCTAAAAAATTTTTTGGGTGTCACCCAGAACTTACAAAATTTGCAATGAGTTGGTTATTTGTCAACCGATTTTTGTCCATTGATATCCATTGTAGGATATCGATCTGATATTGTGTTTCTCTCAATCAAGAGTATACGATAGCACATTCAGAAAAATTTATTTTTTTGTGTTGAAAAACTGAGATAATTCAGCATACGGAATTTATACATCACTAATCTGACATCAAAAATGGAATCTTCATTTTCCCGCAATCATTGTAAGAGTTGAATAATTCAAATCATCCCAGTAATGGCCAAGTTCAAAATCAATCATCCACATTGGCCATTTTTTACCACCTTCTTACAAACCTCCCTTGTCTAGCAACTGGGGGATTATTCAAGCAAACAAAAATTTTTAGTCATAGCCCCAACCTGAAAACCCAACATAGTCGAACAGCGTAAAAATTGGGCCATGGATATGTAACTGGGAAGCAACAAAACTGTGGTGGACCCCCAGTCTCCCATTTCACAGAAATGTCTGCCTCCAGTTTCTCCCATTTTTGCATTTTCCCCAAAAAATGTAAAATTTGAACAATGATATAGGGTCATGTGAGGTCAAAAAAATTCAAATTATGAAAAAATGTAGCCCTAATTGACGTTTTTAAATCTAACTCGAAATTTTCCGAGCAAAATAATAAGCCACCCCCCCCGAAATACTCCCCCCCTCAAAATTCTCACTATGGAACAATCCCCCCCAGATGGTATTTCAAGGAAATACGGTAGAAGGAACGTTTTTCAAGCAAATACTGCGTCGGATGTCTTAATTACCGGCTATCTTAAACAAAAAAATATAATTGAAAAATAAAAGAAATTTGTTTATTTACGTGCCATCTAGACACAAACATACAGAAACTTAGTGGGGCGTGGTCTTATGTTTCCAAGGTGCTTACGTAAACATTTTAATTAAAGTTATTAGATGTGTTAAACGCAGCAGATTAGCAGTTTGTTTACAATCTTAGGTAAGCATTAATCGCAAACAGACCAGGCGTAGCTTCCAGACATTATAAGATGCCCTGTAAAATGTCAAATGTAATGTGCCCGACAAAATCGAAAAAAGAAAGAGTTGGCTGCCGGCCAAAAAAATGACGAAATCTGATTTCCAGGCCAAAATCTAAGTAAAATATGTCATCTAGTCCTATTATCTAGTCCTATTATAGAGACCCTATTTTGTGTGCAAAATATGCCACAGTGCAAAGCATAGCCAATGGAAAACCCTGTTTGTCAAGATTGGCAGATCCAATCAAGAGTGTCTCAGGTAATTGTATCTCCACTGCATAGTAGGAATTACAGGAGTTTACAAATAATGGGGGCTGAGTTTATGGGAGTTTACAGAATAGGGGCTGAGTTGACCTGAGTTTACAACTTAAGGGGCTGAGTTCACAGTACTTTACAAATAAGGGGCTGAGTTTATGGGAGTTTACAACTAAGGGGCTGAGTTGACAGGATTTGACAAATTAGTTGGTGAGTTCACGGGAGTTGACAAATTAGGCATGAGTTGATAGAAATTGATAAATTAGGCATGAGTTGACATGAGTAGACAAATTAGGGGCTGAGTTGATAGGAGTTGACAAATTAGGTGTTGAGTTCATAGGAGTTGACAAATTGGGCGTGAGTTGACACCAGTTGACAAATAAGGCATGAGTTTACATGAATTGACAAATTAGGCGTGAGTTGATGGGAGTTTATCAAATAAGACACTAGTTGATGGGATTTAACAAATTAGGTGCTGGGTTGACGGGAGTTGACAAATTAAACGTGAGTTGATGGGAGTTGACAAATTATGTACTGAGTTGATAGGAGTTTATCAAATACGACATGAGTTGATAGGGTTTGACAAATTAGGTGCTGGGTTGATGGGAGTTGACAAATTAGGTGTGAGT
The DNA here is from genome assembly GCA_964036195.1 of Sphaerolaimus hirsutus. NCBI lineage: Eukaryota > Metazoa > Nematoda > Chromadorea > Monhysterida > Sphaerolaimidae > Sphaerolaimus > Sphaerolaimus hirsutus. The sequence goes on along the minus strand of OZ038453.1, from coordinate 3,625,765 downwards.
TGATGGGATTAGACAAATTAGGTGCTGAGCTAACAGGAGTTGACAAATTAGGTGTGAGTTGCCAGGAGTTGACAAATTAGGCATGAGTTGACACAAGTTAACAAATTAGGTGCTGTATTGACAGGAGTTGACAAATTAGCTGTGAGTTGATGGGAGTTGACAAATTAGGCATCAGTTGATGGAAGTTGACAAATTATGTGCTGAGTCTCTGAGAGAATCCTGCTAGTATTGTAATATCAGCGACCTTAAGGCATACTTTCGTGTATTTACCAAACTGCCTTGCTCTCAGTGCGTGTGCGTCGATGTGGTTAAACTTTAAATATATATCGGGCATACGGCAAATCTGTAGGGAGAATTAAATCTGGCCCCAGGGGGTTTATTTCTTCATAGTGAAAATTTTGTGGGGGCTTATTCTAAGGGCAATTTGCGGAGATGAGTGCCGATCAACTGAAGCGAGGATTTTGCAGATTGATTCATTCATTGAACCGCACTATGCATCATCCATCAAATTAATTAAATATTTGTCACAACAAATCGCATTGCAGGCATCCAGGATGCAACAACATATTATAACTTTTTTGTTATTGTCTCTGCTTATTTTTGTCAAAAATTATTTTGATACAATAATTGAAACAATAATTCTTGAACCACTACATAAAAACTCAAAACTGTTTTTTTTCTAAAAAAATCACAAATTCAAAAAAGTTTGAAAATGAGATGAAGCCAGAAAATTGATTTGTTGATTTCTCACCAGTAAAATACCCAAAAAATAAATATACTCACATTCAATAAAAGCTGGGACCAAAAATAAAACAAACAAAGATATCCATGTTTAACACAAAGGCAGCTCACATCAAAATGGGCACTTCCAACTTTAAAGAATTGTAAATGTATAAAATGAAATCTCAAGCAGATTACCCACTTGTTTCAATACTGCAAGTGGACAAGTGACAAAAAGTACCTCAGTGTTAAGTGATGTCACATTTAAGTGGTAACTCAAGTGACAACCAAACTTATAAAAAAGACAGAAATATGTTCTAGTCAGCATCAAAATAAATAAATACCTACATGTGTAATGCAATGAGGATCATACAAGCACCAAGTTCCATATAAATACAGAGCAAACGTATTATTACAGCCACTAAACATGTTTTGGCTGTATTTGACTCCGCCTTTTTCGTTTTAAAAAAAATTTTCATTTTTTGTGAAGGTGCATACATAAGTATCTCGCTCACACATTATCAACTATAACATAAGTAATTTTTGGCGCATACTTTGCTGTCCACTGAGTAAGTATACTTACGCACAAACCAAAAATATTGAAAAAGAAAAGGCGGAGAATACACGAAATACACGGAGAATTTTTTTGCAAAATTTTTATTTTATTTACGATGACGTCATGATGGAATATTTCCTTTACAAAAATGCATAGCGTGCTATCTGCGGAGAATAACACACAATCAGAGAATTTCCTCAAAGCATCAAAATCCAATCAAAAATAGGGCAAAATCCAAGCAATGCCGCATAAACCAAGTACTACATACAATTTAAAAAATTCCTCATATAACTGAAATGATTGCCGCATCGATCCTACAGGCTTCGAACATTACATCAGACCATGCAATGGAGAAATTTATGTGGGTATTGGATATGAATGTGTATGCAAACACAGAATGGAAACCCATTTGCAATGTCAGATCACATCAGACACAGTGACGCCATAAATACGATGTAGGCTCCCTGGACATGTAAACCCGCTGGACATGTAGACCGGCGGACATGTAATTCTACCCGGAGGCCATGTAGCCCCCTGTATATTGTGAGAAATCTTTACTTGTGATATTTTGACTTTATTCAAGGAATGGAATATCTTCACTTTATAAAGTGAAAAGTGACAAAAACATCAAAAATAGACATTTTTCCCACTTTTCACTTTTTAAAATGCTGAACACATTGAAATAAACTCAAATATGATAAGTAATTACATTTGTGACCATATTTGACTTTACTCAAATGTGTTCATCAGTTTAAAGTGTGAAAAGTGACAAAACTGTCCATTTTTGATGTTTTTGTCACTTTTCACTTTTTAAAATGCTGAACGCATTGAAATAAAGTCAAATATGATAAGTAATTACATTTCTTACCATATTTGACTTTACTCAAATGTGTTAAGCACTTTAAAGATTGAAAAGTGACAAAAAAACGTCAAAAATAAACATTTTTGATGCTACTTGGCCAGCGGGTTTACATGGCCGCCGGCACAGGGTCATAAATACCATGCGCAAAGAAAGAGTGATTAGTTCTACTCATCAAAGCTTCATGCACAATGAATACTGAGGTATTCTATCCTAGGCAAACATACAGTAGACCCAGCTGCATAGCAGTGTTGTTAAAGTAGCGAACTTTTTTCAAAGTATGCGTAAATGTAAAGTATTTGTTGTTTACTTACCCCCATGTACAGAACATTTATTTGTTTATTAAAAAGTTTTTTTACTTTTGTTTCGGAGTAAATGTAGGTAAAATAATTTTTCTCTGTAAAACAAAAAAGTGGAAACGTAAACATAACATAAACATACAAGCAGTAAATAAGGAAAAAATGTTTTAAAAAAAATTGTAAATTATATATAAAAAAATTAACTTTTTAACATTTTTATCATGATTTTTCATTTGTGATTTTACTCTTCAATTTTTACTTAACTCTTTACTTTACTCTTCAATTTTTACTTTACTCTTTACTTTATACGCTTTTCTTTAACTCTTACGAAACTAGCCCTGGAACCTTTTTTAGATGAAAACGAAAACGTATTTTCTTTGTACTGAGACTTGAGTGCACATTTTATCGAGTAAAAGAACCTAAATACGTTTTAACAACTATGATGCATAGGCGGCGCAATGTACCAATTTGTACTTGTGACTAGTGATGTAAAGGCACCGGGGCCCCGGTGCCCCGGTGCTAGGCACCGAAGGGCACCAGCACCGGTGCTGGTGCGGTGCCATTGCAATCTTCGGGGGTGCCATGCCGGTGCCGGTGCCATTTTTTTCAGAATAGCAGGTGCCGGTGCGGTGCCATTTTTTTGCCGGTGCCAAAGGTGCTAGCACCAGGGCCAAAAAAAGGCACCGGGAAAGGCACCGGCCAAGGCTTCATGTGCTGTGCAATTTTGTCCAAAGTATGTGCTTATTCATATTTCAAAAAACAGCGATATATTTACCCAACCGTTTTTGCATATTTTGTAAACCTCCCATCAAAAAAATATACCTACTGTGAAATCCATCATACCTGATACGTGATCTGATGAGCGAATCTAAAATTTTGTTGAATTTTAAATCATTTTTATATTTTATATTCATCTTACTTGTTTGTTCAAAAAGTTTATGACAGAGATAGTTCCATTCTCTGTACAGCAACAACTCCGATCAGTAGACAATAGTGGCTATGGACATTGCAGTGAATTAAATATTTTATCTTTCATTTGTAATCATTGCAATTGCTTCATAAAAGTGATTGCCACATCATTCTGATCATTTTAAGTGCTCAACCATCAAAATCGGTTGAAAATTCATGGAAATATGCATTTCCAAAGGTGAGACCACTGAGAAACTGCCCGATATTTACTTCAGAAATTCCAGCCCGGTGCGGTGCCTTTCGGTGCTAGCACCGGCAACCCGCCGGTGCCCTTCGGTGCCGGTGCCATTTTTTCAAAAAGGCACCGGTGCCGGTGCGGTGCGGTGCCATTTTTCCCGGTGCCTTTAACATCACTACTTGTGACTAGGGCTCGAAACTCGATCTTTTTCAAACTCGAGTTCAAGTCTCAACCCAAAAATATTTCTGGTAGAGTCAGCGAGTCGAGTCGGTCGAGTCAGTGAAAAGTCGAGTCGAGTCAGGCAAAAATCTTGAGTTCATTGGATTGGATTCATTCCGTTACACTGGCCCTATCATAGGCAGCACAACAAGGTACCATTGGTAATAAGAAACTTGTGTTTTAACATCATTCAATACATATGGCAAACATATTATCGAAATATCATTCATGCAGTGTGGAAATGCGCGCTTGCGCACAAATTTTTTGAAAAATATGTCAAAAATGATATCAAAATCAACATATTTGGACATATTCAATGGGAACCCTGACTCGAAATTTGCCAAAATTTCGAGTCGAGTCGGGCAAAAACATTGAGTCTCGAGTCAGGGCCATACATTTCCGGTCGAGTCAGCGAGTCGAGTCAGTACCCAATTTTACCCTCGAGTCACGAGTCAGGTCGAGTCGAGTCCAGTTCGAGCCCTACTTGTGACATTCACATTACCTAGCCAAAATTTGACCTTCTAACACTCGTTTTTAGATAATCAGTAATATTTAACTGAATGGCGCCATTTTTGTGCCAGAAGACATTTTGTTATGTAAATAAATACTGTATTTGCTTGAATATACCCCCTGGGGGATTATTTTTTCGTCGGACATTTTTGCGGGGGAACTATTCGAGGGGGGAATTATCATTTCCTCACTCGTCATACATGGGGGGAAGGATCATGCGACGGGGAGGGGGGATTATTCAAGGGGGGAACTATTTAAGCAAATATGGTATGTATCCATAATCGAAAATTTTCAGCTGTCCATTTCACAATAATCAAATTTTTCTGAAAATAGGGTAAACATTCACTTATCACCGTAAAAATGTCTGTAAAAAGGTGTCTGTAAAAATAATAAGAAAGGAGACATGGTGACCGTAATTTAACCAGCACGCATACTGTATATCCTCGAATAAGTCCCCCGGGGAGTTATTTTCTTGTCCGAAGTTTTTGAGGGGGGTTATTCCAGAGGGAGGAGTTATTCAAGGGGGGTGGGTATTTTTTGTCAGAATTTTCCATAAAATGTATGCTTAATTTACTGCACAAATGGGGTAAATTTGGTAGCAAAAATCATTTGTAGGAATACAAAATCCACAATTCAAACAGTGAAATCACTGTTAGTGAGCCGTTAGAGAGTTAGTAACATACCGTATTTCCTCGAAATACCCCATACCCCAAACCGCGACCAATATATAAATGCATAATGTACACTGCATACATCATGTACATAATTCCAGACGGGGGTATTTCGAGGGGGGGGGGGTATTTTTTCCCCAGCCCAAAAACACCTGGGGGTATTTCGAGGGGGGAGGGGTTAATTCAAGGGGGGTAAATCGAGGAAATACGGTAGTTAAATAAAGTGCCTAAATTGGAATTATTTGAGGGGGGAATTATTAATGTTTTCCTCACTAGTCTAACAGGGGGTGGGGGTATTCGAGGGGGAATTATTCAAGCAAGTTCGGTATTACCTAGGGTGTCAACAAAAACTTTTTGGCGGAAAACGGAAATGGAAACGGAAAAAAATTTACACTTGCCGGAAAACGGAAACTAAAAAAAATTGGCACCTGCCGGAAAACGGAAAACGGAAAAATGAAAGGCCGGAAAACGGAAACGGAAACGGAAAAAATTGCTGAAATTATGCCGGAAATGGAAAAAAATTGCTGAAATTTTGCCAGAAACGGAAAAAATTGCAGAAATTTATCCAGAAATCAAAAATCTTGCTAGAAATAGAAACAATTCACATAATTGAGAACCTGCACACAGTTTGGCTGAAACAGAAAACAGAGAATTGAGTCAGAAAATGGAAAAAAGTTGGAAAAACAGACAATTGAGCCGGAAAACGGGAAAAAGGCGGAAAAACTGGAATTTTAGCCGGAAAATGGAAAATTAGCCGGAAAAACGGAAACGGAAAAAAAAATTTAGCAGCCGGAAAACGGAAACGGAAACGGAAAAAAATTTGCCTGCGGAAAGCGGAAACGGAAAACGGAAAACAGAAAGTTGACACCCTAGTATTACCACCACTTTTCATCATTTTATAAGTCATTCTAGTTGTTTGTATGGTAGGCAAACGCATATTCTGATTAAAATTAGGTTAAAGCACTGCATTTGACACTGCTCATATGTAATTGGATCGTTAAAAAGTGTGCACTGGTTTGGGGACTTGTGGTTGGAAATTCGGGTACCCGAACCGAACCGAACCTCTAGGTATATTTTGGAACCAAGAATTGGGAACCGGAACCGAAGGTTATACACAAGCCGGAACCAATACCTGGATTTTATAACAGAACTGAACCCGATACCCAAAATGATCGACCCATGTATTTTCATAAAACTTTATCACCAAAAACAGTGGTTTTGTGTTTGTGTTTGGTCACTTTTTCCTGCCAACGTATAGCTGCTGGAACCCAGTAAAAAAAAAGCAGAGAAACCCTCATGAGACAAGCTGGCAGTGTGCCAAAAATCTTATAATAGCTATAAATATAAATAAAATATGCTAAAAAGGTATAAAACCACGTTTATAGTCAAAAAACATTACAGAAATGTTTTTGCAAACACAGTATGGATTTGCATTCACGGGCCGTATCGTTGTTTTCTGCGCTTTTTCCACACAAATTCAAATTCAAATTCAACCGAAACCGAACCTAAGAACCAAAACCGGTACTCACTCGAAAATTTGGATGTAAAGAGAACCGACCCCCAAACTGAACTTTTTTGGAACCAAAAACCATAATACTGTACCGAAAATTTTGAAATTCCCAACCCTACACCGAGTCACTAACATAGCGCTGTATTGTAAAAAATCCATTTACTTCTGCCAGTGACAGGTCAGTTTGTGGCAATGACAAATGAAAACAACATTTTTCATCACTTTTATCAACCAGCGTTGTTAAAATACCGGTATTTTTGGAAAGTGTAAGTGTAAGCATAAATACACCTTCCAAATTTTGAGTATGGATACTAAATGTGTAAGGTATTTTAAAAATACCTAGGAAAGTGTAAAAAAAGTGTAAGTGTAAATTTTTTTAGAAATAGCTCTCACTGTTGAGCATTAGAAAACACCACTGTTTTCACCTTTAGATCAATTTATTTGTCATTTTCATGCATTTTTTCACATTTACTGCCTTTTATGAAACATTTTGTACTGTAACAAATACTGTAGTGGTATGAAGTTCCCTAATGGCCCCGCGCACACTAGTTTACCGGCGTTTTCAGTTTACTGGTGGTAAACTCAATTTTTTAGTTTACCGGCTAAATTCACGCATTGTAAAAGTGGGCAGAGTTTAGGCCGCCATCTTTATTTTTTTCAAGTTTGCCAGTGATGTGAATTTATGCTGTAAATGTTAATTTCTGATTTCTTTAATTGTGGAAGAACAGAGCATTGTTCATGCAATTTTTTTTCGTCATCGTGTACAGTATGTTGTGTAGATGTTGTCAAATTTTTTAAAAATATTTTAAAGTGCAAAATTGGATTTTTTATTGAATTTATCCGTTTTTTGTGTATATAAATTTTAAAAAACACCTGTTCCATTTTTTCGTTTATTGAAACGTTCTAAATTGTCAGTTTTCATTGCGCTATAGATTGGCAGACATTAAAAATAAACTTTCGATTTTTTTATGATTTTATTTCAATAAAACGCAAATAAATCACTAGCATGTGAACGGAAAGCTGTAATGCGAAAAAAAATCACACATGAAAGAGGAACATGAGATGCACACATCACACAATTTTTGCGGCATGAAACAAAAGACTTGGCCAATTATGATTTAATCACAATTATAAATGAATAAATCAGTCAAAAATCAAAAAATGAATGAAAATTGACCATTCAACAACAGTTCCATACAGAACGACCATCATAACTGGTTGGAATCGAAAAATGCAGTGTACCTGTTGCAGATAGCATTAAAATGACTTTATTGTATTTGTTACGTCAGTTTACCATTCCAGTGCCACTTTAATGCTAACTGCCACTGCAACGGAAATTATTCAGTTTGATTTTTATATTCAACATAGTTGTGAATTCAGCAGTCAGCGGGATTCACCCACGCAACACGACCGGCGGGTGTCATCATCCACTGCTTGATTGCATCCCTGAGGGTGTGTGCTTCTCTTTCGTCAACGTCCCTTTGGATTGGCACGTTCAGGATTGGATCCATGTTATCGTAAACTTGTCGCCACTGCAGCTGTGTATGGAAATGAATTTATGTGATGTTTAATTGTAACAGTGAATACGCACGGTAAAGTTATATTTTGCTCCACCGTGTCGTTCGAGTCGTCTTGTGGTTTTTCATTGCCATGTTCATCAAATTGGTCGCCATCACTTTCCCCACGGATATCATGCAGCCAATTGTGCAGGTGGCAACAGGCCATAACCAGTCTTTGTACGTGTGTCGGTTCCATCACGATACAGGTCAGCAGTATGCGCCATCTGCCGGCCAAAATACCAAAGACGCATTGACAGTGCGCCTAGCTTGGGATAAGCTGCAGTAGTTGCAGTCCAATTTAAGATTTCAGTTTAACCAAACAACGCTTCTTTCAGAATATTCAAACACACCGATAGTTGAAGTGTCGCTGGCTGTCATCTGCATGCAGCGCATACAGCACCATACACCATACACTTGATCACCCACAAAATAACTCGGAATGAAATTTGCGGGTTTGTTGGCATCTGCACCAGGCAGCAAGCACAGTGGCGCCATAAGCATTCTGCCATGTCTGTGTAAATTTATCACTTCTATCATGTGTAAATGTAAAGCACCTCATTGGAACATGTCAAAAAGGATGTAAACTCACATCAAATCCTGTCTGAAATCAGACGTGATCAGCACAGCACCATCTGCTTGTGACCCCGGCATACCAACGTCCACGTACTGAATTTTCAAATCGGCGCTGGCACTGATGAACAGAATAATTGACGAGTAGCCCTTGTAGTACCAGTACCTTGTTCCACCCTCTGCAAGGCTTTGTTCATTTACTTTTGTAACTGTAAACATTTCCACCTCACTGCAGTTTCCCATCACTGTGAATTTAGTCATTTTTCTACAATCACAGACCGTCGCCATTTCGTCACGCAATTTGGCCATTTTTTAAAAAAATTCTTAACTTTTTTTTTGAAAACTTTTATGAGAAGCCAGGTACGTCAGAAGGAGCGCAATTTTTTTCTCTACAAGTACATCTAAAAATCATTTTCACAACATTCCCATGACCCAAATGAAGTTACTTTGAAATCGGTGGGGGTTGGCGTCAAACTCAAGAAAAAGCGACGATTTTGCAATGTTTGCGATGCAAAATGCAACAAAAAGCGACATTTTCACAAAAAAATTTACAAACTTGGTAAACTGGTGACTCTTTCTGATTGAAGGCAATGCACGCGTCGCAAGTATCGCAAGCGTCGCAAATGTGACACTGAGTTTACCGCGACGTTGCATACGACTCACCATGTGTATGTTTACTGGAAACAACACACATGAGGGCAAAACTAAAATGCGTAAAATGATATGTACTTACCAGCAGGTTAGCGAATACGGATGTGTTTGCTGTCCAGACTCCCCACACAGTTCGGCATCTGCCACAGTTGCCAGTATTGCTGTGCAAAATCTTTCATTTGCCCTAAATCACTCCCCATAGGTTTCAAGTGATCCTTCAAAACTTTCACTATTCCGGTGGACACTTCGTCAATAATCGATTATTTTGTGGTGTACGACGCGTCGCGAGTTGCATACGACGCGTCGCGCGACGAATGTGACGCGTCGCATAATCGTCACTTCCAGTTTACCCAGCTGTGTCACATTCGTGCGTAGTCGTGCAACGTGTCGCACTTTTGTGACTTGCCGAAACCACTAACCCCAGAAAGTGAAACACCAAAGTAAACTAAATTACACATGTCGATCAACAATGTAAACCGATGCGCGACGCGTCGCGTTTCAGTTCACATTTGTGTTTCCGCATTGGTAAACTAGCGTGCACACGCACAATAATGGCACTTTTTCAGTGTTGATATTTTACTGATTACGCAATGCGATGCACACTGTTTAAATGTAAGAATGGACGTGCAGCAAATGTCAATGCAAAAGCCAGTTGACTATGTGTCCAGTTGGTGAATTTCCATTGATCTTGTCCTTTTTACAAAAGTATGATGGAACTGTAGAATACCATGAGTACTGATCAAAGGTTGGAGATCAAAGGCTAGTTTGTACATTTGCTATATTTTCTACATTCAATGCATAACTGCATGTGTGCACTGTGCAGTTATTTTTATGACCGTTATTTTTACAGTTATTATGACCTTATTTTATGCTTTCTCAAAAGCATAAAACAGGACCATCTGAAAGAAAAAAATACACTTTCTGTACCCAGGTATTTTGCTCAGGAAAGTGTAAAAAAAGTGTATGGGTATTTTATGAAAGTGTAAGTGTAAGTGTAAATATAAATACCCATTTACCCGGGTATTTTTGGGTAAGTGTAAATACACTTTCGTAACTCTGTTATCAACAACACCCTTGATTGAAACCCCTTTTTATAAAGACACACTATTTATAGTCCGGAATTATTATAACATCGCTCAATCGACCACGTAATTTTTGAATTGCATTATCAGTTATTCATACTGACACATAAAAGTGCATAAAAACACAGATTAGATCGTGAAAATACACATGCGGGGCCTCGGACACTAATTTGATCATAAATACAAAAATGGAAGACCAAATTAATGGTAATTAATCAATATCGTGTTTTGATAAGCAATGGCGCCGTGGTGGCTGCCAATGCGTGGTATTTGTTGTACTGTTGCAAAAATTTATCGTATATTCTCGAATAAGCCCCCGCAAACCCCCCCCCCCCTCTTTGGGGGGTCGAAAAGACGTCCAAAAAAATTGTTGTATTTATAAAAATCTTATTCAGTTGATGATCATTAACTATCATGGATTTCATTGCATGTTTACAGAATTTATATTCTGATTTATAGGTTTATGCGACTAAATTAGCCCCATTCAGACAATACATTGATAATTTTACTTAAAATTCCACTGAAAAAATAACTACCATTCAAATACCCCCCCCCCAAGTCAAAATTTCTTATGAAAATTAATGCCTTGGGTTGGGTGGGTATTATAAAATTTGGGTATAAGAATTTATATTTACGCCTATGCTTGAAAATGAATACCTAGTACCTAATTCTAAAAGTACATTACACTTTGTTATGCTTTATATGCTAGGACATAGGTATGCTGCTTCCTGGAAAATGATGAAAAGTGTCCCTTACATATTTGGAAGCATAAAAATAATAAAGTTTTCTTGAGTAAAACATTGAAAAAAACAGTTCCTTTTTCCTTTATGCCTTGAAAAAGCCCATATAGAAGCGTATCTGAAATACGTTTTCTGTACTTGCGTACTTTCAAAACTCACGCGAGTAAGCGAGCACTGCTATATTTTTGGAAGGAAACGTAAATGTATTTACACAGTACTCGAGTATACATATTAATCGAGTAAGTGTAAATACGCTTTAACAACTAAGCATTTTAGTACCATTACTAGGATAATAAATGTCACCGCACGGGGCGCCAGAGAAAATGGCGTTAGCGCCATGGCGTAATTCCATCACTAAATTCCACTTTCCCAGCACTAGCAAGTGCACTGGAAACAAGAAATTAGAACAAATGAATAACAGTGTACATGTCAGAACACGAAAAGCTATTTGCGTTTGGAGGATTACGGGCGTCGGATGCGCGAGAAAAGATTTGCCATATCGTATTGGCTCGAAATACCCCCAGGGGGGTTTCATTGTCAAAAAGTGCAAATTTTGCGGGGGGTAATTCGAGGGGGGTGCTTATTCCGCCAGGGAGTTTTTAAACCTTTTTTTCTTTTAACTAGTAACTTGTTTCTCGTTACACACAATTCGGGTTGGTGTATTTATTTCCTCAGCTCGCTCAGACCTGTGGGTATTTCGAGTGAGAGGAGTATTTTGAGGAAATACGGAATTCGTCATTTATTCATAAATATTACGTAAATAAGTATTACGATATGATCAACAATGGGTAAGTTCTACAAAAGAACACTTTCTGTGTTTTGAGTTTTTCAAAAATGAATATGTTTTGCGTTTTTTTCATTAAAAAACCCTTGAGTAACTCTGTTTTTATTCCTGTGTTGTTTGTAAAAACTCGAGTCGTTTCAAAACAGTTTGATTTTACAGCATTTGAATGTGAAAACAGTGATTTTCATATTAAATATTGGTTTTGTGCAGGTTTTGACCCAACATAACATCTGCATATTCATTCAAGTGTCCAAAAAGCCCACAAAAATGTCCACAATGAGCACTTTCACACCACAACATCAATATCAATAAAAAGTCCACAAATTACAATTAATGCAGACTCAAAAGTTGTTCAATGTATGTGCATTGTAGCTATTTTGGCTAAGGGAAAGGCAGCTAAATATCTGAATTGTCTTCAATTGAATCAAATTTTTTCAAATGTGAATGAAGACCATGCAGTACATAATAAAATCAGATCTGAATTTATTGCAACAAACCAATTAGAAATGTCTAAATTACAACTGCACCAAACAACTGGAAGTTGTATTAACAATAATCCCAAACTGCTTGAAAGGTTGACCTGTGGGAAATTTTTGTGGATATTTTCGGGTATTGAGTGCGGGTTTGGGCTGGGTATTGAGGTCGGGTATCGGTTTCGGATTCGGGTTGTAGAGTCGGGTTCGGGTATCGGGTTTCGGTTCCAAAAAGTGTGCGGGTATCGGGTTCGGGTCGGGTCGGGTTCCCAACCCTACACGCAGATTATATTTTTTGTATTCATTTCACACCGGAACAAGTCGGACAGCGGTCAAAATTGATGACGTGTGTTTGAGTGTTTCCGCACGAAAAATGTACGGCATAAAGTCCCCCGAGTATATAATGAAAATGGTCGGGTGAAGGGCGAACGTCATCGTTTAAATGTCGCAATGGATGCCTGGAAATGAAACGTGGTTTCATTTCATTAAGGCGGAGTTACAGCACAACGATAAATAGAAGGTGAAGTGACAAATAAATACATGTCGCCGCCAGGGTTGGCAAAAACTCAGAAAAAAATAATAAAAAAATACAAATAAAATAGAAAATTGGAGAATAAAATAAAATAAAATAAAATGGAAAATTAATAAAATAAAAATACAATTTTACTAAAATTCGAATTTTTGTAAAATTTTAGTAAAATTGTACAAAAATTCGAATTATTGTAAAATTTTAGTAAAACTTTACAAAAACTCGAGTGTCTGTAAAATTCTATAAAAAGTTTTCTATCCTCTTGTTCAAGATTCTAGCTGCCAATTTGCAGAACTGATGCTATGTTGAAGCTTTCATTGTTGTGATTTTTGCTCAAAATCGCAAATTTTCACATTTTTTATATATTGTTACCTTGAAAATAACTAATCTATGTGATTTTTTCCCATTTACTTCGTTCCATACCATGAAAAAGCCTATATATTAACCCCGCAAGCCCCTCCCCCCAAATAACAAGGTATTAGCTATCTTCCCTCGGGAGGAGCAAATTAGCTGCAGATCTATCCGGCCCCTGTGAGAGTCAAAATTCAAGATACCTACATTGCAACCAATGTCACAAGTCTACATAAAAAAATTCTGTATTCATCTGTACGCTTTTCGCGTGCACATTGTTTTATGGCCTTGCATCCAAGATTTTAGATTTTTTTGTAAAATTTTTGTAAAACATTTGTAAAAATTTTTGTAAAATGGTTTCATTTTATTTTATTAATGATATTTCAGTATAAAATAAAATAAAATAAACTGAAACATGAATAAAATAAAAATAAAATACAATTTTAATAAAAATAAAATACAATTTTAGTAAAAAGAATTTTACTAAAACCAACCATGGTCGCCGCAAATTTGATTACTCAAGAACGCTTGAAGGTATCCATCCGTAAATTGTCATGTTGAAAGCACTGACCGATAGCTACATCGTGTCCAAACTAGTGATGGAATCGCGCTTGGCGCCATTTTCGCTGGCGCCAATTTGGCGCCTGGCGCCATTGTTTTGGATGGCGCCAGAAACGGCGCCAAGATTCCACAACGAAAGTTGATTGTTATTCAATTTTAAGTACCTTGTCTTTGGAATGAAATAGTTTTGTAGTATTTGGCATTTTTACCTGTGTAATTTCCTGCTAACATTGAAAGTTCGGGTTTATTTTCATTATTTTTATTCCACATGAATCGCAAATCTTCACACTGAGATTCACATAGGGGCCGTACCCTCCTTATGTGCCATTTTAAAGATCTTTAGATCGAACACGATTTTTGGATTATAACAATGTGAAGCAGCTTAACTATATTCGGCGGACATGATACTCTGCCCTCGCACTCATTTATGTCTCATGTTGGAAACGTGCCAATGGTGATAAAGCATGCGATTTTGGTATAAAAGATGAAAAAATCATTGTTGTGAGTAAGTTAACGTTTAGCATTGTAACAACGATTACTTTTTTCAACTTTTTATGAGAATCGCATGCGTAAAAAAATCGTTGGCACACTTCCAGCGGGAACCACGCGTGTAGGGTGTAAAGTAACTAGAGTACACAATAATTTTTTCCACCCTGAACATTAGTGATTAGATACCGTATTTCTTCAAATAGAAGGGCGGGTCTCCAATAGAAGGGCGTCTCCAATAAGAGGTACACTTTTTCGAATTAATTTGGGCCACAAAAAAATAGAAGGGCGGTCTCCAATAGAAGGTACACCAAGTGCTGGAATTGCACCAAAGTATGAAAGTAGTGATTTTGAGTGAAAAACTGTGGTAAAATTTCTCAAAAATCGCTCCAGATAGATGGCAGTGACTGTGGCAAATTGCTTTCTGGCGTTTTAAATACACCAGAAGAATGGCAAAATGCACTGCTATTCTATTAATCGTCCTCCTGTTTATCTATTTACATGCTGAAATAATAACCTTTATTCTTGGCGCCATTTTGGCGCCTGGCGCCATTTTTCCTGGCGCTTTTCCATCACTAGTCCAAACATTATCAAAAACGCTCCACTGGTTCTTGTTGAGATTGCCGACAAATATCAACTCCGGCTTTATAGGTAATGAACGTCTGGTTATATGGTTGAATGGTTTCATTTAAATGTTGAATTGAATTTTTTTTAAATCCGATCAAATCAAAAAAAACAAGGACAGGAACGGATTCAATTCCTATGAAATACAAATTGACCATTACCGAGTACTATTCATATTTATAAACACCTTCCCGGTCACGTCCGGCACCCTATTTTTGATCGTACTTGTGACACCCTATCTCCAGTTCTAGGGCGCGCCAGAAGCTGAAACTTGGGGGAGATGTTGGCGCAACCCCCCTCTACCTCACATGAATTAGGGAGGTCGCGGCGACCCCTCTTAGGGTGGGTCGGCCTAAGTGCAAAATTTTTTTGTGGCTTTTTTGGTGTCCCACAGCAGGTCCGGCACCCGCTGATTTTTGAGCTGTGGGAGCGGTATAAATCTAAAATTTTGTGGATGTGTTACCAACACCACTCCCCTACTATACACTATTCAACCATGTGAGATTAATGTGAAAAATTTCTCAAAAATTCACTTATTCTCCAAAAAAACATCACTCCCCAATAGATGGATGACAAAAAATTCACTTTTTGGAACTTTTTTATAAGACACTCGAAGAGATGGTTTACAATACTTTAAAGGGAAGGGTTTGATGTTTCAAGTTATGTAAAGAACCATACCTCTAGAATGCATGCATTGCAAAATTTACTTGGGGGGAATTTCAAAGTGTGAATTTAGCAAATTTTTGTTCCTGCAATGATGTCATTATGATGTCATAAAATTCGCCCCAAGTAAATTTTGTAATGCAGGCATTTTAGAGGTATGGTTCTTTACATAACTTTAAACATCAAACCCCTCCCTTTCAAGTATTGTAAACCATCTCTTCAAGTATCTAATCAAAAAGTTCCAAAAAGTGAATTTTTTGTCATCCATCTATTGGGGAGTGGTGTTTTTTTGGGGAATAAGCGAATTTTTGAGAAATTTTTCACGTTAATCTCACATTATTGAATATTGTATAGTAGGGGAGTGGTGTTGGTAACACATCCCCAAAATTTTTGATTTATACCGCTCCCACAGCTCAAAAATCAGCAGGTGCCGGACCTGCTGTGGGACACTAAAAAAGCCACAAAAAATTTCTGCACTTAGGGCGACCCACCCTGAGAGGGGTCGCCGTGACCCCCCTAATTCATGCGAGGTAGAGGGGGGTTGCGCCAATATCTCCCCCAAGTTTCAGCCTCTGCGGCACCCTAGAACTGGGTATAGGATGTGAGAAGTAAAATAAAAAAATGGGTGCCGGACGTGACCGGGAAGGTGTTTATAACAGGTCCAAGGTGTGCAGAACATGGATTATTAGTAGCGGAAGTTCTACTGTGTGCATTCAGAAGTAATAAAAGTTATGCGTGGGTGCAAAAAATGTGGTATATCCTAGGGACAGATTAAATTATCGAGTAATGCGCCCTTCACGTCTCAGCCAGTGCAAGACAAAGTAATATTATATTTTTACTGTAGGAAAATAAATGATGCTAATTTTAAGTTTTGATAAACGTTTTTATACACCAAAGAAAAGTATGGAATTTCACAAGGAAATACAGCTTACTGACAACTAGCCTAAAAAGCAGCAACAAGCCCAGCTCGATGACAACTTTTCTACAACTTTACTTCAAAAAGGCACTTTCTGCAATTTGCTGCTAGCTTGCTGACAATGACATGTCATAACATGCAACAAATTGTCAATACAATTCACTTTGTCAACAAGTTGACAGTTTACATATAACAGCAGCGGATTTTCAATAAGCTGACAGTCCACTGACAAATTGCTGACAAATGGTAACAACTGCATGTCAGCCTCTCTTGTTTCCCAGCTGGCAGCAAGTTGTCAGTAAGTTGATTTCCCTGTGTTTGTCATTTGCATACATTTTTACTGTTCTATGTACATATGTAGCATGGATTTGTCTCTCCAAAAGACAATGTAAAAGTGAAACAATATGCAAAAAATTTAAGTCAAACTTTTAAAAAGTATCAAAAATCTGAATACCCAGACTTTTGGGAGGGAACACAAACATGTTATGCATTGGTAAATGCCTTTTAAGAGAAAAAAAGGTAAGAATAACTGTCTGCTGCCTACAAGGAAACAAATTGCAAACATAAATATTCACTGAGGTTAAAACTAAAGTCATAAATATTCTGCAGCTTGTATGTATGGGGCATAAAACTACCCATATAATGCAGCAAAAGTCAGTCAGATAAAACGTCAGAACACATAAATAACTGGTGACTTTATGAATGGGAGTTTCTACAGAAACATTGCACTTAGCCCTAAAAGATGTCTCACATAAATGAGCACATGTAACTTTGTAATTGTTGTCGAACACACTAGTTTGCAAACAGAAGTAAACTCAAATTGGGTGCTCATAAATTAGATTTGAACAAATTTAACTGTACCACAAGTTCGTCAACTGTGCACATTCTGGTAAACTCAAATGCATTTAAAGCCGATTTATGAGTTCAACAAAATCCTAGTTTACTGGCTGTCAACTAAACTTCGTGGTTGCACTACCTAGCGCCATTGCCAAATGAACTCACCAATTAGGTATATAAATTACAAATTACAAATGTTCATTCATATGTTAATATTCTAATCCCACTTGGTGGTTGTTTTTCTCGTGGTTAATAAGAATAATGTCATTAATGACAACTAAAAATGACAATGACAATGACATGTCAATTAAAGTGCTCATGTCAGTTAATGTGCTTACTGCCTATTTTACCATATGTCAACTCATGCCCACGCAGATGCGAACTAATGTGATTTTCTACATGTCATTGTCAATTAATGTGCTCATGCACCTGTCATTTAATGTATCCATGCATGTGTCAATTAATGTGTTCATGTAAAGCAGCAAGTCTGACAGTGACAGGACAGTGCAACAGAAACGTTACAAAAAAACAAATAAGTACTGGTGCGCGGTGCCAGTCCCAGACCCTGCAAAATACCTTGTAAAATGTCATCTGTCATGTAAAAGACCCTTTAATTGATCAGGTGTATCCTAATGTTATTCTAAAGTATCCAAATCTCAACTTTTTGTATCCAAATCTTATGTTTTGTATCCAAATATAACGTTTGGACATACAGGGTATTCTACATGACACATGACGTTTTACAGGGTCTTTTACAGGGTGTGGGACTGCATCCTGTGAGTTCAAAACAAATCTGGCGAAACAAAAACACCTCGAAATACCCCCATCAAAATAACCACCTACAAAATTTGGACTCTGGAAAAATAAACCCCCTTGCGCCAATCACAGACCCTGTAAAAGACCCTGTGAAGTGTCAAAGACCCTGTAAAAAACCCTGTAAAGTGTCAAATGTCATGTAAAAGACACTGTAAAGTGTCATGTGTATCTAAATCTTATTTTATCATATCCAAATCTGATCCAAATACAAATTACTTTTTGACATAAGATTTGGATACAAAAAATAACATTTGGATATGATAAAATAAGATTTGGGTACACTTAACAGGGTCTTTTACAGGACATTTGACACTTTACAGGGTCTTTTACATGACACATGACATTTTACAGTGTCTTTGACACTTCACAGGGTCTTTGACAGTTTACAGGGTCTGGGAGTGCCCCTGGGGGAATTTCGAGGAAATACGGTAATTATTTGCAAGCTTCATTGTACACCTTCATTTAGCAGATAATAGGTAGGTACCAACAAATTGCTCAAGTTTTAGTTACTGCCAGAATAACTACACATTTATTTTAAGATAAACACTCGCTTCACATTTGTTGGGCTATTTCCGTTAAAAATAATAATAATTATCTCTTTGAAAATGATGTATTTTAAGTAAATGACCCTTAAAATTTTCCTGCAAAAATTGAAAACACATACTTTGGGTGTTTAAATAACAAGTTAGGTAATTCACAGTAGAAAACATCACAATTAAATGTGACAAGAATTCCTACCTAAAATAACATACACTCCATCGACATAACACCTTACAATGAAATCTACCATACCCCATAAGAATAAAAGAACAAACATAAAAAAATTTCCATCATATTTATAAAATTGCTTCTACTTTAGGTTAACTCGGTGCAGTTTTTCACGTGACCTTATTCATCAAAATATGGTATCATTCTTTCTACGGTGAACTGTCTGTCCATTTTACAGTTCAAATTTTTTTACAGCATTCACATTTCACATTTCACACATCCATTTTGCATACAAAACCTGCGAATATTCCTCAAAAATGAAGAAAAAAACACTGTGAGCATAACAAAATGTAAATGGATACTAAGTGAGCAAGGACCAAACTGCTGGCAACCTAGCACTGGTTAATGGAATCCATTAAGAGACGGGACGCATGTCATATGCCACTAGTGATGGGAAAAAGCACCGAAAAAATGGCCAGGGGCTAGTCCCAGACCCTGTAAAATGCCATGTAAAATGTAAAATGTGTCTTTTTTTTTTCTCGTGACATTTGCATGAGGTCTGACAGTTCACAGGGCTTCTTACAGTGTCGGGGAGTGTCCCTTGCAAAAATGTGAGTGTCAAAAAATTTCTGGCGACATAAAAAAACCCTCCAAATACCCCTCTCGTTTAACCCCCCTCAAAATTTTCACTCTGAAAAGAAACCCCCGGGGGTAATTCGAGGAAATCGGTACTCAAAAACTACGTAAATACGTTTCCTCTGAAAGAGAGTACGGGTTTTTAATTGGGGTTTCTGACCCAGAATCGCTAAATCCCAAAATTATCGGGATTCGGAATCGGGATCCCGATTGAAAAAAGTATTTTTTTTTGTGGAACCCGGGATTTTTCATCGCAATCACTTATAATGCCACGAGTTTTTGCATGCAGTCATACATAAATGTACCCAAATGCTTGGACATAAAATGGTGGGACCTTCGAGTGTTTCGAAAAAGTTTTTGAATGGTAAAAATTCCTACTAATTTCAAACTAATTGACTACTAATTCCTTCAAACTCTGTGATGCTCTTTCAAAACTGGATATTTTTGGAATACTTATTCCACACCTGCAGAAACAAAATACCTACTGTATTACCTCGAAATACCCCATGGGGGTTTATTATTTCGCCAGCAAAATTTGAGGGGGGGTTTATTCGAGGGGGGGGTTTATTCGAGGGGGGTCCATTATTTCGCCAGAAATTATCGGAAATTCCCCATACGCAGACGTAGAAAAATCGAACGATCACATAGATTTATATGTGTTTGTAGGCATATGCCATATATTACTGTATATACACAAAAACCCTTCCCTAACGTCACTCAATCATCAGTGTTAACGTGTGTTCTGCATTGTACAGATGACAAACTGCGGTATTTGTCATGTCCGTTCACGTTACACTCAATTTTAGGGGGGGTTTATTATTTCCTCAGCCGAAATTTAGGGGGGGGGGGGTTATTTCGAGGGGGTGTATTCAAGGGGGGATAATTCGAGGTAATACGGTATAATGTGAAACCGCAATAATAGTGTATAAAAAAATACCACGCCCACGCGACATTGGCAATAGTGATCCAATGCCAGTCACTGTTAATTGTGTAACACAGTTGTTAATGCGTATTTACTTTTACTCAAAAACTACGCATACTCGAGTACCGAGTAAATACGCATACGGATACTTTGAAAAGAGTATCTGTACTCGCCTTTATGCTTATTATCTGCGAGTACTTGAGTACAGAAAGAGTATATTTAGCGAGTAGTAAAAGAGTAAGAGAAAGATAAAATCAACGGGTGCAAATAAAAAGTGCTCATAAAGTTTTAAATAAACATTCATAATGCTTCCTTCTACATTTTCCAAAAAGAAACCGTCATTTTACTGGCTGTTACACTTTCTCGAGAAAAAAAAAATCGCATTTACGCTTTCTGGTAAGAAAACGTATTTTACTCTTATTTACTCGTGAGTAAAAGTTTACAAAAAATATACTTTACGCTTTCTGTACTCGAAGGGTGAGTAAAAAAGAATGTAGTATGAAAATAAAAGACTTTTTGATACGAATTGTTCGGGCACCCTGACTCGAAATACCGTATTTCTTCTAATAGAAGAGCGCTATTCTATTTTTTCGTCAACCTTTACCTGCCGTTCTATTGGAGGTGCCGCTCTAGTTTTCACTTTTTATTTTTTTATTTTTAATGCCTCATTTTTAATGAAGCTTGAGCAATATTTTTAATATAAGAGCATCAGTTTGAAATTTAACACCTATTTGAATGCTTTGAACGTTCTAACCTTCCCTTCATGATTTATTTTTATGTTTTGGCACACTTAGAACATACCTTATACCTGCTGTTCTATTGGAGGCAGAGTTGGAAAAACGTATTTACATTTACTGAAAATACCCGGTTATTTGGGTATTTATATTTACGTTTACGTTTACGTTTTCTAAAAATACCATTACGTTTTGTTACGTTTTCCTGGCACAATTACCCAGGTACCAGAGAAAACGTAAAAATGGTATGGAAAATGCACAAAAACGGTGCATTTTTGAACTTTTTTCTGATGCAATAAGTACAATTTATATTTTTGGCCAATTAACTGCTTAATTGTTTGATAAATAACATAGGTAAGCAAAAATGTCATCGTATTAGCAGAGAAATGCTTGAAATAGGAAAAACAAAGGTGTTTTTCAATGCATCTGATCACGGGTTGTGCACTTCAAAGAAATTTTTACGTTTACATTTTTTTTACGTTTACCCGTGTATTTTAAAAGTATTTTACGTTTTCAGTATTAATACTCACAATTTAGAAAAGGTATTTACGTTTACGTTTTCCGAAAATACCAGTATTTGTACAACTCTGATTGGAGGTGCCGTTCAATTAGAAGCTGCCGTTCTATTGTTTTCATGAGCGCAAAAATGTGCCAAAACCTGCCGTCCTATTGGAGGTGCCGTTCTATTGGAGGTGCCGTTCTATTGGAGGTGCCGTTCTATTGGAGGTGCCGTTCTATTGGAGTTTCTATTCTACTAGCAGAAATACGGTAGCTATGTTGTCATCTTTTAGCTCCCATTCTAACCAGTATCAGTACCAACCCGAAACAAGTTAAGTTCAAGCTACAATATTTTCTGCGTAGCATTTCAACACAATAAATCACAGCGCAAAGGCTGTAAATATGTATGTATACCACATGACTTTCTTGTCTCATTTAATCATTTACTCTGCAGTGATAATTAATCATTTTAAAAGAGCATTTTTTTCACAGTTGACATCACATCACGTGATGCATGTGAATTACTTATCAACCAACATCATTATGTTTCAAGGCAGGACAAAACAGCAAAACAGTTTGAATGTCACTGGACAATCATTCCACAATCAGTGTGCTATAAAAAGTTGTTAAAACATATTTACATTTACTCAAAAATATACTTGAGTAGTGAGTAAATCTGTTTACCTTTCCTCTGAAAAAGTATGATATGGGAAAAGGGGGAGAAAAAGTAAAAATATGGAAAATGGCCACAAATGGGTGTATACCGTATTTCCTCTGAATACCTGTGAAATTTCCTGTGAAATAATAACCCCCCCCCCCCTCGTTTAACCCCACGCCCCCCTCTCGGGAGCACTATGAAACAATCACCCCCCGGGGGGTAGTTCGAGGAAATACGGTATGCACATATATAGCCAAAATAACTGAAAATAGGCAAAAAAACACATGGACTAGTGAACAAGAAGGTGAATATGGGCAAAGTAATACTCACATTCACTCATGAGTGAAAGTAATAGATTTTTACTTTTTCTAATAACTTTTTTTATATCTACATTTTCTGTACTCAGGTCAGAGGGTGAGTAAAAAAAGAAATCCATAAATATCATTATAAACTTTCATTTACATTTACATATCATTTTAAACAAATTACATTACTTTTTACGACTCTGGTGCTGTAAACAATAGACTGGTGGTTGCACACTTTACAATTGAATCTACAATGTCCCACCTGAAGAGAAAAGTTGATTTTTCACACTTCATAGAATATTTAAATTAGCTGCAGAATGCAGAGCAGGTGCAATCACTATATTATGATTTTGTGCACACTTTTTGATGTGACTTGATTCATGAAATTATGATAGAACTCATTTGTAAAACATTGATTAAAACCGGTTTCCCGTTAATTTCTTATTAAAAAGACTGTTTTTCGTTAAATGACACATTGGCATTTGTAAAATTAAAAAATTGCAATTGAATACATCAATGCATGTTAACATTCCTTACATTTTGCATTCTGAAATGTTGTAGGAAAAAACACATTTTCAAAGGTGTTTGCCAATATTTGTGCCATAAATGACAAGTGTCTCATTACTTTTGCAACTTGTCAACTGCACCTACCTTCAAAGCGATGTACCTTTTGTATGCATAAAATATGCATACAATACCCATGAAAGTTTTCTAGGATGCAAGTGGTCTGTCAATTTGCTGTCTGTGAACTTAGTGGGTGCGAAAAACTAAATATGCATGTGCAAATGAGGAATATGGCAAATGCATGCACACACATTTTAGCAAAGTGAATCGGGTCAGTTACCTGCACCTGATGCCTCTAAAAAGCCCTGAAAAGTGTAATAGATCCTGTAAAGTGTCATGTGTATCCAAATATTTAAGAATCGTATCAAAATATTTTGTTTTGTATCCAAATCTCTCTTTTGGACATAAGATTTGTATACCAAAACATAAGATTTGGATACAATACAATTTGAAATTTACATTTGACGCTTTTCAGAGTCTTTTACATGACATATGACATTTTACAGGATCTTTTACACTTTACAGGGTTACAGGATCTTTTACACTTTATAGGGTTACAGGGTTTTTACATGGTGTTTTACACTTTACAGGGACTTTTCCAGGGTCTCGGACTGCCCCAAGTTACCTATTATAACATTAACCAATCAGCACGTAGAAAAAAATTCAAATGAAAACATGCAAATGTTTGCAATCAAGTGAGAATTGTTTTTCCATATTTCCATTTACACATGCAAATAAATTTTTACATGCAACAAGCGCACACACATGAATAAAACACCTAGTAAAAAAAATACCTATAAATATCTGGCCACATAAAATCCATTTGAATTGGGTCGAATGCACATGAATAATGGACATTGAAAAATGGCACGTGGGAATGCACTGCTGCACTGGGAATTTATCAGTGCTAACGGCTGCTTTGCAAACGATTATAGCGTGTGTTCAAGTATACCGAACTTCCTCGATATATAACCTCTCGAATCCCCCCCCCCCCCCTTGAAACAACCCCCCCCCCCTTGAAATACCCCCCAGCCCGAATTGAGTGTAAAGAGAATGTATTTAACGTATTTGCTCGAATAATGCCCCCTTGAATAATTTATTCTTAAAATATCCCCCCCCCCCTGTGTGAAGAGTGAAAAGACAAAAAATACCATGCTTGAATAATTCCCCCTTCAGACATACAATATGGAAATATTAATACCCCAATTGAGTCAAACTTCTCTCAAACTCAAAATTTTCTCAATTATAAACACCATGGGGGTATTTTTGATTAAATACTGTAAGTCCACTGTTGATTAAATCTCCCTTGAGTATCTCGAGGAAAAGACTTTCCTGTCTGATTTTTTTATAGATAATAACACAAAGCAATAAAGTAATAGAAACGAGCACAAACTGAATTCAATGAATAGAAAAAATGAAGCTTCACACATGCGTGAGTTATTTGCACTTATAAAAACATGCACAGCATATAAGTTTTCCAAATGACTCAACGGCTGAAAAAAGTGGCAATACCAAAGATTTGCCAGGGGGCAATTCCAAATCCTGTAAAAGCCATGTCAAATGTCAAGTGTCAAATGTCATGCAAAGTGTAAAATGCCATTGGAAAATGGCATGCCATTTAGATGACATGTGCACTAGAAATAGGGGTTGATATTTCACTTCCTTTCACATACGTATAATGCAATTTATACATTTTCAGGTTCTGTTTTGCAACACAAAAAATATGTTGTTTTTTTCTTCATTTTCTTAACTCAATTTTCCATTTCCAGCAAAATTGTCCATTTTCCAAATTGGAAATTGATCTTATTAAGCCCTGACATTTATATATATTTATATGGAATAGAAAAAATCCACATAATCTAATTCATGAATGCGATGGTGCAGTACAAAAATAAAATTGTAGTGTTGAATGTTTATCAAAGCACCAGACTGTCAATGCAAATTGAATATTGCAAAAGTAAATTGAACATTTGCGAGTTAAACACACCATAATTTACACTCAGTAGAGTTAACCTGGGGCCAGTTTCGCAATTGACCAAACAAGGATAAAAACGTGTGTCCTAACTCTTAGTCTTAACATTACTCTTCAGTTTTAACATAACTCTTAACTTTAACTTTACTCTTTACTCTTCTCTTTGCTCTAAAATTGAATATAACCTCGAAAAATCGAAAAGAAAAAGTACCGTATTTCCTCGAAATACCCCCTCTTGAATTAACCCCCGCTCGAAATACCCACATCTGTTTTCGAGCTGGGGAAGAAATTAACCCCAAGGGGTATTTCGAGGTAATACGGTAGATGCTATAAACCCTGTTCTAACGAAACGGAGTCATTGTTTTAACGTGTTTTCTGCGTTGCCCGGACCACAAACCGCAGGTTGTTTGTGTCATTTACACTCAATTTTGGGGTCATTTCGAGTAGGGTTGGGAATTTCAAAATTTTCGGGTTCGGGTATCGGGTATCGGGTCCTAAAAATTTCGGGTCGGGTATCGGTTATTGGTGCCAAAAATTTTGCGGGTATCGGGTTCGGGTTCGGGTATTGAGGTCGGGTATCGGGTCAGGTTTTCAGGTCAAAATGCCGGGTATCGGGTAATAGAATTGTTGAGTATTGGGTATAGATTGTTGGTATCAGGTAATAAAATCATCTGGTATTGGATTGAACAACAAAAATACAGCACGGTGTAGTGTATCTATGAATTCTCATTGCCTGATTACAATACAGTTGCAACCTCGACTGTGGTATTCACAACTTTTTGGTTGAGCAAACCACTTTTTCTAGTTGCAACCATGCCATGCCTGGCAGTGCACCCAGTCAGACTGTCTGCCTCACTGAACCAGTGCTTGAGAAGAAAACTGGAATCAAGTGTACCCAGATATATGGCAGCCATTCTGGCCAAGGGAAAGGCAGCTACCGTATTTCCTCGAAACACCCCCCTCGTTTGAACCCCCCCCCCCCCTCTCGAGACCACTATGAACCAATCACCCCCCTCGAAATACCCCCCAGATTGTGTGTAAAGAGAACGTACATGACAAATACTGCAGTTTGTGTTCTGCGTAGTGCAGAACACACGTTAAAACAATGTCGTAATCACGTTAGAACAGTGTATATACAATCTACGTACTACTATTAGTCTACAGGAGTCTATACATGTCAGTTATTGATGCATTTTTCTACCCCAGTGTACATCACAAACGACGATTTTGTACTAGGATTTGAAAAAATTTCTGGCAAAATAATAACCCCCCCCCCTCGAAATACCCCCCCCCCCCCCCTCGAAATACCCCCGCCCCTCGTTTAACCCCCCCCCTCTCGGGACCACTATGAAACAATCACCCCCGGGGGGTATTTCGAGGAAATGGTATCTGAATTGTCTTCAATTGAATCAAATTTTTTAAAATGTGAATGAAGACATGCAGTACATAAAAAATCGAGATCGGAACTATATTAGAAGTGTCAAAAAACAATTAGAAGTGTCTAAATGACAACTGCATCAAACAACTGGAATTTGTATTTACAATGCTCCTAAACTGCTTGAAAGATTGACCTGTGGGAAATTTTTCGGGTATTTTCGGGTATTGAGTGCGGGTTCAGGTATTGAGGTCGGGTATCGGGTCCAGGTTCGGGTAGTTGTTTCATGTTCAGGTATCGGGTTTCGGTTCCAAAAAGTGTGCGGGTAT
Source organism: Sphaerolaimus hirsutus (assembly GCA_964036195.1). Taxonomy (NCBI): domain Eukaryota; kingdom Metazoa; phylum Nematoda; class Chromadorea; order Monhysterida; family Sphaerolaimidae; genus Sphaerolaimus; species Sphaerolaimus hirsutus. Next base: position 3,598,931 of record OZ038453.1, on the reverse strand, counting down.
CGGGTTCAGGTCGGGTCGGGTCGGGTGGGGTTTCCAACCCTAATTTTGAGGGGGTATTTCGGGGAAATATGGTATTCACATAAATAGAATAATAAATATGTAGGCTTAAAAGACAATAGTGTCCATGAACACTCCCTTCCAAATACTAAAGCTGCATAACTAGTGATGGAAAAGCGCTATGGCGCTGACGCCTGTCGCTAGCGCCAAAGGAAAGAGCGCCATGGCGCTTTTGGTGCTTGGCGCTATTTTGCTGCGGCGCCATTGGCGCTTGGCGCTGGGGTTCCGAAAAGCGCCATGGAGCTTTTGGCGCTTGGCTCTATTTTTGGCGTGGCGCCAGGAACAAAATGGCTGGCGCTAGCGCCAAAGCAAAAAGCGCCATGGCGCTTCTGCCGCTTGCGCCATTGGCGCTTGACGCTGGTGTACGGAAAAGCACGATGGCGCTTTGGGCGCTTGGCGCCAAATTCCTGGCGCTTTTTACATCACTATGCATAACGATGGCAAATGTTTGGCGATGACATAAATTTTCTAATTTTTTTACCACGAAAAAAACACTTAAACAAAAAAAAAAATTTTGGAAAACTTCGTAAATTCAAAAACGTTTTCAATTTTCTAATTTTTGAAGAAAAAAACACTTTTAAACAAAAATTTTAACACTTTTTTTACAGTGTATGCCATCGTTAATGGTATCGTAATTTGATGGATTTACGTGTAAAGCTCGTTGATTCCCCGACACAAAATTTACAAATAGTGACAAAACATGTGATACAAAAAAATGCGATTACAGCTCGGGCGTAAAATTGACTGGGCGTAAAATTGAATTTTGGGCATTTATTAATTAATTACAGATGTATGGATAAAGATACAACATTGTTATTTCAGTCGAAGAAAGCTTAGATGCAGACGTTTTTTGTGTCCAACGCGCATGAGTTTATTTTAATCGTACTGGGAGTTATGAATTTTAGCACAATTTTTCCAATGATGCGCTGTAAATTGTGTAAAATTAGGGAGTAAAATTAAAAAAATTTGCGCCAAAATTCATAACTTCTAGTACAATTAAAATAAATGATGAGCTTTGGACATAAGCAACATCTGCATGTGCACTTTCTTTGACTGAAATTACAACTCCATATCTTTATTAGTGATGGAAAAGCGGCAGAAAAAAGGGCGCCAGGCGCCAAGGGCGCCATGGCGCCATTCGGAAAGTGGGCGCCAAGCGCCAAGGGCGCCACAGAAAAAGAGCGCCAGGCGCCAAGGGCGCCATGGCGCCATTCGCAAAGTTGGCGCCAGGCGCCAGGGGCGCCACGGAAAGAGGGCGCCATGGCGCCATTTGGAAAATAGGGCGCCAGGCGCCAAGGGCGCCAGGATAAGAAGTGCCTACAACACCCTGTATGTGCTAAAAATGATGCTCCAGCACCCTGGTACACGCATTCACTTCTTAATGCGCATTCTCCAGGATGTAATGAACAAAAAGAAGACTAGCAACAAAAAATTTTTTTAAATAAAATCGACATGACGAATTCAAACACAATGGAATTTGTCATTTGACAACAATCAGATCACTTCAAATAGACTTTTCCAATCAATGTTTCATTGAAATGGACAAAAACGGAATTGCAACAATTTGAATCCGTTTATTTATGATTTTGCAAGTTCGACGGTCCATCATTCTTGTCATCGTCAGACACATTTGATGAACCGTTGGACAAATTTTCCACCCACTCACAACACTCCGTCCATTTTCTAGTGAATTTAGATCGTCCGCGGATGCGTTTTTCATTTTGTTTCATTTTCACTGCTCTCAACTTGAAACCCTGCTGGCGCCTTTTTGGCGCCCTTTTAGAGCAGGGCGCCACGTAAAAAGGGCGCCAAGCGCCAAGGGCGCCATGGCGCCTTTCAGAATGTGGGCGCCAGGCGCCAAGGGCGCCACAGAAAAAGGGCGCCAAGCGCCAATGGCGCCATGGCGCGGCGCCCTTTGGCGCCCTCAAATGGCACCAGCGCCATGGCGCCTTTCCATCACTAATCTTTATCCATTCACCTGTAATCAATCAAATCACCTGTAATCAATCAATCCCTAATTTTATGCAACTTACAGCGCATAATTGACAAAATTGTGCTAAAATTCATGACTCCCAGTCAACGATGGGTGAGTTCTCAAAATAAAAACACTTTCTGTATTTTGAGTTTTTCAAAAATGAATATTTGTGTTTTGAGTTTTTTTCACGAAAAAAACTTGAGTTTCTGTGTTTTATTCCTGTGTTATTTAAAAAAACTTTTTTAGTAAAAACTCAAGTTTTTTTGGTAAAAACTTGAGTTGCTTTACAAAAAGTTGCATTTTACTGTTGAAACCATGGTTTTCTTATCAAATATTGGTTTTGCATACGTTTTGTTGTGTATTGGAAGATTTTCATTAGTTCACTGGAGGTAGTTCCAAATGGGTGACCACTACCTTTGACAGCTTGGGAGGTGAGGAGCCCTCAGCTCAATTGGGTGAGCTAGCAGACCCTGGTGGACACTCCTCCACACTTTGATCACAGTCCCTAATATTGTCGAAACCACCAGGAGATGCGGACACCATTATTTTTGGATACTTATTTCATCGTTAAACTTGGATACTATGTACATACCGTATTTCCTCGAAATACCCCCCCCTCGAAACACCCCCCCTTCCCCTCAAAATCGGCACTATGAATTTGTGGTCCGGGAAATGCATAACAGATGTTCAAAACACTTACTGTGTTACGTTAGAACATCGTTTATAACATCTACATCCTTTTATATCCACTCGCTCCAGACATCACATAGGGGATTAGGGGATAATCCCTGCACGCACATGCATTTAAAGGGCATTGCTCGTAAAAATACTGGTTTTCGAACCAGGTGCAATGCAACGCAATCAAATAAAACCGAGCCGCATGTGCAGTAGAGATCATTCGATTTCTTCTGCATCCAGTTTTTCTACATGGCGCGGCGCGGCAAAAATTGTCGGAGTCGCTCGAAGTCTTCAAGCGGTTCTTCACGTTCTCGATCGCGGTCTCGGTCCCGTTCGGGCAGTAGTTCAAGCAGCAGCAGCTCGAGCAGCAGCAGCAGCTCGGCCAGTAATTCGGACTCGCAGCGCAAGTCGTCGCACAATGCTAAGTCTTCCACAGACCGCGTAGCGACTCACCACACTTTGTCTTTGTCTACACAAAGCAAAGCGTTGGTTGAAGATGTCAACTTGCTCGAGAATGACAAAATGTGTGTGCAACATATGTGATGTCTGGAACGACATTTATTATGTGTTGTCAATCTTTTTCAAACTTTTTAGTGGTGACGCTCCTTTGGAGGACAACGACGTTGTTAATGACAACAACTCGTTGCTCGGCGACGAGTCCGGCGTGGTCGACAACGACAACGACAAGCAGTTGGCCGACGGCAAGGGCGTGCCCGCCACGCCGCAGGAGGCCAGGGCCTTGGCGCGTTTCAAATCTGGTGGCCTCATCACGGACGTGGTGCAGGGCTGGGAGCGAGATTTTGCGGGCGGTTTGCTGATGTCGAAACAGCTCAAGGACAACTTTCGCACCAAATATCCGGCTCTTAGGAGCACTCTATTAGAGTTGGTGGGACTTTTTGTGGGATTTTTTCATTTATGATAAACATATGCGGAAACTTCTCAGTTCGGTGCCCCATCGTGATGAAGAGTTTGCGGAAGGGGGAAAGTTTCAAATTCCAAAAAACAAAATTTCAATTGACGCCGCTTATTTGAAATCTTTGGAGGAAACTTTATTTGAGGTTGATAAATCGCTGGTGGAGCTTGCGCGAATTCCCTATTTGCTCGGCGACGTGATCCAAGCGCAACAGCAGGTCGCTCCTGACAAATTGCCTGAAGGGCAACATGAGCAGACCTTGAAAGATGTGTTTGAAGGGATGTCTTGGGGCGCGGCAAAATTATCTGAAGTTTGATAATTTTGTTATTTTCGAATTAATATTTTATCAAATATTTTTTCTGAAATTTTTTCTCCCTTGTAGACTCGACTTGGCATCACGGCGGCTCGGCAACAACTTTGTCTCTTGCCGCACGCGGGGCAGATTTCCAAAAGGAAGCACAAAGCGATTATTCGCGATTTATCTACCATTGGAGTTAGGCTTCGCTCCCGCAAAGAAACTGGTCTGTTGGATTTTGGCGTTGCCATTTTATATCCTTTTACAGTTCCAATGTTTTTTGGGAAAATATTTTTGAGTGAAATTTGTTAAATTTCAGACTCAAAATTTCCTGACCGGCACATGGCGCCTCCGCTTCTGTTCGGGCACAAATTGCTGAAAGAGTTGCGCCAGAAGCTGAAGTACCGAAAACGCAAAGGCAAGGTGCTCGGCGACATATTTGAAGGTTAAAATTTACCTTCAAATTTATCCTTTTTGAAAATTCAATTTTTTGAATTTTACCTTTTTGCCTTGAATTTCAGACGACGACGCGCCGACGACTAGTCGCCAGCGTCAGCAGTCGGGCAATCGCTCTACTCGCTCACTGCCCGTCAACGCGTTTTCGATTATTTTACGCTTATTTTACTTTACCAGTAAAATATGATCATAGAAAGTATTTACAATTCTTCTGGAATGCTCAATTATTTCAATTTAATTGCATGCCATTTGGCTTATCTACTGCGCCATTCATTTTTACCAAAGTGTTGGCTCCAGTAGTTGCCTTGTTTAGATCAAGGAATATTAGATGTTTGATCTATTTGGATGATATTGGCATTTTTGATCAAGATGCTGATGTCTTGAATAAAAAATCTGAATTTGTGATTTACACTTTGACTCATTTGGGTTTTTTGGTCAATAGATTGAAGTGTCAACTTACTCCATCCTTTTCAATGGAGTACCTTGGCATTCAGGTTGATTCTCAGGTCATGAAGTTTCTCATTCCTGAGGCTAAATGCTCAGCTATTCAGGAGAGAGCTTCTCAGCTTTTGGCTGCTGATACCATCTCATTGAAAAATCTTGCTTCCTTTTTAGGGCAAGTTAATTTTATCACATCCTGTATTCAACCTGGTGCAGCTTTCTGTTGAGAGTTGCAGTTTGTGTTGATTGACGGTTTACGCTCTGCTGGCTCTTACAGTCAGCAGATTGCTCTACCTATCATTGCCAGGGATGAGTTAAGGATTTGGCTTGATGAATTAGGCTCTTGGGATGGTAAAGCTATAGTTCCACCCCCACCAGACATCATCATTGAAACAGATGCTAGTCTGCGTGGCTGGGGTGCTGTTTGTGAGGGTCAAGTTGTGTCTGGTTTTTGGAGTTCTTCAGAAATCAGTTTGCACATCAATATTTTGGAACTAAAGGCTGTGGATTTTGCGCTTCGCTTGTTTTGGCGCAAAATTCAGGATAAGACAGTTTTGGTTAAAAGTGATAATACCACTACTGTTGCTTACCTCAAGAAAAGAGGTGGCACTCATTGTAGAGCCATGGCTAGACAAGTTTCGTTGATTATGAGGTTTTGTCTGGACATGAATGTTTTGCTTTACGCTCAACATGTCCCTGGGAAATTGAATATTTTGGCAGAAGGTGCTTCTCGTCAGGTGTTTGAACCATCTGATTGGAAGTTAGATTCAGGGATTTTCGATAGATTAGCATCTATTTTTGGAATGCCTGAAATTGATCTTTTTGCTGGCGCCCACAACAAACAAATTGATAAATTTTGTTCGTGGGTTTCGCATCCTGATGCTTTTAAAGTGGATGCTTTTTCCTTTAATTGGCACGAATTCACGCTACTTTATGCGTTTCCGCCGATTTGTCTGATTGCGAGAACTATTCAGAAAGTGTGTGCTGACGGAGCTACTGCAATTTTAATTTCTCCTATGTGGAATCGGAAATGCTGGTTTCCGGATTTACTAGATTGTGTTGTGGCTCCTCCTGTTATTTTGCCTTATGCAAAAAAGTTTTTGAGGTCAAATCATTTGATTTCAAGACCTGATGGTAAGTTCTATTTTGTTGAATGTTCACTTTTTGAGAAATTTCTTCTTGTTGATTGAAATTTTTCAGGGCTTCCACACCCTTGCACGCGTCACACTCTCAAGTTGACGGCGTGGCTTATTTCAGGGCAACTTGCATATTGCAAGGCCTTTCTTCATCAGCTGCCACATTGGCTAGCCAATCCCTGGCAGCCAATACGCAGCAACAATATAATTCTGTCTGGTCAGGCTGGCTGGACTGGTCCAGAAGGGAGAACGTGCATTCCTTTCGGCCGTCTCCTGTTCAGGTTGCCAATTTTTTAGCTTTTCTTTTCCATCAAGGGAAAGCTTATTCTACGATTACGGCAACTAGATCAGCTTTATCTACGTTGCTTAGCCCTGCTTTAGGCCAGCAGATAGCTGAAAGTGTTCTTATTAAGAGAGTTTTGGCTGGCATTTACAAAAATGTTCCACCTCAACCCAAATATTCTCATATTTGGGATCCAGCTGTGGTAGTTAATTTTATTTCTGGAACTTGGGGTGACAATTCAACATTGTCATTGATTCAATTGTCACAGAAATGTGTGGCATTGTTAGCTTTGGTCAAGCCCACTAGAGCTGCTGAATTGGCCTTTATCAATGTCAATTCTATCTCTTTTTCCACACATAAAATGTCTTTTTCTTTATTGAAAGTTTCAAAGACACAGAAAAGTGGACCACTTTCTACTTTTAAAATTGACTCCTTTTTACAAGACAGTTCAATTTGTCCAGTGGTTACATTAAGACATTATTTGGACAGAACTAAAACTTTACGTTCTATTTCTGACAATTTATTTATTAGCACTAAAAAACCATATAATGCTGTCAAATCTGATAGCATTAGAAGATGGTTATTGATTGTTTTGAAATTGGCTGGTGTCCAAGATTTTTCAGCCCATAGCTTTAGAGCTGCATCGGCTTCTAAAGCATTGGCAGGCGGTGTTCCTTTACTTCAAATTTTACAAGCGGGTTCTTGGAGTTCAAATTCGAACGCTTTTGTCAAACATTACAATAGAGTTGACAATATTGATCCTATTTCAATGACTCAGTCAATTTTGCATAAGTTTGTTCTTATAAATCTCCCCTATGTGATGTCTGGAGCGAGTGGATATAAATGATATTTATATGAATAAATTTATGAAATATAAATAAATTTATGGACACTCGTCCAGACATCACAGAAAGGCTGTAAAAACTTATAAATGGTGGTTATTGTTGCATTTTTCACGTTTTTCTCTCAAAATTCTCACTCTGAAACAATCACCCCCCGGGGGGTATTTCGATGAAATACGGTATTTACACACTATACATACATGCATACTTTATGTATGCACATACACACATTGTTCAGTTAAAATCTTGTGCCTTCAATTGCTTGGAAAAAAAAATCCTTCGTTTTTCCGTGTTTTTCAAAATTCTCAAGTTTCCATGTTTCTGTGTTAAAAAAACACAGAAACTCAATGAGTTTCCGTATTTAATGTGTGTTTTTGCCATCGTTGCTCCCAGTACGATTAAAATAAACTCATGGGTGTTGGACAAAAGAAACGTCTGCACGTTGGACACAAGAATCTAAGCTTTCTTTGACTGAAATTACAACGCCATATCTTTATCCATTCACCTGTAATTTATTTGACGCCCAAAAATCAATTTTACGCCCGGTCAATTTTACGCCCGAGCTGTAATCACAGCATAAAAGAAAAGCTGCATGAAAAGTAAGATCAAACAACTTGGCCAGACGCGTGCACCAGACGCGCATCTCAATTATCAATGCACCACTATTAAATTCATTCATCATAATGACAGGCGCGTGAGGTTAATAATCCCCTTTGTTTGCCTTGTAGTTTCCTTCGCCAAGTTATTTTTTTAATGCATTGCACAGGGCCCGGGCACTATGACCGGGGGGGGGGGGGGAATTATACTTGGAGACATACGGTACGTATACTGGAGTACTGAGTATACCCTAAATCCTCGAATAAGACCCCAGGGGTGTTATTTTTTCCTCAGACATTTTGGAGGGGGAGTTATTCGAGGGGGAGTTATTCAACGGAGTTATTATTTCCTCAGAAAACTTGGACTTTATTCATTGCATAGATGTAGTCTGTAACTCATGTAATACATGTATTTAACTGTCCAACAACAACAAAAACAGTGTATACATTGCATACACATCATGTAAAATATTTGCTTTCGCTGCTTTAGGCTCATATTATTTTGTATTTTTGTATTGTATAATTTTCATCGAAAGGGGGGAGTTATTCATGTGGGGGGACTTATTCGAGGGGGGGGGGGATTATTGTATCCTCACCTCGCCAACAGGGGGGAGTTATTCAAGGGGGGGGAGTTATTCGAGGGGGTCTTATTCGAAGATTTGCGGTATACATTTACGTTTCCTCTGAAGAAAGTACCAGTACTCTCTTTTATGTATACTTTGTGAAAGTACTCGAGTATAGAAAACGTGTTTCAGACAGTCTTTATGTAGACTTTTTAATGAATAGAAGCAAAAAATGTAGTAAATGAGCTAAAAATAGGGAAAAATATACAAAAATGTGAATATAGGTCTATATTTACATAAATTTTTTTTTATATGGACGTATTTCCCACCCATCAAAGAGGGGGGAGTTTTTCGGGGGGGGAAATTTTTTCCTCCGTCAGCTAACAGGGGAACAAGATACAAGGGATGTATCCAAGGGAGACTTATTCGAGCATATACTTTTAATCATTCCCAAACGCGATATCAATCACATGAAGTTATATTATAGCAATGAATATTAAAACATAAAAAGCACGCGAACAATGTTCTAATTTAGATGAATACACACACACTGAACTAGTTGACATCAAAATTAGTGTCAACTGAATTCGACTGGAGTTTGGTTAGTTGTGTGATTTCTATTTCACTATGGGATAGAGCTAGTGATGGAAAAGCGACAGAAAAAAGGGCGCCATGGCGCCATTCGGAAAGTGAGCGCCAGGCGCCAAAGGCGCCACGGAAAGAGGGCGCCATGGCGCCTTGATAATTAGGGCGCCAGGATAATAAGTGTGTATGATACCCTGCGTGTGCTAAAAATGGTTTTCACACACTGTTGCACACATTCACTTCATTATTAATGTTATCTAGGATTAAATCAACAAAAATGAGACTAGCAAAAAAAATTTTCGCATAAAATCATACTCACACGTGAATTTCAATTCAAACGGAATGAAAATTGTCATCTGCCAAAACAATGCATTCACCTCAAATAGATTTTTCCAATGGATGTTTTTTGAAGTGGACGAAAACAGAATTAAAACGATTTGAATCCGTTGATTAATAAGTTTGTAGGTTCCACGGCCCATCATTCTCAGCTTCTGATACAGCAGAAGTGTCTGGAAAACCATTGGACAAATGATTTCAATCCACTGGCACCACGTGTACTTATCCAGCAAATTTTGATTACCGTATTACCTCGAAATACCCCCATGGGGCTTTATTGTTTCGCCAGCAAAATTTGAGGGGGGGGGGTAATTCGAGGTGGGGTTTATTCGAGGGGGGTTTTATTATTTCGTCAGAAATTTTCGTAAGGATCGTAGTAAATAGTAGGCATTTGCATACCCAAAACAGATAATAAATGTGTCCAAACAGGATATATTTGGACATAAAAACGTAGATAGTTACACAAACTAGTCTATGTGTAGCTGCAATGCAAATTAACAGTAATATACATCATGTACATTGCGTACATGACGTATTTATTATGTACATGACCTACATTATTCTGAAGGGGGGAAATGTATTTCGAGGGGGGGGGGGTTATTATTTCCCCAGCCCATTTTGAGGGGGGAGGGTTAATTCGAGGGGGGGTTTATTCAAGGGGGGGGGGGGGGGGTAAGTTGAGGTAATACGGTATCTACAGACGCGCTTTTTATTTTTTTTCATTTTCGCACCGCTCACCTTGAAACCATGCTGGCGCCATTTTGGCGCCCTTTTAAAGCAGGGCGCCATGGAAAAAGGGCGCCAAGCACCAATGGCGCCATGGCGCGGCTCCCGTTGGCGCCCTTAAATGACGCCAGTGCCTGGCGCCATTCCATCACCAGATAGAGCATAGTTAAGTATATATCATGACACTTAATTTTCATTGTTTCTCTGAAGTGTGATTCTTAAAAAAAAAGTTTTAGCGTTATTGAGTTGACATTCAGTTGACACGAATTTGCGATGTCAACTAGTGTGTGTGGGCCCATACCCAGCATGATTGATTTGGTCTGTTTGAAAACTCGTGGTACAATGTAACTTGTTTTATTAATAGCTCGTAATCTAATAAACGTATTCTGCACGAGTGCCTAATTCACCTGGGAAATTATTTGTTCCCCAAGAGTACTTTGTGTGGGTATTTTTTGCGTTCGAATAACTTGGCGAGCGTCCAAATCCATTAAGTATTTGGAACTTTTCTAAGGAACTTGGAACTTATAAGATTACTTTTCTTGTACTTACTTGTGTCGGAACGGAACAAGTTGGGAAGTGGCCAAAACTGACTACGTTAAACGTAAAGTCACACTGGAGTAAAGTCACAGGAGTATATTTCGGCCTTTGGCGGACGCTCCTTGAACCGATGTTAAGATATCAGGCGCCACTAGCGATGTTAAAGGCATAGTTGTGAAAACGTATTTACGTTTACTAGACAAATACAGATGTCGACAAATACGGATCTCGACAAATACGGAAATACGTTTACGTTTCCTCTCGAAAAAAATACCGGTACTCGCGTACTTTTTGAAAGTACGCGAGTACAGAAAACGTATTTTAAACAGGTGTTTTGATAGGCTTTTTCAAGGCATAAAGGAACCAAATGGAGAGAAAAGCTTAAAATATGGACAAAATATCCAAAATAGCATAAAAATAGGTAGGCAAAAACATATTACCGTATTACCTCGAATTATTCCCCCCCCCTTGAATAAACCCCCCCCTCGAAATACCCCCCCTAAATTTCGGCTGAGGAAATAATAACCCCCCCCCCCTCGAAATACCCCCCTAAAATTGAGTGTAAAGAGAACGTACATGACAAATACCGCTGTTTGTGATCTGTACAAGTCAGAACACACGTTAAGACTGATGATTGAGTGATGTTAGGGAAGGGTTTATGTGTATATACAGTTATATATGCCTAAAAACACATATACGTCTATGTAAACGCTTGATTTTTCTACGTCTGAGTATGCGGAATTTCTGAAAATTTCTGGCGAAATAATAGACCCCCCCCTCGAATAAACCCCCCCTCGAATAATCCCCCCCCCCCCTCAAATTTTGCTGGCGAAATTATAAACCCCCTGGGGGTATTTCGAGGTAATACGGTAACTAGTGAATTTGATGGCGAAAAAGTTCAAAAAGTAGTGATTTTGAGCAAAAATTGAGGCAAAATTTCTCAAAAATACCCACCTTTACGTTTACCGGGGACAAAAGTAATTTACTCACGTTTACGCATGAGTAAAAGTAAAAAAAAAATACTTGACGTTTTCTGTACGCACGTGTGAGTAAAATACCGTATTTCCTCGAAATACCCCCCCCCCCCCTTGAAATACCCCCCCCCCTCGTTTGACCCCCCCCCCCCCTCTCGAGACCACTATGAAACAATCACCCCCCCCCCCTCGAAATACCCCCCCCAAATTGAGTGTAAAGGGAACGTACATGACAATAACTGTAGTTTGTGTTCAGTGTACTGCAGAACACACGTTAAAACAATGTCGGTGTCACGTTAGAACAGTGTACATACCATCTACATACTAATATTAGTCTACAGAACCTTATAAATGGCGGATTTTGTTGCATTTTTCGACGTCTGCGTACGTTTCAGACGACAATTTCGTACTTGGTTTTCAAAAATTTTCTTGTGAAACAATAACCCCCCCCCCCTCCTCGAAATACCCCCCTCTCGTTTAACCCCCCCCCCCCCCCTCTCGGGACCACTATGAAACAATCACCCCCCGGGGGGTATTTCGAGGAAATACGGTATAAATACTTTACGTTTACATTTACTTTGAAAAAGTTCTGTACTTTCAAAAACTCTGGTTAAAGTAGTGATGGAAAAGCGCCAGAAAAAAGGGCGCCAGGCGCCAAGGGCGCCATGGCGCCATTCGGAAAGTGGGCGCCTAGCGCCAAGGGCGCCACAGAAATAGGGCGCCAGGCGCCAAGTGCGACATGGCGCCATTCGGAAAGTGGGCGCCAGGCGCCAGGGGCGCCACGGAAAGAGGGCGCCATGGCGCCATTTGAAAAAAAAGGGCGCCAGGCGCCAAGGGCGCCAGTATAAATAGGTACGTACAACACCCTGTGTGTGCTAAAAATGCTTCTACAGCACTTTAGTGCATGCATTTATGTCTGAATTCACGTTCTCCAGGATTAAATTAATAACAACAAGACTAGCAACAGAATATTTTATATAAAATCCACATTACAAATTCAAACACAATGGAAATTGTCATTAGACAACAATCCATTCACTTCAAATAGACTTTCAAATAGACTACAATCCTTTCAATCAATGTTCCCTTGAAATGGACAAAAACGGAATTGCAACGATTTGAATCCATTGATTTATGATTTTGCAAGTTCGATGGTCCATCATTCTCGTCTTCTGATCGGTCAGGCACATCTTATGAACCATTCGACGAAAGATTCCCACCCACTCAAACCACTGTGTCCATTTTTCTGGCGAATTTAGATCATCCACGGATGCGTTGTTCATTTTTTTCATTTATACAACGCTCACCTTGAAACCCTGCTGGCGCCTTTTTGGCGCCCTTTTAAAGCAGGGCGCCAGGCGCCAAGGGCGCCACGGCGCGGCGCCCTTTGGCGCCCTCAAATGGCGCCAGCGCCATGGCGCCATTCCATCACTAAGTTAAAGGCACCGGGAAATATTCCACCGTACCCATGAGAAAAAAAACTGAGGGTGGCATTTTAGGGGCGATGTCCAACAGAATTTCGTTTCCACATTCTACTGTAACAGGTATCACTAGTATAATTTAGCAGACGCTTTTTTTAACATCTCTCTTTTCACCAAATTATGGTAACGTTCTGTGCAAAGCTCAGTATAATCAAGGAATTACACGTTAAGACATAGTTAATGTGTTGCTATGTGCTTGTTGCTATACTCAGTCGATCGTAAAGTATGTGCAAAATCCTACCATAAGTTAATGAATAAAATCTTGTGATAAATGTTGTAATTGATCATTTAATAATAAAAACGAAATATTATGATGAAAAACTGAATACCGTATTACCTCAAATTAACGCCCCTTGAATTCCCCCCCCCCCCTCGAATTAACCCCCCCCCCCCTCAAAATGGGCTGGGGAAATAAGAACCCTCCCCCCCCTCGAAATACCCCCCCCTTCGGAATGATGTACGTCATGTACATAATAAATCGTCATGTATGCAATGTACATGATGTATATTACTGTTAATTTGCATTGCAGCTACACATAGACTAGTTTGTGTAGCTATCTACGTTTTTATGTCCAAATATATCCTGTTTGGACACATTTATTATCTGTTTTGGGTATGCAAATGCCTACTATTACTACGATCCTTACGAAAATTTCTGACGAAATAATAAAACCCCCCCTCGAATAAACCCCACCTCGAATAAACGCCCATGGGGTATTTCGAGGTAATACGGTACATATTTTTTGGTTCTTTATTCAGATGGGTTATGGTAGGTTTCCATACTAAGTGTGATGTCCACTGAGTATAAGAGTTTGAAGATTTATCTGAAGATCATACTAGGTGAAACAGTTCTAAGAGGATTACCCTCACTTTTGATTCCCGTTGTATCTTTTTCGTCATTTCAGTTAGATTAAAAGTGCTCAAAATGAAATTTTCTACAAAAAGTGGAACAAAAATCGCTCCAAAAATTTATGTAAATTGTGCATAGATTCACCTACTTGCATATATTCATTTTCCGACGTAAATCAATTGAAACATGCATCAGGTTCCATGAAAATTGAAACTTTTCCCCAGTATTTCAAGGCATAAATTAAGTCCGTCACTGTATGCGAGGCAATTCATTCACATTTCATTGCATTCTCGTTAACGATGGTAAACAATTTTTTATTTTTTATTTTGGAATCAGAAAAAATTTAGATGCGGAAAACTTAAATTTTTCCGGAACAATCATAAAATGGCGAAAAAATGAATATTCAATTGTGAAAACTCTTTAAAAACTGTTATGAAATATTAGAAGATAGAAAAATAGAAATCTAGTAGAAAAAGAATTTTCTTAAAACATCGCTAAACATTTAAAACATTGAAAACTATTCAACGTGAATAACAAACAAATGAATACATTAGAAAAGTAAGCACAATTTCTATGAAGATGTTCCCATCGTAATTTCCCCGCTTCTAACAGAACCACATTTCTCTAATTTCATGTTGTTTTGTGTAATTCCGGTAGACAATATTGTGCTTTGGTCGAAAATTGGGTTACCTAGATATCTTTTAATGATAGCTTTTGGTATATAAAGAATGCTGATTAAAATACAGTCACTTCAGTTGTGGGTGTAATTTTGCATAGAATGATAGAAAAATATTTACCGTATTTCATCTAATAGAACGGCATACCGTATTTCCTCGAAATACCCCCCGGGGGTGATTGTTTCATAGTGCTCCCGAGAGGGGGGGGGGGGTTTAAACGAGGGGGGGGGGGGGTATTTCGAGGGGGGGCGCTATTATTTTGATAGCAATTTTTTCAAATCCTAGTACAAAAATCGTTGTTTGTGATGTGCGCTGGGGTAGAAAAATGCATCAATAACTGACATGTATAGACTACTGTAGACTAATAGTAGTACGTAGATGGTAT